>VZTF01005116.1:72574-144205 GCA_013397755.1 Cnemophilus loriae
CTCTCCTCTCCTCTCCTCTCCTCTATCTCACAGAGGAAGATATTTGGTTTTTAGAGAATCTTTTACAGTGAGGAAAAAACACATTCACTATGCATTAATGGCTTGCAACAATTGGCTACAAATTCCAGCATGTAGATTTTCTGCCATTGTAAATCTCACCTAAGTGGTTGGTTTATCTTTCTGTTCACATTTATTCCTACTTTATGTCACTCTTCCATTGCATTAGTTATTTTCCTCTGCCTCCTGACTTTTGTTGCTTTGTGTACTTTCTCCCAGAGAGCGTTTTGAGATTTGTAAACCATCACATAAATATTAAACATTGAATAGCAATTACGAGCTTTTGCATTTCATGTCTGTTGATAGAATCATGCTGATACAAGACTGTCAAACCAATACTTGAAAACAAAATGTTTGAATAACATAAAACCAGACTCTGGTAGAGAAAACAGTTCTTAGTAACCTTGTTTGTAATGAACAGTAGACCAGGCAATAAGTATCTGATTAAGTTGATAAATGGATCCCTTTGATGAGGCTGCACTCATGCAGATTAGTGATGCGATTTTTATTGCATTTCTTTAAGGCATTTGTAGTACGTGGAGCTTTGTCACCCGAAAAGTTCTGTCCCCGCAAATTTTATTTGAGAGTTTGGTTTGGTATACAACGACAAGAAACAGTGTTTTCAAGTGTAGGCATCAACGTAAAATAAGCCTGGTGCTCTTTGGTAGAACAGGCTTCACACCGTCCCTGAGAGTTATACCCTGCCAGCTCATTGTGTAGCACTGACTGCAGGACTCGTGACAAACAGATTACAAAGCCAGTGTGTTCAGCTATTGTGTTTTGTCTAAGTCCTTTCTCAACCTAAAGCCGTCATTGCAGCAGGGTGCACTAATTGCTCATTTGCTGCAGTAACCTTTTCAACTGGACAGCATCTCATGTCTGATTTCAAGTCGATGTCTTTTTCCTTTAGCTGCAGTGTGCTGGCAGGGAGAGAAACCTGGTGGTGTGAAGTGCCATAAAGTGCCAGCAATGTGCCTGCTGTACCCTCCAGAGTTCTGATCTAAGAACAGCGCAGCATGACTGTGGCTTCTGGGCACTGTATTTTTATACTTTGCATTCTTGCCAAAAGTAAAGCCAGTACATGAGTACATTAGTAGAGCATGCATGTTGAAACACATTTAAAAACCACTTGTGGAAGAAGGCCATTTCTCAGATTAATCTGGGAAAGTGTTACCTACTCACATATGACAGGAACTAAATATGATCAGAAGGGGTGGGAGGAAAGGCGGAAGGCAGAAAAAATGAAATATTTTACTAGTGGTCACAGTAATGATAATAGCTGTTTCTTGCACTAAAACTATTGTGATTGTAAAGTCTTTTTTTTTTTTTAATGAACCTTAAGATATCATTAAGCAATACATCAGGGCAACTTTTTTCTTTTATATTTTAATCTTTAAATAGCTGCACCAGGATACGTATGATTTTCTCTTGCCGTGTCAAAGGATAAGAATTGGCTCTCAAGAGCTGGCTAGCCAGAAAGAGGAACTAATAGTCAAAGATGTTTTCCATAATGGTAATGATTTCTTCTGGTTTAATGATTTTTCCATCACAATTTCTCTGATTAAATTCACAAAGTAAACGTGGTATTTGTCAGCAGAACTTAGTGCCATCGCAGTTGAATTAGCATGAGGGTTCTTCACAGCAACAGCCTGATTCCCTGATTCAGTGGGAATTCCAAGAAATGTGTTTTAAAACTGCAAGTTGAAGGAGTATCTGGTATGCAAAGAGGTAAACAATTTTTATTGGGTTTTTTTTGTTTGTTTGTTTGTTTGTTCTTTTTGTCTTGTTTGTATTGAAATTGCTGCAAAAACAAGTCCTGTTGTTTCATTCACTGGTGGTGCATCCAAAGAAAGCTTATCATTTCTGCTGGTTAAATCAAGAGGGCTTTGGTCAGTGTCCATTAAGAGCCCCTTACATCGCAGTGTTGTCTATTAAAGCTTATGATTTTCCTGCTTAAATAGAACTAAGCCGAAACTTTCGGTTTTGCAGCATAATTTAGCCAGGTAAAATCTGAGCACGTGGTACATGACTGAATATAAATGAAATTATTTTTTACCTACCCTCAGCCCGTGCTCCAATCTTCCTGCTGCTATGGTGTGCCTGTAATTCAATATGAGTATGATGGCTTTCAGACACACTCCAGCAGTCGAGCATCTGCATCATTGCACCAGAGGCTGTTTGGTGAAATGTGAGGTCTTAACAGGCACTGGGTGTAGGACCTGCATCATTCTGCTCTATTATCTTTGTCGTGTTGAAATAGCTTTCAAACAATTTAAAATCTGCAAGTTAATAATGAAAACTATAAAATGCATTTTTATTAAAATGAAACAGCTTTGATATTAGGTTAGTTGATTTCAATTGCTTAGCAAACTGAAGGCTAAAAGTGGACTAAAGAAAGAAAACCGCAAATATATATCCGGGTTTTGAAATGCACTAGAAATTGATGATGGATGTGGAGTAGCTTTTTCCCTTCCTGAGACTTATGGTCAGAATCCTTATACATGATCTTAACATCCTGTGGATTTTTTTATTGCTAAACTTTACCTAAATGCAAGAAGTTAGGTGAATTCAGCAAAATTTACATAAAAATGTCCTAATTTGTAATGTGTTTGTTTGAGGTTTGCCGAGCTCAGGGAGTATTATTTTCTCCGTGTTTTGGACGTTTTTCACATATCTTTATCCAAATGCTAAATGTAGTACAATATTTGTGCTTTAGAAAATAAAATACAGAATAAATGAAATCAAACATCGAGGAAAAGTTATTTTAAGCCTGCCATAATATTTATATTTTACACTTATTCCACTTTCCATCTTAATCTACTGAGAAGCAACATGATAGAGAAAGGCTTTCTATTGTTTACTTTTGACACGTACAGGAAGAACAAACAGAGCAATCAAAGATTATTTCATGAGATCCATCCATCTGTCACAATGTTTCGTAGCATACCACTGTGACCGCAAAACTTAGCACGACAATTTAAAATAAAATAAATATAAAACTTTTTTTTTTTTTNATAAACCCAGTGATGAAATACATGATCTATAACTGGACGGCTCAAAAGACTGTCATTTGTGCTTACATTGAGATTCATACTAAAAGCCTGAAACTGTCCATATTATGACATTTTGTCAAACCCTCTGCGTAGCTACAATGATGACGTAAACTGATAGGAATTTGTGTTCATTTTTTTGCACTTGAAAGAGTATCAACAGGCTGGCCCAGCAGAGATGAGAGTTCACTAGTAGTTTTGAAAATATGTAACTCTTTTTCCCTAGAAAATGCCTCTCAAGGTACTGAAAAACAGACAGCAGTTCATAAATTATCCATGTAACTCATTCAATTTTGCATAGTTGTATTATAAAATATAATATTTTTAACTTAAACAAATACTAACAACATGCTATCTGTGAACTGCTAAGGAAGAACTCCGAAGTTCTGAGTTAAAAATAGTAAGACTAAAAATATTCCCAAAGGATGACGTAACTTAGCACTAGAAATTACCTTTGACAGATGTCAATTTGTCAGCAAGAGTTGCTTCTCTTTGATTTTTTTTGTCTGCATTTACAGAGATGTATTAACTGCTTTGATTAGACAAATTGGCGTAATGAAGACGAGAACATTAACTGCTTGAGTTTGAGAACTAGGCCCAGTTTCGACCCACAATTAATTACAGCCATACATGACAGTAGATGGTTCACTAGGAGCTAGGCAGGTGATCTAGCAACTAAACACAGTCATTTGCAGAATGACAGCAAAACAACTCACTACTGTTTGCCACTACTACTGAAAATATTTTTAAAACTTATCTCAATAAAAATGGCTTCTATGCATTAAAAAATTAATCCAATAGAAATGCAGTTCTTTTGGTTTTATGTTTTTGTCCCATGCATTGCTTCCTGTAAGATCTGGGCAGATCTGGCAGAGACCTGTGGAGCAGGCAAGTGGAGCAGCTTAAGAAATTACTGGCATTACCTATAAGAGTATTTTATAACTATCCTGCTTCGCACCGCTACTCATTCAGCAGACCCAGAAGTCCAGAAAACATGGTGACAGCTCAGCAGATTCGTGCACATTCTCCAGTGCCTGCTTAAGCGCATAGTCACTGGAGCTTTGCTGTTTGCCACCTGTTTTTTGCACTGAAGATTTGAGGTGTACCCATGTAACGGCTGTGATGGTTACACCTCTGGCACAAGCAGAAAACTACTGTGATATTCTAGAGCTGTTTTAACGAGGCCTGTAATCTACAGCTGATCTCTCAGCCATATTCCAACTCATTTTGGAACCTTCTAAATTTGCCTTCTTCCAGAGTAGGCTGTTATGTATCAGATGACTGGCATATAGCTGACTCGTGGGCAAGAACAGCTGAACTCAGTATGAAGGATGAATTGCTGCAATGTGGTGCTTACTGATTGTTTTTCTTTTGCCTCTACCTAGCACACTCCAAATTCCAAACTAAGGAATGTGTCCACTATTAATTCCGTGAAGAAGACACTTCCTAGTGGTTTCCATGAGATGAATGTGTTATCTTATTTTTTACTGTTTCAGATAATTGTGTCTACTATGACATAAGCCACAAACTGCATCCATGTTGTATGTAGCTGTCATCTCTGTCCACATTATAAATTTCACTTAAACTTATACCATTCAGAAGTAATTTAAGGTGAAACAACAATCCCTTCGGACAACTTATGAGCATGTAAACGTGCAGGCAGAGGTTTATGCTGTCAAAACTGAATTAATTATTTTTAGTCACATTATAAAGGAGAAGATAGTACAATACTTCTGTGTAGTTAAACCACTAGAGACGAATGCTGCAGGAAAATTCACCATACCTAAAAGAGGAAGTAACCTTGTAAAAACAACTCCTTGTTCAAATGTAAGATTCCACTTTCACACTTCAGGAATTTCCAAACTAGATCACAAAAGTGTGGAAAGCAAAGATGTTCTTACAAGTGACATGTGATCGCTTATGTGAAGAGCAGCAAAAAGCAGAGGCAAAAAATTTTCTACATTTCCATAAGAAACGTCTTTACCTTCTCAAGAAGACAGAAAAGAGCAAGAGACAGAAATTAACGTACTTATATCTCTGAAGTAGCAAGGGTAACTGGCCTCACACAGAGTGATGAGACAACCCCAGCAAACTGTGGAAACATTGCAGCTGTGGATCCCTTTATAGCAGGTACTGGTTCCAAGAAGGTTGCTGGTTCCAAGAATTTTCAGGCTACCTGTAATATGCTGTGAACCTTAAGTTGTTGCCAACCTGAACTTTCACAGACGGTGACTCATCCTCAAAATACTCATGAGAGTTATAGATTAATGTAAGAACAAAACTCAATGTTGCATAATTTTTGTTTGGCTTCTGGACCTTAACCCTGCAGGGTACAATGGTTTGAATGTCCTCTTATTTGGCTGAAGCTCTGAGACCATTAAAATAAAATAAAAAAAAAAAGAAGAGAGTGAACGAGAATAAAACAAGTGGGGAGGTTTATCACATAGTTAATTATTTCCTGGACTCACAGTTTAAGGTACCACATTAGCTATCTTTGAATCTCTTAATAAAGTTCTGTACCTTGGAAGTGCTGGCTCTGCCATGGTGACATCTGGGAACTCTGCCTACTGCTGCTCAGGGACCTGCTCATTTGAAGAAGGAACACCCAGGAGGAGAAAGACAGTGTGAAGCAGAGAAGAGAGGCTTATGACACTCAGAGGGAAGTGTGTGAAAGGAAAAATAGGGAAACCAAAGAGCAGCAAAAGAGAGCAAAGTGAAACAGAGGGAAGGCAATCGAGGAAGCACAGCGATGTCAGAAAATAGAAAAGGCATCTCTGTGTGGGAGGTATGAAAACCCATCAGCACCTTAAAGACAAGTGAGAGTGAAGTGTTACTGTGAATGTCAGAGCCCAACACATGAAGGAAGGCAGTGTGATAAAGGGATAAGCAAGACATGGGTAGCTGCCACTGAAAGGGAGCACAGGCCATACAAGGACAGCCTGGGAAGAGGATTGTGTGGGCCAAAAGGTGACTGAAGAAATGCAGCTTCATGAACAAGACTCAGGCTTGGGAACCTGTGGGCTGTGACTGTCTAAGGGAGACAGTTAAGACAGTGTGAGGGAGCATAAGGTGTGAAGAAGAGTATAGTAGTTTAAAGAAGGCAGGGGACAGGAGATTAAAGGTAATACAAGAAACAGAATTTTATATCTTTGCAGAGAGGCCTGAATAGACTAGACCTAATAAGAACATGTTCTGGTGGATAGTACAGGCAAAAATCCAACAGTTTTTCACCAGGGAGTTAATGTGCAGCCAAAGACTCAAATCATAATTTGGCATGTGCAATTAGAATGGCAGAAAAAATGGGAATACTTAGTCATACAGCATTTACATTTAAAGGGTATGGCAATGCACAAGAGTTTCAAAAATTGGAAAGCAGGAAAGAATAAAAATAAACATATTTTTAATATTTCTAAAAATTATTTTTTAGAGCCAGTCATGATTTTCATGGGAGTTTCATTTGTGAATTTTGAACACAGGGAATTTGCAGTGAGTTATACTTTTTTTAAAGATTTCACTACAGGTTTTGGGGAAGAAGAGTTAAAAACATCACTTTAAAAAGTGGACTTCAGTTTTTACACTTTTCATTACTTTTCAAGGTTGACACAATCCTTCCAATAGCAAATCAGAATGAGGAGGTTTTGGGAAGCATGAAGTAGAGACTGCTTTATTAAAAATAGGGCAGACAGTGACGGATTCTGTTTTTCAGAAAGCCAGAAAAGCCAGTCATTTTCATTTCCATTACTATACAACATATATACATATATCTGCGCTTTTTGGCTTTCATGACAAGAAGCAATGCCAAGTTATGTCCCATCATATGAATTCAGGCATCTTGATTAATCTGGCACATCATCACTCAGCGTGTTGCCTGATCAAATCAGTGCTTTGCAAAGTCATTTTAAAAAGTAAAAAAACCAAAAAATAAAAAAACAACAAACACATGCACAAAAAAAAGAAAAAGAACCCACCCAAAGATAATAGCAAGTAATTCATTATCACCATAAAAGGGCTTTAGACATCAGTCTGTACTACAACTGTGTGAGACCCACCTGGCAGCATCAACAAGTCTTGGTGGTAATATGGGTGTGAGTGGCCGTTCCAGTTTATCTTTGTGTGTCTCACATTTAAGTCTAACCTTGCCGGCCATGCTCTCTATTTATAGAGATATGTTATATAACATATTTCCATTAAGATTGGAACCTGTAGCTTGGTACAACTGAAAACAAGACTTTCCGTATTTTGGTGTGTTAAGAGCTGCTTTAGCATAACTGATTACAACAATTAGGGGAATATCATTGCATTACAGCTAAATTTTGATTTGATGACATGTGGCCTAGAGCAGACAATAAACTCCTTGCTCCAGCATAAAAACATTAATCATTCTCTAATAAAACCATGAAATGTTGACATGTACAACTCTAATTGCAATAACGACCTCAAATTTGGGCATTGCTTTTGTATTAATCCCACTGGCTTTGGTAAAACTATCTAATAGAACCATAGAACCCTGATATGAATGCGTCTAATTGTAATAATCACTCCAATCATGGGTATTTTCTTAAGTTAATCCCACTAGCCTTCATTAAACCTTCTGTCAGGAATTAAATATTTACTTAGGAAGATGGTGCTGTTTAACTGATTTTATAACTTAGGTTTTGAAATTGAGAACAAAACCCAAGAACTTCCTAAAATGTTTCTGATGTTAATTAATTTGTTGGGAGGTTTTTGAGCAAGCAGATTTTTGTGCGTCTTCCTAACATGGAAGTTCCAGTCTTTTATTACCTTTATTGCAACCAGCATTTCTTTGAATTTTTTTTTTTTTTTTTTTTTTTTTTTTAATATCTGCTCTGCTATTTAGTCAGAATTTTAACTGCACTGGTTATTTTGGGCCTGGGGCAACCCACAAATCATTGAAAAGAATGACAATTATGATTGTGCCTCTATCAAGACTGAAGATAGTGGCAAACTCTCTCAGTTTTAATTGTTACATTACTCCTGTAAGTAAGATGAACTTCAGTACGCTACTGCAGTTATGAATTTGCCCATTGACATTAAATATTTTTTGTCACATTTGTTATGGAAATATACAAAAGTAAAATACTCCCTTTCTTCTGAAAAAAACCCCAAAGGGATCTTTAACTGTGCGTGAAAGCACTGTGAACACTGTTCTATGGGAAAAATAGTGGCTTTTCTTCATAAAAAATCATGAGAGGAAGGAGCACAACACATAACCCTCTGAAAATTTGTCGGAACCTTGGTAGGTAAGGTCTTGACGTAGCATAAAAACAATAAGGGAGTTTTTTGGTGACAAAAAATAGCATACGAAGAGTGTGTTTCAGATATGGATCACTGCTCACGGCACTTAGGGCTTATCCCAAGTTGCCTCCCATCTTTCAAGTTAATCAAACAAATCTTTCTTTGACTGTGCTGGTGGTGCCCATGTGGATACCTCAGGTGCCCTGAAACCTGATTTCTCATTACTGGTGCCTTTTACTCACTGTACCCGGAAACAGCATTCAGCTTCTTGCAACTTCTCTGCAGACAGATCCAAATTTGTCCCCTAGGCCCTCCTATTAGCACAGGAGAGAAACGGGTCCTTGTGGATACTCATTTTGTGGATTTTAATCTCCATTGGGTCTAGATTGAGGAGGCCTTAGAAATTGTTCTTTACCCTAACTGATTTCCTAGAGTGTATGGATAGCTATTTCAGCTATAGATCCCTACAAATTGTTAAATGAGATGGCTTCCCCCCACACCTCACTTAAAACTTCTGTTCAAATCTCGAGCTTGGGCTTGCTAAGATTAATGGTACAGCTCAACCACACAAGATTTCTACAACCTACTGTGTGGATGTGAAAGGGAACAAGGCCTTGAGTTCTCTGTAATGTCAAGATCGAAGACCACCATAAAAAGAAAATTCTGTAAACTAACTTTTCTATCAATCCAACTTTTTTATGTTGCCCAGACACAGGAATTAATCACAGTCCCTACATTTGCAGAGGGCTTTAGTGATTCAGACTGCCTGCTTCTTGCTTTATCTCTATTGACAGCTGTATTCTTCTTCTCCTTCTTTTCAAAATGAAGAGTATAAAAGGTTATCTGCTTCCAAAAGAATTGTGTCACAGCTAGGCCAATATGGTCTTTGACAGTGAACTTCAATTTATTGTTCAAACTACTAAACCTGCAAGGGCGAGCAGAGAAGCACAGACTCTGCCCTGCCCAAAATCCTGATGTGTCTGTTGGAGGTGTAGCGTGCTGGTACTGCACACTGGCACCTCTGACAATACGAGAGAAATTATGTGGTCTGTGATGGGAAATGCATCTGATGTAAATGGAGTAAAGAAGCCTCCAGAACTAACTGTTAGGGAGTTAGGAGAATTAATGAAGTATAATCAATTATTTTCTCACTCTTGGCAAAAAGAACATTTAATGTGAATCTCAATAAAGCACAATTGCCACCTAAGTACAAAGTTGTTGCTAATATCAGCTATATGGACGGGGTTAATGAAAATAACACTGTACATTGTGTTTGAAAAATTAAGACAAGTTCTGAGGCCAGTGTGGGGTAACTACAGAAACTTTCGCTGAAAGATGTTGGGCTCTGAAGAAGAATATTTATTAATGCCTCTGATGCATTATAAAACTCTGCTACCTTCTTACAACTATACTCCAGGAACTGTGCAATAGCTTAAGCAAAGATGTGCAAATGCATAAACAGCACACATATTTTCAAACACTTGCACAATCACTAAGGGAAATTTGTGAGCAATCAGATGTGTGTGCCATAGACAGCTTGTACACACTCTATAGTCTCATCATATTTTGTGTAGACAGGAAGTATAAAATCTGACTTTTTGAGTTATAAGAATGAGTTATATTCTGGTTATATTGAGTTATATTCTGGTTTCACTTCACCACTCTGAGACCAGGAACCTTAAGCAAAGCCACAGTGCTCTAACTCAGCCCACAACTTCATGTCATGGTTTTGTTTCAGAAAAAAACCCCTTAGGTTCAATACTGGCGTGAGGTAAGAGGGGGGATATAGAACTTAATCCTTAAGAGTCACAATTTTCAGTTCATTTGAAGGCAAAGGCTCTTTCATCACTGTTGTTAACTGACGTGCCAATCAGTCTTACAAGTCTAATTGCAGTAATGATTAAACGATTAGTTGGGAGCCTCCTTAAACTTCACCAGTAGGGTTAACAGGGCCATGGCTCTGTTGACTAAAAGTGACACTCGAATATGCTTGCAAAAGGTCCCCTTAATGTCAACAGAAGTTCCACTTCTTTTTCAGTAATAATTTGACCTTCTCTTTTTAGTATTGCTTCAAGATTGTATTAATTAGGGATGTTGGTTTCCAACAACCTATATCCTTGTGGAGTTTTGTTACAGTGATATACCTCCTGTGACGCGATGTTGAGAAAAACTTGTCATTTATGGGGTTTTTTGTCTTTAGAGTTTAAAGTAAGGAAGTGTCTTTGCAGCCAAAATCCATTTTCCAAAGGGTCCCTCTCATTATAAGTTTTGAAGTGTTTTTTTAAAGTGGAAATGAGTATTGCAAGAGGAAATTCCTATAAATTTATTTTAATCTATAACATATGGTGGATAGTTTTGGCCTAACTCCAAGATTACAATTCCTGATAACAGAAATACAACTCAGCAGAAGATAGGAACATATTTCCTGAAGCTGGATTTCTCCAGGAAGAAAGAATCACATCATCTCCACCCTATCTTCATGTACCATCCCAGAACTGCCATATTTCAGTAGAGCATGTTAAATTAACTCACAAAAATGATGCTGTAACCCAGGAAATGGGAATAGTTCCGAGAAGATTTAGATTATCTTCTGGAAAGCAACATAACAGGGTGGAAAACACAGCATTCTGTTATAAAGTCATGAAGTTATTAAAAGCTGTGGTATGACCAAACGTATAAAAATCACTTCTTTACCCTTGTCTTTCTTGTTCAGTCTTTAATCTCTCTTAATGATCTCAGTGGTTGTAACAATTCAGCTTGTTGAGATATGGAATTAGATCAAGCTGTGTCCTTTTTCCAATTTTTTTCAATTTTTTTTTCAGTTCTTAGGAGCTTAAAATCTTTTCATTAATTATCTGTAAAATGGCAACAAATAGAAAAGATACACTGCATAAAAACTAATTTTAACTACTTCTAGAAATGTAGTTTTCCACCTAGGTTTTTCAGGGTTTTTTTTTTCTGAAGATTTACAAATGTTAAGTATCTTACATATCTTACATATATCATAAATATCTTACAAGAGGAATTTATTTTGGTTCAAAACAGAGTGATTTTACTACGGAAGGATTAAATCCTTTACAATTTTCTGGTACTTTATTGAAAAATTTTATGAAATAAATAATGTGAAAGAAGAGCACAAGACAAGAATCACACTGTAACTCTCATTTCCATTTAATGGACAAAATAATTTTATTTCATGTACAGTACATGGAATAAAAACACAAAATAGATACAAAATTCCACACAAACTGCTCAAAGAAGCATTATCTGTGTACAAATAGAAGCAGTCCCAGTTACACTGAGCACTTCTTTTCGCTATGGATTCAGGTAACTGTTTGACACAATCATAGAATCAAAGACTCACAGAATGGTTTGAGCTGGAAGTGACCCTAAAAACCACTTAGTTCCAACCCTCCTGCCATGGGCAGGAACACCTTGCATAAGACCAGGTTGCTCAGGGCCCCACCCAGTCTGGCCTCGAACTGTTGCAGGGCTGTGGCATCCACAGCTTCTCTGGACAGCCTGTTCATCAACCCCACAGTAAAGAATTTCTTCTTAATATCGAATCTAAATCCACCCTACTTCACTTTAAAGGTCTTTGTTCTATCACTGTATCTCCTTGTAAAAACACTCCCTTCAGCTCTCCTGTAGGCCTCCTTTAGGTGCTTGAAGGTGCTATAAGGTATCCCCAGAGACTTTTCTTCTCCAGGCTGTACAACCCCAACTCTCTCAGTCTGTTTTCATAGGAGAGACACTCCAGACCTGCGATCATCTTCGTGGCTCTCATCTGGATTCATTCCAGTAGGTCCATATCCTTCTTATCTTGGGGACCCCAGAGCTGGATGCAGCACTGCAGGTGGGGTCTCATCAAAGCAGAGCAGAAGGGCGGAATCCCCTCCCTCGCCATGCTGCCCACACTGCCTGTGATCCAGCTCAGGGCACAAATGTCTTTCTGGGCTGTCAGTGCATATTGCTGGGTCCTGTTGAGCTTCTTGTCCCTCAGCAATCTCAAGTCCTTCTCCACAAGAGAATGCTCCTCTCAAATGCTAATTATGATGTGGTGCGTGCAACACTGGCCAGTCACTGGTAGTTAAAATTGTACCCGTTAACTATTTACTGCCTCATGAATGTTTTCTACTGAGCATATGCACTCTGTGCTTAGGAAAAATTAATCCAAAATAGAAATTGTGTCTTGATCATCCCTTTTTTATCCCTTTTATAAGCGCTAGAAATGCCTATGAAGGCTGTGAAAAGGCCCACATTCAATGAAGGAACAATCTGCTCATTCTATATATGCAGAAAATAGACTTTGAAGGCTTCCTTTACAATCCCACAAAGATTTTTTTTTGTGTTTGGGACATGAAGCAACTCAGAAGCTTCCATAAATGAAATAGTCAGAAGCACCTTCTGAGGGCAATCTCCACATGGAAATTTCCAGGAAGTATGAAAAAGAACTCATCAAAGTGAAAAAAAGAAATTGTTGGAGTAGGAATCACTACTGCAAGAAGTCTAATCATTATGCATAAGAAAACATGCAACAAAAACACTGCATAAAGCTGTTCCAAAAGCCTTAAATTTAATCAGTGTGCTTGGGAGGTCGTGAGCAGTGCTGCTTATTTTAACTCCAAAACAGTCACATTTGTTGACTCTAAATCACTGAACTTCATCTAAGGAAAAGAGAAAATCAAGTCCCCACACAGGAGCAGGTACACAACAGAATGCATGTTAACTGCCCTCATGCATCTGTCTCCACCAGGATACTGCCTTCAATAGGGGATGTGCGAAGAAAGTACAAGAAGAGCATATATTGTGTTCCTAGATTACTTTCCCATCCTCCAACATTTTGCAGCCCAGGGACTTCCTGAATAATAGAAACATAAATAATAGTAAATAATTACATCAGTGAGTCATGAGTTATTCACCAGATGATATATATATAAATAGTCTTTCTCACACGCGTACACAGACCCTTAAAGGTTGATCTATGGTGCAATGTTTAAATGCATTCATTGCCAGCAAAAGAAGGTTCTATTCTCCTTCATGAGTGAAAGAAAACAGGAAAAGAGACACAGGAGGGGGTTTTGTCTATATTATATGTGTAGCACTTTGCGAGGTCTGAACTTGGAAGGCTATTTCTATGAGAGGAAAACTTCATAAAGGAGTTACATAACTCTTTGTAAACTATTCTATTTACAGACTATGTCTAGTCTTGCTTCATGTAACATGTGAGAAGTCCAATAACAGGACTTCTCATATCTTAAAGGAAGCACCCTGTGGGTGAAGTCCTGTCCAAAAGTATCTCCTTCTGGACTTTTGCTTTCACTGGTGTGTCGATGTCACGGCTCAGGATTTTGTTATCTTACTTCTTGTCTCCAAGACCCCAGACAAATGCAGCTCCATGATATGGGACTGTCCTCAGTTATGTGCCTCATCAGTATCTGGAGCATCCCTTGGACCATGTTCTGGTTTTGTTCAAAACAGCATTGTGCTTTTGCTAACTGACTACAGAAAATGAGTTTTATATAACTATCTTAAGTAAGATTGTTGTTGTCTATCATCTTCAAATACGTTACTTGACACCATTTTTTGATCAGATGGAGTGACTGAAACTGCCTTCTTTATGGGAGAAATGGAGATCTGCCATGTTCAGAACAAGAAATCTCTAATCTATGCCCTTAATTTTAAGCATTATTGAACCCACAAAACAAGAAACAAGTGTACAGGCAAAGGAGTTTTCTGTCTTTTTTGTTGTTGTTTTATAACAGGATAAATGCTGCATGAAAATATTGAGGCAGCAATGAGAAGAGACTGTCAGTAGAAATACAGGGATTACTGCTTCATAAATTTGTTCTCTAGGGAATTTAATCGTAACTTGAGGTGAATAGTTCCCAACTGAGCTGTGCATGTAGAGGTAATCTTGTTAAGGGTCTAGCTTCCTGTTGATCTAACATAGTAACATGTGCAAGACAATTGTGACCACTTCTGTCTAGCAGACTGTGCTGGTTCAGAAGGTATAATTTCAGGCATAGCACTGGGTTAGCTCTGCCCAATGGAAGAAGAGAGAAGACATGCCTGGAAGAAATACAGTGGTGTGGCAACTGCTCAAGTGTAATGTCTTGCATGTTTGTGCTTTGCTGTCTGTGAAGGAAATGAAATAAATAATGATCAAATGAACAGCACACCTGCAGTTGAGATGAGAACTATTGATCTGTGTAATTTATCTTCTTGTTAATTACTTTATATTTGAAACAAATTCACCTGCCTTGGTCTATTCACCTCAGCCACAAGTATATCATGTATATTTTAACACAAATAGAACTAACACGAGTAATACTGTGAAGTTATGCCTCTCCCTTAAGTATCTTGCCAAAGCAGAACCCAATTCCCACAGTAATAATATCTTCATTTAAATATGCCTGTGTAATGGACTTAATTATATTTCTTGAATACTTCACTTTAGTTGGTTTAGAAAATCAGATGTAACTACAAGAAAACTTACCTTTCCACATCTGACTTGATTAGTAGAAGAAACACGTATTTACATTTAAAAAGAAGAAAAGTTGTGAAGAAGAGGCTATTTTTATTGAAGAAGTGCCTTTTTTACCCCAGTCTTACTCACCCCCAGGCTTCCCAAGCCTCAGCACATGGTAGCAAACTTCGAGGGGAGAGGTGCTAGCAGCAACAGAGGAGAAGTGCTTTAGAGACTGCCACAGGAATTTGAATATGAACAGTTTCACAGTCCAGATGGCACATGGTTAAGGATTCCGTAAGAGCTGTACGATGGCATTGTTAGCTTGCACTTTTGAAATATCGTGGAAAATTGGAGACACCCTCAAAGACTGGAAGAAGACAAAGTTTGGCACTTCAGTAAAGGCAAGAAGGAGAATCTGGAGGTATGAACTGGCCACCCTCATGTCAGTCTCCAGGCAAACAGTGAACATGAAAGAGAAGATGGTGACTGGAACACGAAGTCAGACAAAAAACTCTTTGGACAATTGGATTCCCAGGATAGGTGTCAACAGTTTGGAGCCAAACTATCAGTCAGTCATGAGTGACACACTTTGGGGTTAGAACTGTCATGGAAAGTGTTCAACAACTTTACCAACAGTCCAGTCAGTGGATGAAATGGACCCTCAGCGAGTTTGAAGGACACCATGGTGGGGACAGGGTGAGTGTCTGGAGGGCAGGCCTGCCACTTAAGGTGACCTAGGTGGGCAGGAAAAATGCGCTAAGAGGAACCTAACAGAGTACCACAGGGACAAATAAAAAGCCGAAGTAAACAATTTCATGCATTACTACAGGCAGGCTGGCAACCCAACAGCATTGCTAAAAAGGCACTGGGGGTCCTGCTAGACAACCCGAACAAGCTGAATAGAGGTGTCATGTCAGGTGTAAGTATGCGTGTCTGGAATATTTTCACTGATTTTAGTTATTTAGTTAGTCTAGATGACTTCCGCAAAATTGCTACAGATTAACATTGGTACTAGATCAAAAGCTGACAGCACTTCCCGTACAGTGGAAACATGATCGATTGCTGTATTTTAAGCTTCCTTCCACACACCTGTAGTAGCTTTGTCAGTTCTCACTTTGACTGTAACGTACACACGCATATACAGAGAAACCACCATGAATATAATTTTAACATCTGAGAAATGTCTAAGTGTTTAAATAGTTTAGTCATTGTGTATTACAACTCCTACAACAAAAAGCATTCTAATTTTATAGTTCTGCAGAAGTTTATTTGGAAATGATGGTCTTTTTTCTCCACAGAAAATGAGGATCCAACATTCTCAAATACTCAAGAATCTAAAAATGCAGAAAATTCCAAAGCACTCTGCTTCAGTTAAACTCAGATGGAAGGTGAGTACCTTGGAAAATCATGTGCTAAAAGCATAAAGATGAAACAAAGAGGAATTATGACTGAACACCATGAGCAGACCTGATAAAATAATTATCATAAATACAAATCCAATTAACCTTAACTTCACCCTGTGCTGCTGTTGTTGTCTCGGCTATTTTAGATCACCATTCCGAGGACAAGTTATAAGAGAAGACTGAATAAGAAAACAAAAACCACATCTCTATAATATTGTATTAGATGTGTATCAGGAAAAAAGAAGTAAAGTCACATCTTCATGACTCTGCTAAAGCTTATACTCCAACAAAACCCCATGCATCTCAGACACAGAGGGTGAATCTTGTCAGTTTACTTTAACTAAGGCCAAAAAAAGCATTCAGACTTATTGTCATTGACAGCAACCCAGATTTCTCTAGGTATCAAATTCTGCAAATTCAGCATCAGCCTTAGTCTTTTGCCGTATTTTAGGTAAGGGCTATGTAGTTCTCACAGCCTCCTGTATTCACTTCTTCTTTGTTTTCACTCAGTAGTTGAATCTTTATTTAGGCTTCCTTGACAAGCTAATAAAAATGTCTATGTTGCCTTCTACAGAAATAAAGATCTCTACATTGTCGTTTTGCATTTACATGGTTTCATTCAGAAGCGTGAACTGAGAGCTAACTGACTTGTGCTTGTCCTGTCCCCAGGCTATTATGATTTTACATTTCCCATCCATGTGCGATTAATCATATTAAAATTTTCCAAGAAGAAACTTTGATCCCATGTCTAATAGACAAATGATATCTTTACAAAAATACTGAGCCTGTATAATGGAAAGCATTTCTTTGTTTTTAGTAGCAACCTATTCTCAGTCACATTATAACCAAGATTTACACTCGGCTTAGAAAGCAGACTTTTTTTTTCCAGAGGCTTTACACAATTAGCAGGACACAAACTGCAGTTTTTCTCGACCAAAGCAGCCTCAAAGGAAGATAAAAATAAAAAGATAGGCAAATTCGCTATAGCTGACAATATTTTCTGAGATCATCGTACAGATCATCACAGCTGGGGCTACTACTGACAGTGGTCTGTCAGTGGTTGGCATTACAATACACTGCCTTCTCAGTCTTTACGCCAAATGTGATTTGTAATAGAGAAAGAGATGAGCTCCTATAAGCAAGACAGTGTTCGGCTGAAAATCCCACTGAGAGACTTTATCTTTCTTGCATATTTAATCTTCTTGGAAGCTACCATCTGCATGTCACGATATCCTAAAAGATAGATGTGGATTTTTAAAGTATCACTGCAATTGCAAAAACGGTGTGCCAAAAATCTGTTTAATGTTCCTGCTTGTTTTGATCTAATACACTGTGGAAAATTATACACAACACAGTGAGGGCAAGAGGGGAATTCTGTTAATCTCATTTTGCTGATGTCTTTTACGGTTTGGGTTGTTTTTGGGTTTTTTTGGGAAAGGTTTTTCTTTCTTTGTTTGTTTTGTTTTTGTGCTGTATCTAAATAGAAACCCATCGTTTTTTAGGCACTAATATGTATCTTACTTTGTATTGTGATATCCTGTTTCCTGTCAAACTGGAGAAGCCTGCAGCTGTCTAAAGCTTAATTATGCATGAATGCAAAGCCGAGGTGCTCAGCCAATAGTGCCTCAGCAGAGTATGGTTTCTCACTTGTTTTTGTTTGAATTATAATTGGGTAGATTTATATTTCCCAAACCATTCTGCCTCTTGTGCATGTTCTTCCTTGCTTCTGTTGCCTTTGTTTGAACCAGATTCTGAACAAGCCTTTTTGAATGTGAACTGTCTATTAGATCTAAGATAGGTCATTAATGGATTTGACAAATCCTTTCACCTTAAGACAGCTAAAAAAGGTACAGAAATGAGTCCCCTCCCCTATCAGTTCTACTCCAGATGGTTGGAGGTGGAGTGTTCTTTATTTTTTTTAATGAATAGTTAAATAGAAGCTGGCATCTGGGTTGAAACAAAGGAGGCTTGGAGCCAGACTTCTAAAAGGGAGGGTGGTATCAAGCAATAAAGTGCTACACCTGCTAAAGGGAAGGTAATAGAGGCACTGAAAGCACATTTGTAGTCACAATCACCGTGTATAGGAAGGCTTTAGACAATTGTTGTCAAGAAGACGTAGATGGTAAATCTACAAAGTCAACAAATAACATTGTCAGGTGTGGTAAAATATATGGCCCTATCATTTTATATGAATGGCACAAATTGCTGACAGCAATAGCACCTATTTTCTGAGAGCCCTGCATATTTATTCAAAATTGTTCTTAGCAGCTAAATATCTCTGTTGCTGCTCTGTCTTTTGTTAGATTTACGGTGTCAAGTCCTGAACAGTGTAAGACACACTTTAAGTCAACATCTGCATGCACATCCTTCAGAAATACATAACCATAAACATGGTGATATTCAAAGGAACATTACAGACAGGTGGCTATGTCTTTGTGCTGACTGTCTTAATTGCTGGAAAATTAATCCCATTTGGAATGTGGAAAAGTGATGTTATAAGCAATGAAAAGCTAGGAGAAGGTGCTGCTCCCATGAAATATTGCTACCAGCACTACCTGAAGGGTAGATGGCAAGGAGGGAGTTTATTTCCCCACTATTGTCTTCAGATTTAAATGCACAGAGGATTATTGCTCTTTAGCCTTTTTAAAGATAGAGAGGCTAGCTGGCTCCTCTCCGCCGTGATCTCAGTATAGTCATCAAGCACTTTACTAGTAAGCAGAGATACCTTATACACCATTTCATTTTGTAATGCAGTGCTGAAGAGAGGGTAGGATGTTCAAAGGAATCGAAGCAACTATTATCTCTGTCTTCCTTCTTCCTCCTTTCTCGGGAAGAATTTTGCTTGGTAGAGAGCTGCCACAGTGCTCACTAAGCTACTGCCTGCCTCCCTGCTTCCCCTCACCCACCTCAGACACAAGCTGTGCCCAGAAGAACGGCAAGGGCTGTGGCATGTCCCAGCTGCTCTCCCTGTTTTGCCCAGTTGCTCCCCTCTGGTCCTTTGTGAGCCTGAGCCCAGGTACTGCTTAAGAGCACCAGTCCTCATGAAAGATTCAGAACATGGGAAATTTGAATTGTCACTAAACAAATGACCACTGTGTCAAATGGCTCAGTATTTTGACACTTGATTCTCTGCGGATAAAGGTCTTAACATTGGTTTAATGTGATTTTAACACTGACCTGAACGTGAGCTGGATCAGGTTTTTCTTTTATGTGTCTTTCCTAGATTCTAGCACATCACATCAGACTTCTGGCAAGGGTTTCTTATACCTGCAGGTGTTTTTAAATATGTATTTTTACGGAGTATAAAGGAAAATTTTTTTTTTGTTCGTAATGTATTATTTCCTGCTGGTCTTGACACATACCATTCAACATACGTCTTACAAGGGACTGCAGGGTAAAAAAAAATAATACCCACAATAGATAAGGGCTGTTTTCCCCAGTGGATGATGGGAAAATGATTGGGTGTGTGGAGGGCAATTCCTTGCCCTCTTGAAATCTGAAGCCCAGAAAGATGGAGCTTTTGTGTGTCTGTTTTAAAAGGACTGAAATCCATTTACACATCAATGTCAGCTCCTGCTAAAGAAAGCCAACATTGTTGATGTTATGCTTGTCAAATACAAATAATTTGTTTTCAAGGGGAGACAAGTACAAAACTTCTTGTCCACTAAACAGAGCACATTAAATATGACCCTTTCTCTGGGCACATGTACGCTAGCACAAGAAAGCACAGGAGATATATAATTAATATTAGCTAACACACAGTAAGGTTAATTGTTGCTTCTCTGAATGCTTAATCTGCAAGCAGTTGATAAATCCCACAATGAATAAAAGCAGCTCGTATTTAGGTCACACAAAGTCATTGCTGTTTTTTAATTTAAACTGTGCACTAGATTAAAACACAAGAGCATTGCAGGAGGACAATTCAGAAGCAGCAGCAATAGGCTGTCATTTGGCGTAAAAAGTTTCCCCAGCACACCCTAGGGACATGTTAATCAAAGCTTTTTAATGGATTCAGTCTGATCTGTGACAGGCTTTGTTCCAGAGATGGCATTTGCAGGATAGAGCTGCAAGTTATCAATAAGACACAGTAATTGCTGGGAGTGATTGAGCCTTGTTCCTTAGGCTTCATACCATTCACTCCTTTTTATTATCAGTCAAGGCCAGAGATGTCTTGCAATAAGCAGTCAAGTGATGGCTTGTTTCTTTCTTTAATCCTAAACCATATAATGAAAGAAAATGAAGCAACATGAAAATTTGCATTAATTAAAAAACATATAAAACTCGTTTCTGTTTTCCCCCTGCTATGTTTTATATTATTTTTGCCAGGATTTTGTGGTAATTCTTCAGTCTCTATCATGTACTGATAAATCCTTTTTAAGCAGTCAAAGCCTTTCACTGCCTGGTTAAAGGCTTCAGTTCATCCATTGACAGTTCTTTATTAAGTTATTCATTATCTCTTGGAAATCAAAGCATTGGCACAATCAGTAATAACTAGGGATAACACTTATCACCTACATGGATAGTTAGCCCTACATCCATTTAGGAAAGATAACTCCCAACACTGAAATGAAAATTCTTCAGTGCTATTCAAGAAGGTAATAGAAACCTAACATTTTTATATGGTGAAGGGTCATAATCCTCCCTCTATAGCACCACAGTCATTCCCATAGCAACACATTATATTTAAACCCACTAGGGATTATGACCTCTCAGTATGAACAAACAGAAGGAAAAGTTGTTTAGAAGAGAAGGAATCTCTTTGATTAGTAAAAGGCAACACCAGCCAACGTCCTGTGTGTGCACATATAAGACAGACACATAGATAGCAGCTACATTGAATTTTGTTTAAAGTATGAACGGACAATGAAATGATTGTTAAAATCAGATTTGTTGGTTTCCCAATGAGGGTTTGTTTTGTGCAGTAACAGAAGAAACTATAATAGATTCTGCCCACTGCAGTTACTTTTTTCTGGATTTATGTTTGTTGGAAATCAGGTTAAGGTTTATTGGTTCTGGTAACCTTATTCTTGACAAAGCTTGGTGATATTAACAGGTGAAAGCTACCAGAGGAAAACAGAGATGGGGAGTACGGATTGGTCCTGTCTGGTTGTTCTTACTGTCCAGTAAATAATCAGTTATTGTCATAATTACAGATGATTAGAATATGTAGTTTTGAGGCCATGTGGTGAAAGAAATGTTTTCGCTGAAACTTTCATGAAGTATATTTCATAAGTAATAAGAAAAAAAGAGATTAAGTATTGCACTACTTTGAAATTTTTAATGTGCCTGATTAAGTCTTGTTTTACTTCTAATGTTTGCAATTAACAGACATATTTGCATATCTCCTTTTTATTCGAAACCATCAAACCCTGAATAGATTATTTCATTTTTTTAATTGAAAAAACTGAAATTTGAATTGTGATTTTTTTTCTATTCTACTTTTAACTGTTGCGGAGTATCACAGAGTTTCCTATGAAGAAACAGATGTAGTAGCCTCCCTGTCTATTAATTATGTTTTTACTTCGCAAGGAAATAATTTGCTACATATTTGTGAAATATTCTGAAATTTTCAGTTTGAAAACACTAGAGATACCAATATTATGTTCTTCTCTGTGTTAGTTGTGTCTACTGAAATTTAAAAATCTGTTTGAAATATTTAGAGACTGAAAAATTCATACATGCTAATTATACAAAAATTTACAAAATTTTAATTTTCCTTTGTCTTTAAAACTGCTCAGTTTTCATATAGTATTGTTAAAGATATTGCCAATGATTTCATAAGCAAAGCAAGACAGTCTCTCTCAAACACAGGAACAATCTGCATTATATTCTGCCATATCACAATGTGAATATGTCCACGGTTCTTAGCTGATGTGAACAGTTCATGAGCCATTCTGCATTCATCACATAAAAACTGAAGCACTTCCACTGAGAACAAGCATTCTCCTGATGATACGTATTAAGCTGTCATTTTCTGCTCTCTCTTTAAGCTGCAGTTCATGTAGTAGATGTCCGGGCAAGAGAGGTCGTGATGCCTTAGCCATATTGTACTAGAACACTGGGAATATAACTTATGACCAGTCCATGTACTTTCTGCTTTGCTTTATGAGTTTATAACATAAGGCAAACAGTGATATCTTGTTTTAACCTGTGCTCTCAAAAGGAGAATTTATTCCTTAAAGTGTTTGTTTAGGGGTTTTGTTCCGTATCTAAAATACTCAGAAATTTATTTTTTTGTAAAAATATTGAGTTCTCAGTAACAGACATCTAGACTTGGTAGAAAGTGTTTATGTGATATTTGCCTGGTTTTTAAAAAACCCTGGATAATTAAATTTAAGGAAGTATTTTCTAGACTTTAGAATGTGTTTATACAGGGGAATAAGTATCTAGCTGCTATTGCTTAAAAGCTTGTCAACAAAACCAAGAAAGGTTTTTTTTTTCATAATCCAGTTCAAAGCAAATTCTTTATTAATTTGCCTTTGACAATGTTCGGTTAACAAAAAATGAAGAATTTGGTAAAGTCTTTGTCCTAAGCATAGCAATATAGAAGGATCATGATCATTGCAGTAAAGATAAAAAAGCTGTTTCAGATAGATTATTCATTATTCTTAAATTCTATGCTATAATAGTCTCATACCATTGCTTCAAATTTGGAATATTAGTGTAAAATAGTTATTGGAATGACTGTTGAATTCAATGCAATACACAAGTTAACCCTTCTTGCTTGCCCTGAAAAAGGAGGAGTTGTAAAAAAGGATTTATTATTGATTTACATTGTTGTCATTGTTATTATTATTTATGAACTTATATTGATGTCGAAACATCCCATAGAGGAAGACTTTCACGAAGTGGAACTTCCTAGTGCTTCTGATGCAAGTTACATCCTGCATCCTGGAATAAAACCAAACAACTTTTCCTTTTTCAGGCATTTGAACACGAAAAACATCCTAAGGGCCAGGCCTTTACTTGTTTAAGAGTGCAAAGCTGTTTCTCTGAGACTATAGCTCTTAAGGATGCCTGGAAATATTTTGAACTTTTAAAAATCTCTTCTAAACCTCACATTTCTGAAAACTAGATTCAGGCATATTGTGATGATAACGCTTCCTCTACCTCAGTAAGCCTAAGATGACTAATTTTCTGTCAAATACTCAGTCAAGGAAGAAAACGTTTCACAAGATGAGGGTCAGGGGGACAATTTCTGATCTAACTGACTGTGGTGCAATTCCAGAACAACCCTGATTGTTTCAGTGGTGTTCACTTTGGATTTAACAGATGTGACAGAGTCAAATTTAGCCCAAGGTTTTTATTAAAAACTAATTAAATTAAGTGCTGACACAGCACATGCAGAAATTCAAGGGTAGATAACATGAGTCTGGGAGGGAGAAGTTAATATAAGACGCAAAACTACAAGGTGATTTTTCTCCAGTGACAAAGTACACGCTTAGCTTTCCCTCTCATCTCCTGATCTCCTCCCTCACATCTCCTAGTCCAGCCTGAAACATTTATATTTGGTATCTTTGATCCTTGTCTTGTCTTCAAACCCTTTAGTGCCAAGGCCTGTATCTCTGCAGGCATTTATTTTGGTGAAATACTGCAGAGGAGAAGGCAGGCACATCTGTGAATTTTCCTGCAGGACAGAAGATTGTAGCTTTAATATTATCAACCAAAACCATCCTAACTCTATTGTCAGCCAGAAAATAGAACTTCAAAATTTAATTTTAACTATTTATGGGCAGGGCAAACAATTTTTTTAGCCTCTTTCTTTTCCCTAACCTGTTTTTCATGGAGATGACAACCAGACCTTTTTCAAAAGGTGTGTGAGTCACACAATTTTTCTGCAGAATTGAAACTTTAAAACAAAGAAAGGTACCTGGAAAAGAATAGGACTATGTAAAACAAGAAAATGGGACTAATAGACTTCTGACAAAAAACAAAGTTATTACAGATATTCTAGCAAATGTACGTTATATGTCCAGGCCTTGCTGGGACTGCACCTTTCATATCCAAAAAACTTCAGTGAGAGCTGAGTCTGCTCAGTGCTGCAAAAGAAGAACTGAACACCTTTTTATGCACCATGAGACGTTTATGCTGGCTGTTGTAAGAACTACAGGGAGGGAAACCACTCTATGTGGTTTAGGAATGCAGTCGCATAAAAGAGGTATGAAGTGTGACGCCTCAGGAATTCAGGAGAAGATGTTGGAGAGAGGTAGTGTGACAGGATATTAATGTAAAATTTTGACTGAAACAGGACAATGGAGTCTGCCTAAAATACAGTGGTTTATTGCCCTGCTAATGCTAGAAAAACTTGAGTTTCTATTGCTATTCTATTTCTAACATTTGAACACTTTGTATATTTACAAATGTCCCAATCGTTCCCATGGGAAGACAGAAAAGCTTGTACTTTCCTGTTCTTGCTGGTAAGTAGCTGAAGAGTGACAGCCAAATACTGTCAGCTTTCAATATAGTTCAGTATCTATTTAGACAAAAAATTACAGTACAAAGAACATAATGCAGAATTTTGCTACTCCCAGAAATTTGTCAGGAAATCCCCAAATTCCCAATGATCAATGTAGAAGTTTAAAAAACAGTTGCGTTTTGGGTTTTGTGGTTTGGTTTGGGTTTTCTTTTTGCGGTGGTGGTAGTGATGGGGTTTTTGCGATATTTTGAATAAAAGCAATTGTCTTGCCTAGGATCAGACAAGGTAACTGTTCCAGAAAGAGCACACTAGAGCATCCTCCTCTGACTGCAGGAACTCAGAAAGAAGAGAAATTTACTATAAGTATACACAAATTTACCAAGGAGACTTTATCCTCTCCTCTTTTTCTCCACATCATGCTATGAGTTGCTTGTATAGTCCGCAGCTGTGTCACAGCTGAGCGTAGGTCAAGCACTGGTGTTCACAGACTGATGCTACAAGGAACAGAGATGCTGAAATAAAGCAGAGAATGGAGCTCAGAAACAAAGGAGATTTAGTACAGGAATAGTACGTGCTATCAAAAGCAAAATGTTGGTAAACCTGAAGGTTTGACTGCATACATATATTTGAAATGGAATTTCTGATAAAACTGTGGTTGATAAAAATTTCCTTTCTAATTTCTCATCTGAGTTAACACTGAGATAAGATCATGGCTTCTAGGGAAGGCAGAGCTATCACCGCCATGCTACAAAAATAACAGCTCACAATACATGTATTTACAAGTCTACCAAATTCTACCAGTTTTTTAAGCCAAAGGAAACAATTCTTTTATGACAAAAAGTGATTTTATGAGATCTAATAGTGTGGTATTAGTTTTGTCTTTTAGAAAGCAATTAATTACAAACATTGAAAGATGTTAAGTCCTTGAGACATCTTATTCTAGAATTTGATGCGGTGTTGGATTGGAAAATGTAATCATGCAAGGAGGACGCTTGACTGCAATAAGACATGAAATGAGATCTCTCTAGTTTCAGAATATTGTTCTAAAGGACAAAAGCAGAAGAGAAAGAAGAGAAAGTCTAATACAAAGGTGTGAGATAGGCTAAAAACTTAAAATAACTATAAAATAATAAAATGCTATTATTGTAGTTTCATTAATACAAGTTTTTAATCAGGAGGGTTTTTTATCCCCATCTTTTCCATGAGCTTAAAGGAAGGATCATAGAACCCTTAAGGTTGGAAAAGACCTCTAAGAGCACCTAGTCTAACCATTGACCTAGCACTGCCATGTTTACCACTAAAACATATCCTGAGTACCACATCTGCATGCTATTTTGAACATTTCCATTCGTGGTTTTTCCATCACATCCCCAGGCAGGCTGTTCCAGCGCCTTACCAGCCTTTTAGTGAAGAATTTTTTCCTAATATCCAACCTAACCCTCCCCTAGCACAACTTGAGCCTTTGTCCTCTTGTCCTGTCGCTGGTTGCCTGGGAGAAGAGACCAACTCCCATCTTGCCACACCATCCCTTCAGGATGTAGAGAGTGATAAGGTCACCCCCGAGCCTTCTTTTCTCCAGGCTAAACAATCCCAGCTCCCTCAGCTGCTGCACCTCACAGGACTTGTGCTCCAGCCCCTTCCCCAGCTCTGCTGCCCTTCTGCAGGAGGACTTACTCCAGCCCCTCAATGTCTTTCTTGCAGTGAGAGGTCCAAAACTGGACACAGGAGTCGAGGTGCGGCCTCATCAGTGCCCAGTACGGGGGGATGGTCACTGTCCTGGTCCTGCTGGCCACACTATTGCTGATACAGGCCGGGATGCCATTGGCCTTCTTGGCCACATGGTCTGGCTCATGTTCAGCTGCTGTTGACCAGCACCCCTAGGTCCTTTCCCACTAAGGCAGCTTTCTAGCCACTCTACCCCATCCAAGAGCACTGTCTGGGGTTGTTGTGACTAAGGGGAAGGACCTGAAAATTTACCTTGTTGAACCTCATCCAGCTGGCCTCAGCCCATCAATCCAGCCTGTCCAGATCCCTCTGCAGATCCTTTCCGTCCTCCAGCAGACCAGCACTCCTGCCCAGCTTGGAGTCACTTGCAAACTGACTGAGAGGGCACTCCATCCCCTCATCCAGATCGCGGATAAAAATACTGAACAGGGCTCCCTGTCCCCAGTATTGAGCCCTGGTGAACACCTTGGAAGGCTTGTGGCCAGCCACCAGCTGGATGTAACTCCATTCTCCACCGCGTGCCATCAAGGCAGATTTTCACTCAGTGAACCATACGTCCATTCAAGCCATGAGCAGCCAGTTTCTCAAGGAGAATGTGAGGGAAGTGGTGTCAGAGGCTTCACTAAAGCCCAGGTATGCACATCCATTGCCTTTTCCTCATCTGTTAAGTGGGTCACCTTGTCATAAAAGGAGATCAAGCTGGTCAAACAGTACCTGCCTTTCTTAAACCCATTCTGGCTGGACTGATCCCCTGCTTGTTTTCCACATGCTGCATGATGGTATGGAAAATTATCTGCTCCATGAGCTAACCCAACACCAAGAGCAGGCTGACACGCCTGCAATGCCCCAGATCCTCCTTCCAAATCTTAGTATGGATGAACACCACACTGGGTGGCCTCCAGTCAGCTGTGACATTCCCGGTTGCCCAGGACTACCGGCAAATGTTTGAAAGTGTTTCTCTTGCCAGACCCCTCAGTACCCATGGGTAGACCCCTTCCAACCCCTTGGACTTTTGTGTGTCACTGACCATTTCCTCCTGGGATATGGGGGCTTCATTCTGCTTCCCATAACTCTCTTCCAGCTCCAGGGCCTGGGTTCCCAGAGGACAACTCGTGTTACTGTCAAAGACTGAGGCAAAGAAAGCATTATTACCTCAGCCACAGTGATGTTTCCCTCTGTATCCAGTAAAGAATGGCGGTTCTCCTTAGCCCTTGTTTACTTGCTGATGGTCTTTTTTTCATCTTTTACAGCAGCAGCCTGTGCAAATGTACCAATAAAGCTGATCACTACCAAGACTTTTTGTCATGTGCTGGAGAAGGGTACACATTTGATATACTGGGATATCATTAAGCAAAGCAATTAATACGCCTGCTATTACATTTATTAGAAATGTGAATGATGCTCAGAAGTATGCTTTTAAATTGATTTGGGAGAACAAAATAGTAAGTATTAAGAAATGTACCCTGTCTGTTTCCTGCAACGACTCCTGTGTTTCACTGATCATTTCAGAAGGGAAAAAAAAAGACCCTGAAAGGAAAGTGTTACAGCCTTGGCTGAAAGAAAAATAAGTATGTGCCAGAAGATGTAAAATTCTTCCTACTTATTTCAACTGTTAACACGTATTTTAATGGTTAATGTTGCATTACGATGAATTTGCTAGTCAAATGACGTTCACATCAATGCCAAGCAGATCTTAAGATTCAGATTTCTACTATGGTGAAAGTTCTTTGGTCCAAATAAATATTGCTTTTTATTATTCCACCAAACAATCATTACCCTGAGGTGCTAAGGGAGAAGGCATTCCTCACTAACAGCATTTTCTATCTCTTTGCATTCAGTTCAGATTCCTAGGGTGAGGAAATTGAACTCCTCTGGTGAGAACATCTTTCTAATGCTAAGGTCCAATTTTGTTTCTTCTTTAAGTTTGTCATTTTCTTTGTCTTTTGTGCTCACCACCTTACATTTATTTATAAATATTTGAATTATTTTCCCCCATTATTTCTAGACATTATTCCATTAAAATTTCTGATTGTATTTCTTCTACTAGGGCACTGTGTGTGGCAGAAGTGGTGAAGACATTTCTTGGCCTTTGTATCTTATAAATGTAAAAAGGCAATTTTTTAGGACCCAGAGACTGAATTCAACTGCCTTTGCACAGAAAGACATTAGTCATAAAGCTTCTTCATGCTCGCCTCAGATGTATTGTAGAGCATGGTCTGGCACTGCTCTTAAACCTCAATGAGCATGAGCTGGCTCCACTTGTAGAGAAGATTGTTCCTCCATGTCCCATCATCCTGTCCCGTTGTTGACACCTTCAAACAGCACTGCAGGGGAAACTCGGGTGCCTTGGATAGTTTTAGAACACCTAGCAATTAACAGAGGAGAGTCTGTGCCTCCTTGGTCCTCTCCCAGCCACGAGCTTAACCTCTCACCGCTGCCGCCTCCAGAGACCTCGTCCCACCCTGAGCTGATCAGGCAGAAAATAAGCCATATAAAAAGGTGAATAATTTCTGTAGTTTGTACTGCATTAGTTCTAAAATATCTGTCTACCTCACACTAATTCATAAATGACAATCCACATGGAGAAATGAACTGAAAAACAACTTGAAAAAAGAATCTAAAATATTTTCTCTTTCCATAATGAAAGTACTGCTAAGTTTCTGCCTCCTAATGATTTCCATCTGTGCATCCAGGATTTGAAAATACTAAAACTGTCATACAGCTCTCTAGATAAGTTTAAATACAACTCCAAACAGACCTACGTTCCTCTATTCCATTGATGTTTATCTCTTTATCACTCCTTCATCCAGCTGCATCTTGTTAATGATAAAACAGAAAGACTTTGAAGGGATTTTGAAATCGTTAATTTAAATGTTAGCACCCCAAGATGAGTTCTTGCAGTCAGGGTAAGCACTAAATTTGCTTGGGTTTTTGTAGCCAGAGACTTACTAGCTAATGACAGAAAGATCTCTTTCATGTGTAAAAATATAATACAATCTGTGCAATTGATGTAAGACTTGGAAGCGCACTCCCAGAACCTCCTCCGGTTCTGGGAAAACAAATATTAAAACAAATATATACCTAGTTCAAAGCTAAGTGAAGGACTGTGTTGGTAAGGTTATACTAGTTCATTGTCCTGTTAGTCCTTAGGTCTCCTTGCTGGCATGATTCTGTGTTCAGAATGGTTATTCTGAATTATCAGGGCAGTCATTGTGATGGTTGGTATCCAAATGAGCATAATTGCATTATGTGAACTATATTACATGTTTTCCTCTAAGGCACTGGCATGCATGTAAGAATGCCAAGTCTTTGCACAAGGCTTTCAAAAATCAATACATTTGCAACCTCTACAAAGTGACAAGAAATCAGATGACAATAAAATTACCATGTAGTACACATATGCACACACACCACATAAGTCTAGTTGACTTATGGATGCCTTTAAACTAAAAATAAATTTAGCTGTGCTTTTGCCTGAAGAAAACAGGAACTTCTCACAGATGGTGTGCATTATTTTCCAGGCTACACCATGTCTATACCCAGCAGCTTTAACCAAAGACAATAAAAAAGGAAACTCATCCTTTTTATCTGATAATAACTCATAATGGTCATGTCATGTTTTGTAAATAAGAACATAAATTTGAATAAATTTTAAAACTTTTGACAATATATCTCATACAGCATAGCATTCATGATACATAAAGAAAAAAACTAAAAAGATATTTTACTGCATAGAAATACGCCTGTTCAAATAAATTTTTATTTTGGTGACAGATATAAAAGCAGTTGTTATAGCACCTAGAATTTAGTGAAGATTTGAGGTGCTCTTACTCTGTTCTCTGCAGCTCAGGGACCAGCATTTGCATATAGGTGAGCAGAAGTAAAATTTTGTGTACGACAACTTCCATTTCTCTGAGTGTCCAGGCAATGAGTGGACTAAAATTGAACAGAAGGTAGGTTGCATTCGCACTGTGAGTACATACGAGTAAATATTGTGGTTTTTTCTTTTCCCAAAGATGCTTGTAATTGTGTAGCTGTGCAGAAAAAGTGAACACAGTGAGATATCTGAATAGAGCATACTGCAAGTGCTTTATTGTAAGCATCCGTATCTACATCACAGATAATCAGAAATGACAGTATTGTAACCATGCTGAGGCTTTAGTCTCAGGCTGATTTAACTCTAGGATTGATTAATACACAGACTTGCTTGCAACCATATGTGAGAAAGGTTTGAAGAACATTCACCTGCTTTCCCAAATACCTCATTTTAGTATTAACCTCCTTTGGCTCCTCGTCTGACTGTCTGAGAGTCAGGCCCCATATGAGAACAGTATGGAACAAGAGACTCCATTGAGTTTCTCTCAGCTATGCTAAGGAGGAGCTCATTTCTTTCCTTTGAAGACAAACAACTAGTCTCAACTACATCAAACAAAGATTAGAAGAACCTGTGTGACATCCTCTGTTTCTCATTTGCAAAAATTAGGTAATCATCATGATTACTTCTTTTATAGTTTTTAAAAACACTTAAGGCATACCAGGAGGAAAAAGCTATGGAAATGTTTATTGCTACCATCTATCATGATCTGAGGCTTAAATTATTATCTGCAACTTGCAGCAGAAGCATAATTGCTAACCACTTAATAATTTATTTCATATAATACTTTCCCTCTAATCTGTCCTCTTCTCTTGATGGTGTGTTTTCTTCCTTTCTTAGGCTAAAGTTAAAATGGCGGGTACATATGGCTTAGAAATGTTCTTCCTCTTACTTTTTCCTCTGAAAATTTCTCTAAAATCATGTCTTCTCCTTTCTCCTTTCTTTCTCCTTTCTCCTTTCTCCTTTCTCCCTTCTTTCTTCTTCTTTCTTCTTCTTGCGGAGACACTCATTTCCAAAGCACAAGGAGAATGGTCAACTATGACAATGCAGGGCATCATTAGCTAGAGTCTGAAAGACACCTGTTTAATATGACTAGACTGAGCAAAGAATGAGCAAAAGTGTGAAAATTTTCCTTCATGAGAAATAGATTACGTGGGTCTCCACCCAAGAAAAGAGACAAATGAGGCCATGAGTCCGGAAAATGGTAGAGATTCATTAAAGCTGTGTGGCATAAAGAAACTGAGTAGGAAATTAGTACTTTCTGTTTCTTGTAATGGAGAATTTGACCTTATAATAAAATAGAAATTAAGAAAAACACCCGATTAAAAAATAAACTCAATGAAGTGTTTTTCACATGATATATAATTATGCTCTAAGAACTGGTCTTCTCAGGTGACAGTCTGCTGTGTCTCAAAAAGCACTTGATCAAATTAATATTAAAAAAACCCCTTTTTCTTAGATCATTACATGGATTCAACTGGGTTTTTTGAAGGCTGTTATCATCTCTGGGCAGAAAGTAAGTCTCATATATTTCTGTAAAGTTGCAGCTGCACAAAAGAAGTACCAGAGTTGAAAAGTAACTTTTTCCTTTTGTCGTTACAGTTTTGTATGATAAGAGAGTTTTAGTGAAACCGCATTGAGGTAATTTGACTGTCAATATTTTTGTATCTGCTGAAGAAGCAGGAACATAGAAATTCAGGATTTCTGGAGTCCTTCTTTAACTAGATTTTGTTATCCCATGTGAAAATTAAAGGATTGCCATCTTGACCCCAACTCCTACGACTTTCTAATCAACAGGCAAACTCAAAGGCAGAAACAAACCTAATGAGACAATCAAAATTAATATTTGTAAAATATTAGCTGATTGAAAATCGATGCAGCCAGTGAAGGTCTAGCTTGTCCAGTAGCATGTGCCTTGTAAGGCATGGATGCACTCTGCACAGACTAATGGAACAGTTCCTAAATGGCATTCTTGCCATTCACTGGAGGATAAGAAAGGAATTAGACTTTATCTCCAACAGATCTCTTAGCACCTGACAGTTTTAGGGACAGTAATTTCTGATTTTTGTTTTGCTTGCATCTGTTTGATCAAAAGTGATGGCAGTGATTTGTGGATTTATGGATGAGTGAGGTAGGAAACATCCTGAGAATTAACTCATGCAGTACCTATCGGAATTCCCCTAACATCTTTCCTTTCCTCCCTCATTCATCCTGTTTCTTAGTGTCATTTGTTCTTTAGCTAAGATGAGTGGTTTTGCACCAGATTAACAGATTTTCAAGCTCTGCAAACCCTTGTTTTGTGAAAGTGAGAGCAATAATACCATTTAAAATGTCCAGGCACAACCAGAACACTCCAACAGATGTTTGACCTCCTCATCAGAAAACCCTTTCCGGTTCCTCAAGCACCTTTCTAAATCATTTTATGGGAGGTCTTGTGGAAGATGGCCAAACTGTTACAACTTAAAACAGGAAGAAATAGGCAGAAAGTTTTGAGGACAGCTGAGTACAGCTGTTCTTTATCTTGACTACAAACTAAGTGAAAAAACATTTTTGGGACTGTGTGTGTTGTTACTATTTTCCTAGGAATTTATTGTCTGTAATTTGGAATTGAGTGTTCTTCATCAAGTTTTATCAAAAAGCCTCTCTTCCTAATTACTTCTTGCCAGTCCAAACACTTTACAGGAATGCATATGAAGATAGTGGACAAATATCAAGGAATTCAATTGTGAAGCCCACTCAGATATCTGATTTTTTTAGATAACTGAGGTTCTTGCCCGTTCATTCTGCTCACATAATGCTTTTTCTCTGATTTCTATTTTTACTTTCTTAGTTTTTTATTCCTTCCTGCTTACCATTGAAATAATTTTTTTTGAATTCCAGAGGTGCCAAAAGCTCTTAATCTCATTCTTCTAATTTCACTGTGAAAGAGTAGAGAGAATCTGTTTTACACAGTGAAATAGACCTCTAACCCTCACAGGACTCTTTGACTATACTTAGTAACATATGCTCCAGTCACTAGAGCTGCTCTGGGAAAATTGTGTATTTCTGGTAGAGAAAGACGGGATAAAATAGGTCCAAGTATGTTTCCCTGTGCAATTTGGTTTTAGCAACAAGAAAATCAAAAGCATTATGCTTCAGTCTTTGGACACTGGTCTTTGATTCTTTTGCCTCTCTGTTATTTCAATGAAATAAAAAAGGAAGTGAGAGACAGGCAAAGACGACCAAAATGGAATACCTAACTATTTGAGGTATTTTTCCACCAACTCTAAATATTAAGTTGAAAAACTATTAAAATTTTTAACGTAAAGGTCAAAAGTTTACCTTTCTAAATTTAAAAATCTATTTTTCATTACATTAAAAAACTGTCAACAAAAATATAAAGGGCAATCCCAATAATTACATACATCCAGCAAAAATTATTTCTAACTTGAATTAAATGAATAACTGAGCCAGAGAAAACAAATCTAAATTCTGTCAAGGCACACAAGTGTAGGGAAACCTTCATTTCAGCTAACCAGTGAAGAAAAATATGTCCTTCTAGGGTACTACCCATCTTGACCTACAGTAGACATCTAAAATAACTGCTTTTAGGGTGCAAGGTATCTAATCTGTTACTCTCAGCTGACAGTAGGGGAGCACAGAGTGACTTAGACAGATGTGTGATGTAGGTTTCTAAAGGAGAGAATTATACCCAGAGTAATGCAAACCCTATTCCAAAAGGGAAGTATCAGCACTGGTAGACACCATGGAAGTTAGCACAGTCTCTGTGCCTAATAAACTGGACTGAACCACTGGAAAGACTGCATGGGGCTTCAAAGGCATAAAGTGCTAAAATCATTATTTTCTGAATATGAGAGAAAAAAAAGGGTTTTTTCCACCTTTTCTTTCTCTCATTTTAGTACAAGATTCTCTAGAGTTGAAAGTGTTCTGATTTCTCTCTAATCTAGCCAGAAACACAAGACAAGAAGTATAGAAGCCAAGATTTTTGGTTATGGAGGGGGTTCACTTTGATATTGTTATCCCTATGAGTTTAGTGGACACCATAGAAGAGAGGTTCCTAGCTGGCTGATCCAGGAGCTTCATGAGCTTTGTTTACTTCTAGCTATCTAAATTATAAAGTCTTTAGTGCAAAGACTGCATTTTTAGATCTGCATTTTTACATAGCCTAGCACAGCATAGCCCTGATTTTTATCTGTGCGTGGCTACACTGCCAAGGTAATAATAATAATAGTAATAATAATGTAATGATAATAGCAATAATGATTAATCTTAAGATAAGTCTTATGCAGTCTCATTCATACTATGGAAAAAAGTTGATTTAAAAATTTATGTTAAGAGAAAGACGTTAGTTTGACATTCAGTATAGCAAAAAGTTTTGAATGGCATAGATGTAGGGCTGTCATGGATATGCAAAAAATCATGATCACTGTCATAATTAGATAACTTTATTTGAAACAACCTGGCCGTAAAATAATGAATTGCTAGTACAGAAAGTCTTTGTGATACCAGCTATAAATAGCAAATGTAACTTAAATTCAGCCTTAAAATGGTCCTGTCAAGTAATTTTTAATGAAGTAGTATGTTCAAAAATGCCCTTTTTTCTCATCATATTTCTACATGCAACCTGTGAAGCAGCAGTCTTTCAAATTTGAGATACCGTCTGTATTAGCGGATACCAATTTGAACATAAAATAGGATGAAACTAATCTTACGTTTTCAATGTTCTTTAGCTGTTTTGTGATTGTTGTGGAAAGCGCAGGCAGATCCTTTTGTTGTTGACATCAGAAGTGGGGGTCACTCTGGGCCCGCTGAGTACATTCTGAGCTCAAGCAAAAATTGATTTCCTTTTTTTAAAAAGCAGCTGGCATTACAATGAGTAGCTTTCTTTCGATTTTTCTTTTCCACTGAAGCATTCAGTGAATGCAGCAGGCATAATAGGCTGAAGTAAACAGTGTCAGGTTCTGTTATATCAAGAGCTCTTTTAAACTAAGCAGACAAGCTATCATCAGTGCCTGAAACCCTGTAAATGGCAGCAGAGACTGAAAATGAGTTTGTTTCCTGACAAGTGTTTTGACGACATTTTGAAGAATAGAAGGAGATGCTTTGCTAATTACTGTGGCTGCCACATGTTCAGTCATGATACTGTTTCATTAATGAGCAAATATAAACAGCCTGTGTAAGGAAGTAATAGAATTAGGGATTCAATGAAATATGTGCCAGCATCTCAGACCATCATAAACAAGAGAAATATAGGCATACCGTCTTTCGTTTTGCCTGTGTTCACCCTTATTCATTGAAGGAGCCAGTATATCTCTCAAATGCTTCAGTAAAGTAAGAGCTGTCTGCGGTAGGGCAAGCTAGGAACAAGTACAGAAAGGATAGAGATGATTTTTTTGTCAATAAATTCACAAGTTTGGGGTAGATATGCTTTGACAGGAGTGCAAATTAAAAACAAAAGCAGTATTTATAGCAAGAGGTGCAGTCAGGTTTTCTGCACACAGTCTAGCTTCAATCTTGGTGAGGTATTATGTTAGAAGACTAGCAAAGTCACAGGCAATTGGGATTAGACATATTGCAGCAAGAGGGTCTTAACAATACATGACAACTGGAAAACAGTGCTTCAGCTGACCACTACCCTTTCTGCAGTGGGCTTGAACAAGGGAAAGTTTTGGCTAGATTCAGAGCTGGCTCCAAGTAGCAGAGCAACTTTTCATTCATTAGGAAAAATTCTTGGAAAAATAAAAACAAAATACATGCACAGAGTTATATATATATATGTATTTAAAAAAAACCCTTTAAGCTATCAGGTTGGCGAAAACTAGATCTTAGTGGATGCTGTCTGTTCCCACTGTAGGACAGATTCTTCTTGTGTTAGTGATCTGCGGAAATCAAAACAGAGTATGCATTTCGTGTCATGTATCTGTTCTTTTATGACACATAATACAGGGCATGTTGGGACCTTCCTTTTTGCAGCTGGCAGGGGGGGAAAGGAGATCTCTCTGCTTGTTTTATGAAATTCCTGGAATTTTGTTTACGTATGGTCCCTAGCAGTCTTTATGTGCAGCGAATATCCAAAGGCTATGCTCTCCTTTGAGACAGAGAATATTCTTGAAGCTTCTCTGGTGTCTTGCAGTTGTCACTTCCAGCCACATGCCTTATTCTTCTTCTTCAATGTCTTCCAAAGCACCCATGCTGCTTGTCAAGCTAGAACAATTCATGTTAAAAAAAAATCCATTTGGAAAAAATGTATTTTTAAAAGCCAACACTAATTTAAAATTAATTACAATTTTTTTAGAAAAGTAATTACTTATAATTTTTTTTAAGAAAAGTGTGTGTTTATTTTTATGTACTTCGACATTTTTAAAACATTTGTGTTTTGCATGAACAATAAGACACTGTGAATGAATGATTCTCAGAAATATTTCATGAGAAGACATAAGCCGAATATTATGTAAATGGTTTAGAATGTGGAAAGCATTTTGAGATATTAAGGTGAAAATATCAAAGTGATAAAGTGGCTGGTAAAGAAAGACTTTCAGAGAGCTTAAACACTGCAAGTCAGATCAAACTGATCACTAGTTATAAAATTAGATGTAAGATAGGATGGAAATATACTGAAGTTTCATACATCAAAGGCCCTATCTCAGCATTTAAATTAGGTAGGGTTTTTTTCTGATATTGCTTTTAGTCCTTGACTTCCAAAGCTTTGTTAAATTATTGTTTGTTACTACATAGATTCAGAAAAAACTATAACTGGGATAGTTTTTAGTTTGCATAGATAGATAGATAGATAGATATACATCGTAAGGAAGATGTCAAGAATATCAATGAAAAATAAATATCCTAAATGTACCTATAAACTACATGTGTAGGTTCAAAAGTTTCTTTCTTTGTTTTTAGTTATTGAAGTTATAAATGGGACAAGAGATTAGTCTTTTGACACTGGAAGTGATCTCTTTCCTTGCTATGAGATGTGGCCGCCTCTCATCACTCAATATGTTGACGAGTTTAGAACAGCTTCTTGATTTCTAAGTAACTAGAAAACTAATTAATAAATTAGTTACTAAGATTTATATTGTAGACTCTAGAGCTGGAATCTAGTGTTAGGACCACTGTACTTCTGGAGCCTCTGGGAAGTCTTTGAACAGACAGCTTAAAATACAATTCTTCTTTCGACATTAATGCTGGGTTACAGGACATTACCCTACTGCCAGAGCATACAAGAAGACATACCGACATTTTTGAACAGTACTGAAAGGATTTCAATAATTTCTATGAATCTTCTGGTTTATTTATCATGAGCCTCAGGAAAACAAACATAAATTATTTGTCTATTATAAGGCTTTCCTTGCATAAAAGTGGGCCCTCTATAAATTAACAAAGTTTTGTTTGTTCATTTGTAGAGATCTATGTCAAGGAAATAATGGCATTTATACTAAAAATCTTCATCTCATTACATGCTTGACCATATAATACTCACACTAAAATAGTGTGCAATGTTGAGAGCTTGATCTTTACCAAAAAAGAATTGTACAAACAAATGTGAGAGGTATTACTCCATAACAGCCTTCTGGTTTTGTTTTTTTTAATGACATCTGCATTCATTACCTTTCTGTCAGCTACAGTTTAAGCTGCTTCTTTTGACCCAGTACAGTAATCTGTGTGGAGAGCACTGCAGATAATTGTGAGGCTACAGGACTTTTGGATCAGATGCCACAGAAGACACGATGTCTTGAACTGTTCAGTGTGTCCTGACCTGTTTACTTGGAACAGGATATAAATATCCTCAGATGACACTTTCATCATTAAATGTGGGATCAGCGACACTTCTGTAAATTTTGCCTTTCCAGAAGTCTGTAAGGCTGCTGTCTATTGTTCGTATACTTATCAGCTTTTCTTTTTTGTTGCTGTTTTTCTTGGCCCCTAGGTCTAAAACTTATTGACCTGGAGTTGTAATATTCACTGAGTTTCCATAAATGAGAAGATACTTTATATTTTCTTAGTAGTGCCACCTCTCTTTGTTAGAAACATTTCTAAGCCTTATTCTCATGGTAGGACTTGGCACAAGGAACAGGGGTAACTGGGACAGCAGAGCCATGTTGTGGTGTGGTTTTGCGAAAGAAATCTTTCTTTGCCCGTATGTACTGGTCTTTAGAGTGTCTAAATCTCCATGGCAGAGACCCAAGACTGAAGATATAACCTTACAGGGATGATTTTGGAGAAGCAACACTGTGTCTGAGCCATGGTTGCTATGGCTATGACAAATAGCTAGTGAATTTCTTTTGCTCTTCACGAAGACACTATTCACATACGATTAGGGTATGTGCTTCAGGTGACAAATTGCATTTAAGAATAATTCGGTGTTATAGTCTATATTCTGTGCACCCATTTAAACAGAAATTCAATTTTAAAAAGCAGAACATAATTATATTTTCTTTCAGTTTTCTAAGAGACAAAAAGGACTTATTCAGGGTAATTTAGAAGGTCATCTGAGTCCTTCCAGGATGACCCTTTTGGCTGACTGGAGGCTATTGATAGGTTCTGAAAATAATTTTGTCATGAATATTGCAGTCAAAAGGCACATTCTGCGTATGGAGTCTGGACAACATGGGTATGTGTTACAGGTCCTGAAAACGGGGCAACAAGAGGTTTTCCTCCTTTCCCTGCAATTCTACTGTGGCACAGAAGATCTGATTTTTGTCATACCTTGAGGAAGACATACCAAGCAGGCATTTCTGAGCGCTTGTACTTCTGAGGAGAATGTAATTACTGAGGAAATTAACTTCACAGCTGAAGATTGTGGTGTCATGATAATTTAGGGTAGTAGGAAGAATGTTTTCTGAGCAATCACTAATCTTGTTTTCCCTTTGCTTTTGGTTATCACATAATATCATTCATTAAAACTGATAACAAGAATCACTTATCTTTAAATTTCCTACCCAGTCTCACTTTAGCTGAGTTAAAATTTTCTTGGAACAATATATTACAGTCATGCTCAATTGACTTTTGTTATAAAAATGATAAATCTTTGGTCCAGGTTTATTCTTAGCAGCTCTAGAAACTGCAAAAAATACACATTCCTGGTTTCTCGCTAAAATAATGGTGCACGTCAACTCTAGTTTTCAGGCACAACCTTTCTGAGGTTGATGAGAAGCAGGTTACTGAATTTCTTTCATAAGAGAAAGTAGTCTTTCCCTTTGGAGTCAAGAGGAGGTTAGCAGAGAGCAAAGGTGTAGACCTCCACTGTGATCAAATCCTCTTCTCATTTTTTACTGATTTTCCCACTGTGGTTTGCAGCAAGAAAACATGTTGACTTCCAGGGCAATTGTTTTCCTTCTGTTTAATTTCAATGTTATAGCTGCTGCTCATAACAGAACAAGTACGTTGGTTGTCCTTCAGACAAAACCCTTTTGGATGGGCTAATCTACAGTGAACAGAGGAAATTTTGTGAATTTGGATCAGTAGTGCTTTTATGTAATGTGTTCCCTTTGGGATTGCGTGAGGGAAGTTGTTTGTCAAGACCCTTTCCCATTTTGGAACATAAAAGAGTGAAGTGTGCAGTGGAGGAAAGCTTTCACTCTATTTACAGTCTGTTCCTTAAATTAAACTACTGAAAATACAGCAACATTATGCTTACTAAGGAGGCGACTCATTTAAATGGCTTCACTGGTTATAGCTATTATGTGAGCAAATGGAACCAAAAAAGCAGAAATAAAGATGAGTTACATTTTCCTCATCATGAGCTTATGAAATGTGTGCTGGTCTATGAAAAAAAAATGCCCTGGCTTCCCAAAGCAATGTGTTTTAAAACAATCATATAAGAAGAAGTGTTATGAAACTACACCACTCACTGTTCACCCAACCAAGCTTTTACTTGGTTTGCTGGAAGAAAAGTCGTTTTTTTTTTTAAATCAAGAGCAAAGACTGGCAGCTGCAAGAAATGGCATAAATACAATTTTGCAAAAATGAAAGATATGCTCAATACATATCATGCAAATGCTTAGACACCCAAACAGGATTATATGAATTACCAGGAATAAAATGAAAATAGCATTTTACGTTATAAGTTCATTTTTACTAAAGCACTAAAGCATCACATGACCTTGTATCTAGACCTTAGGATAGCAACAGAGCCTTAGGATAGCAATCACTCTGACAGCCAGGCTGAAAAATATGGCTATTTCGCAGAGAAGAAAAAGTGCTAAAATTGATCTAGTCCTTGACTAGCGGCGACAGAGATAGTACACAGGTGATGGCTATCGTATGCAGAAGTTTTTATTTCAACAGTCTCTACTCACGCATGTTACGAAAATGAAGACTGCAGATCAGGCTGCAATGCCGTTTGTCTGTCTCTGAATATTAACTGTTTGGCTGCTAGAAAAATTCGCAATAGGGCACAATATTTAGGAATTTGTACAGCCTCAACATCCAGAAGTCTTTGACAGTGTGCAGTCTGTGTAGGTCTAGGAAGTGTAACTTGTAACTGAAAGTTAGGTGCATGTAGGAAATTGCAAATATAAGCAGTGTTTGCACAGCTCACAAGGTCAGAGCTGCAGGTTGGAGTGTGCAGTCTGATTAACAGATCCTGTTGTGTTCACAAGTGGTACTGAGAAAGAGCCAGCACTGTCAGATGTCTCTTTCCTCAACTAGTGTGACACAGGACTGTTTTATATGCAATTTTCCGTCAAAATCCAAATTATACTAGCACATATTTCCAAACTTAGTAGAAAAAACCTTCTGTAAAATTTGCTTGTTTTGAATGGGAGTAACTGGGGCAAAAATCGAATAGTGCTGTCTCAGAGAGGAGATTGCAACTTCTGTGGTCTGCTTTGAAATTTGGGAAGAATATGGTTGGCACAAGAAAGAAGATGTATCAGAAAATGTACAAAAGAGCAGTTCCGTGCTAACCAATTTCTAAAACCTTTCTTATTTCACATTCCCACATATATATCCCAATGCAGTTTTAAGAATGCCAAATATTTGCAACAAGCTTATGCATCCTTAAAAACTTTTTAATATGTTTCACGGTCACAAAGTATTCAAGAGACAGTCCTGAATTGTGAAACTGTTTGTTTACATTTCTATTTCTGCATTTATAGGTTGGAGATGTAAAGTCTGGGCAAAAATTCAGACTCTCTGTCTTTGCTTTGTGCAGGATTGTCTGCTGAAGTTAAGTGATAAATCTTCTGCTAAATCCTTTAAATCCTGAATCCATCAAGGGCATTATTCACGGTGCTGGGAGGCGGCAAATGATGTCACCTGTAAATCCAATTAAATTTTTAATATAATAGGCCTGAAATATCTTCCACACATACTTTTGGGTAGTGGAATTTATGTAAATATCTCAAAATAGTTTTGAGCAGTTAAACTGGGCAAGGTAAATCTCTTCAAATGAGTGCATTACTACTGAAAAGCACAAATCAGCTCTCTCATAACATTTAAGATTTCACTGAATTCTTAAACTTAATAAAAAGAAAAAAATACAAATAATAAGAATGAAACTTTCTCTGGTATCTGTGTGTTGAGACAAGGTCCAAGGTGTCAGCTGGAGCCTATTTTTGAAGAGGCACTAAAGAGCTGTGGTTCTAACACTAGGGCTCCAGGTTGTTAGTTAATGGAAATTCAATCTTCCCAAGAAGTTGTTACAATAACAGTATTCTAAGGAAAAAAAAAAGTTATTTCTTTCCATGCTTTGCTGACAAGATTTCACAGAAAAAGACAAAACAGCACTTATCCTTTCTTTTTTAGTTTTCTCCTATTTCAGTTGAGGATACTGTTAACAACTGCCAACTTCACTATGCTTGTGTTTTCTCACATTTTATTTCACCATGTTCTACATCGCTTTTATCACTTACACTTTAATTACAACAAAGTGGTCTGGATTCTCCTATACCATACTTTTTCATGGAAAAGCTTTCATTAAAAAATTTGAGAAGGATAACAACATGAACTTCTCAGCTTCTAAGAGTCAGATAATGGTTCCTGTTGTGCTAAGGTGCTATTAATAGTGTGCTTTTTTCCTAGTTAATATAGTCAGTAAAAACTGTACACATCTTGTGTGGCAGTCAGGTGAAAGTTAAAGATCTAAAAGTAGACTAGTGTAGCTGGTTTGTTACAGTTTCTGGGAACTGAATAAATAATTTTTAATCCATTTTGTGTTTTCTGTCAAACAGTTAATGGCCTGAAGATCTGGAGATGGGTCTAAACGAGAGTGTTATTAATATTATTCAATATTTGCTAAAGTTTTATTAATCTACTTTACTGTACATATTCTAGATTCAGAAGATTGCATCTAAGAAAAAGGTGTCAGTGCTCTCACATCAATAAGAAAACAGAAAGCTTTGCTGTTGTCAGGGGAGCTGCTAAGCAAAATAAGGACAAGAAGTTTGGCTTATGTTAGGCTGAAGGGTAATGAAGTTTCTAGGAAAAAGGCATAGCTGTATTTTCCTTCCCATCTGGGTGGTTAATATATTGGGTCACAGATCCTGTTGATGGTTCATTCCTTCATGTTCCTGGACCTCTTCTGTGTTATATCTGCTTGAATAACCTCCACCACTCGAAGCCAAAAGCCACCCATTTCTCACAGCACCTACCTTAGGGCTCTTTTTATTTCCTTTTCTTTTTAATCATAGCAAATGATTGACTCTCTCATTGTTTTTCTTGGCGATCTGACAACTTTATAGCATAAATTAATTTTCTTATCCCTAATATGTTCACTTGCCACTCAAACTTCTAAAGAGTATTGAAAACATAGGCTTTTCATTGTTTGTTCCTTTTCAAACCTCAGTTTTGCCACTATTACAACCTTTCCCAATACCGGAAAGTTACAAGCTTCTCAAGGGATTTGTTTTATATGCTTGTTCAGATGATGTCAATATCATTATCCTGAATTACCAGGATATTATGAAATTCGAGTTTAACAAATGTTGTTAAAACATATTTTAAATATTGATACTTCCATTAGAATTTGTTCCAGGTGTTCATTACGTAACACATTATAAGTGAATGGTTAAGTAGAAATAGTGAGAAAAGAATCTTTTTATTATTTTTGCCTTAGTCTGATTACTCATATGTAAGAGAAAATGGGGGAAGGCAGAGTTAGGCCTGGCATCCCTAGACGTGATGCCACCTGACCTGACAGTAAAATTGGGACTGTAGAATATATTGCTGAAAATAATAGAACCAAACAAATTATTAGATATTCCATAGTCAACAGTGGAGCCTCAATTTATCTCTAGATGCCAAGTTAAGTTCTTCCTAGAGTGGGAAGAACCAGAACATTAGGTCCAGACCATCAAGGAAATGAACTTGTGGAAGTCTGTCATTCAAATGAAGCCAACTGAAATTCTAGCTAAGATTTTTTTTAAAATGTGAATATTAAAATGCCTTTATTTATGAAGCTGGACACATGTAATTACACACAAAATACCACACTGAAACATAAGGCAACTACTTTCATATCTAGAGTATAATTTTTCAATCTTTTTTTTCGTCACAGTCCAGAAGTAGCCTAAACAAAAAAATCTGGATTTGACCATCTCTTAGTTTTGAAGTAGCAGTGTTGCACATCAGCAATTAATATATATTGTTACTAATACATAAGCCACATGTCAAGAACAGTCCAATTAAAAACACTACTCTGACCACCTTTAGTGCATAGTATTGCCTTGGACAGAATCTTCTAGTGTAGGCAGGGCAATAAACTGTACAAAAGGAAAACAAAACTGATAACCATTAATATTTGTCTAGAATGCAAGAATAAGGTAATCCCTTTCTTATTCGTAATGCACAGCAGAAGAATGCTTGTGCAAGTGGAACATCCTTTTAATCTAGTAAAATTATGGTTTTGCACTGAATGGAAATAGTATAAAATTGTAATTCAGTTTTCCTAGTAGATCCAAGCTGAAATATAAGTGGTTCAGATTAGGCCATCTCAGACTTTCAGTTTTTCTCAACAATTTAGGAATGATTGTCTTTTACCTCAGGAGGTTTGAAATAAGTCTCAGCCTAGGCTGCAACCTTTATTAGTCTGTCATTCATACAAATGATAGAAATGTATTGCTGTGACAAATTTCCCTCAATATGATTGACAGTCTCCAATAATAAGTAGTCTGGGCTGAGCTAAATTGCAGGCAGAATTAAATTTGCAGTAAAAAGTTATGTCCTGCCCACTATGAACAGAATTAAGAATTTTGCAATTTCATAACCACCTCAAACAAAAATAACACTACACAGTTAAAAAAAAAAAATTAGGAATTATAGCATAGTTACATTGCTATGATTCCTCTACGTTGTTAGAATATTTTATCACTTTCTTCTTTCTTTTCAGTTGTCCACCATGTTATGGTACCAATTTAAATAGTAATGTGGAAACATACCACCATGAACAGCCTCAAGTATTAGCAAAATGGGGAGATCCGTAAAGGGATAATGCAACAAAACGCACATGGAAAAATCACACATAATTTCCCTGCAGTTCTTATTTCCCAAGTTTTGCCTTGAAAGCATGGTTCTCAGGATCCACTCCAGATGTCCTTTTTTCCTACATGGGAAGGAGTCTTGTGGCTTGTTCCAAGGGCAGTGACTTGAGTTCTGCCTACACGACTAGAAGGCCTTGAACCCATATTAGAACTGTAATGGTTCACTCGTGGAATTCAGGCATATATGGTCTCTCATTCCATTTTCCATAAGAATATCACTCTGAGTGCTGGTTGTTTATAAACACGTACACCAAAAGAATTGAGTAAAATCCAACATCTACTAGTGCAGGAGCACTTTACAATTCCAGAAATTCATGCATAAACATTTCCATGTTTTTGCTGGTTGACAGACAGAGTAACCAGCAAAGACTAATCTTATCTTCTCAGCATAAAGAAATACAAGTTCTGCTGAACTGTTAGCTGTAAATGCACTCAAGCGATAAAAGACAGCCAGCTGGGCTGTGTCATTTGGTCTTCAGATTGGCCTTTAATTTAAACTTATCAGCAGCCTGTGTTCTAGAACAAAAATATGACTGGGTATTTTGCTCAGGATAAAATCTTGGAATTTTTTGTTTAGTTTATTTTAGATCTTATGGCATGAAAATGATCAGTAAACACCTGTAATTCTTTCATCTTTTGAAAAAATAAGTTGCTTCAAATTTACGCACAGATTTTGCTGGTTGGTCCCACAAAGTTAACTTTGTTTCTATGGAATAAGCTTATTTAATACATACTTTATAAAATATCTAGAAAGAGGATGTGGGTGAGAGAAAGGGAAAGCTGGAAAATATGCATGCAGAGACAATAAAGTATAACATAATTTTTTCAAGGAGTTGTGCTCTGCACATTTAGTAGATTACTTTCTGAATAACACTTTGTATATTTTTCTGTATAGGCTGCTATGCACAAAACTAAACAACTTTATTTATTACTGAGCTAGGACTAGAAGCAAAGACACTCCAAAGAACAGATACCTCAATTCAATAGAAATTGAGAACATTTAAATTCAGCTGGTGAATGATATAATACATTAATATTTCCAGAAACAGGCCCTAGTATATTTCACTTGATATACTAGGTTAGACACTGCATGTGTGACTTAGGGAGCTAACTAATATGTTAGAGAAAGCATGCTCAGAGGAAGTGGCTTGCACAAAGAAAAAGCAGTCATCTCATTCAAAACATAAACCTGAACACCTGACACGGCAGCTGCTCCCAGCCACTGGAGCAGGTACAGCTTGGTCAAGACATGAGCTGTAAATTTGCTCTATAGAACAACACATTCATCCTTAGGCTCCCAGTTTCTCACTTTCAGTTTCCCTGCCTCAAAACGCTTGAAAACCCTCTCTGCTGCCAAGATCCAAAAAGTCTCTACAAAGCACAGTTATGATTATTAAGAATAAAAGCATGTAAGAAGCTGTCACAAACACTACTAAAATGGCGACATTAGTGCTTTGGGTTTTTGACTGATTAATTTTGCTGTATGCAGGGAGAAAAATCTAATAACTTCTAATCAGGAAATCTGTCCTGCACATAATTCAAGGAATTTAACTGTCAGATAAATGGAAAATTAGCAAGAACTTAAGGAGTGCGCACAACCACGTCATATGTAACAGTCAAACTAAGTGATGTTGAAGACTTTTTAATTTTTCTCTTGTTTTTAAAGAGCTATTTCCCATGGGAACTTAGTTCTTTGGCAGTCAAAGTTCTGAGCATTAGTAAGTAAAGGAAATGGTTGAAACTGCAACCTCAAAAGAACAGCGGTAAATTCACTTCCTTTTGTTATCTCCTTGCATTTCTCTTCCACTTCTGAAATTTCTACATGTTTAATATGAAATTTAGTGCAGTCCATTGGTGTGTATTTCCAAAAGAGCAAAACTGTCTGGCTGTCATTTTGGGTGTGCACTGGCTTCTTCTCTTTCTTTCTTGTGCTGACGGGCTTTCTTCCTTCGTCCTTCTGCTCTGAATGTGCACATGACTTGGGCTGCCTGGCTGGTTATCTCCCTGGGCCAAGGAAAACAAGACACCACTCCTCTGGCAGATGAGACCACATTCATGGTGAAGTCCCAAGCATAAGCAGCATAACATAAATAGAGTTTGGAAATGGGAAGAGGGCCTGTTTTTCCAGAGCAGGTAGATCCGACACCACCATCAGAATAGCCCGAGGTCAGGTTTTTCCAGGCGACTCTTTCCCACTGGATATATTCATGTATGGAGTAACATCTCTGTCCATATTTTAGTGAGCTCTAGAAATTGTTTGTTACAGGGCAGTCCTTCATGGACAGCTGGCTATCTCACATACCATTCTTTGTTAAATATGCCTATTAGCCAAGTTTCAGAAGCAGCTATTGTCTCTGAACTGGGAGCCTAGGTATATGTTTGATCTATCCGGGATGTTTTTTCTGTCATACCATGTGTAGAGACTGTGGATTCCATGTGGGTGTACCCAGAAATTTGTCCTTGAATAACTGACTGTAATTTTTCTTGTGAAAGAAGTAATAGTTCTTCTTTATTTTCCTAACTATTCATTTGTTGGAAAAATACTTTTTCTTAAAAATTACAATTCACTTGGATAAAACAGGGAGAAGAAGTGGTTTTAGATATCAAATAAGTATTTCCTTCTTAAATATTCACTGGTTTTGCTGGCTTTCAATTATTCATAAATCATTGCTTGTGTTTTCCTTTGCACTTAAGTAAAATCCTTTATATCTCCTTTTATGTAAACTCAGTAAAAATTAAGCATATGTTGCACTATCATCCTGATGCTAAATGTATTGTTATGGTAAAACTGTAAAAGTCTCATTGGGTGCTTTCCTGGTGTCAAATGCCTGATGGTCCTCACCTGAGACCTTTGTTATACTGGTGGTGTCATGATTGGAAAAGTGGCTAAAACATTGGTCTCCTTCCTTTGCCTATGAAAACTACCCTAGTATTTCCTTTAAAAGATTTTTTCTAAAGAACTTAGAGGAAGAATTCAGGTTCAATTCCCAGTACATGCTGTGCACCTTATCCTCTCCTGTCACAATATTTGGTTCAGTCACTGTATTCCCCACTTTTTTGTAATTGCAGCTCATGATTGTCCATTTATAAAGCAACCTGGGGTTTGACAGTTTCCTAACGAGATGTTACAAGCCCTCATTACAGCTACTTTCAAACAGCTGAATGTGGTGTCTTTGGGGGTTTTTTTTAATCTTTTTTTTGTCATGGTTTTCACTCCAGTGAGAAGGTTAAGCAAGCAGGGATTCCTTTATTTCATTTGTAGCCCCTTATTTTCAGTTCTCCAGAGAAGATGATTAACAGTGCAGCCCTAGAGAGCCTTCAGTTTTAAATGTTGAACTCTACCTGAAGCAGTCAGTTCCTCTTCATTGTTCCAGTTGTAAGTTTTGACAATTTAGAAATACATTTTCATTCTCAGGTACTGTGAAGAAGAGCTTCTCTAATCTTTGGAGAACTGTCTGATGCTTTTTTCATGTAGTTTGGCAGATGTATGAAACAACTGTTAATCATCCTCTGAGTTGTACTTTGCCAGCTGGATCAGAGGATCTTTTTTTCTAGGCAGATTGATCTATCTGTTGCTGTCCCACAACCTCATTTGAGGCTTCAGCCCTCATTCTGCTGGAGATACACAACATAGTGATGGAGAGAAATCAGCTCCTTTGCACACTCTAAGGCTTTTGTCAAGTCACTGTCTTTGAAATGTTGCAGGACTCTCTAACAATCTAAAAAATCAGTAGAAGTTTCAATATGGTCACCAAAAAGATCTGGCCTTACTTCATGTTCTGACCTTCATGTCACAGGGATATCAATCTTCATTTGCAAATTGGATGTCTTCCCATGGATTAGTTTTCAGGCAATAGCAAACTGGTCTGCTGTTCCTACTCTATATATGAAATAAATAAGTAAATATGTGATGTAAGTGACTTAATTTTTGAGGTGTCCAAACAGAAATACTTTGGCATATGTATTTTTAAAAGTCAAATGTGCAGTATTGCAACAATGTTCCAAATACCTTATTGTTTTATTCTAAAAAAAAATGTGCAGACAAACATTAACTTATACGTAATAGGGGAAAGCCAGTAAACACACACAAAAATACATTCAGTCACATACGTATGCGTCCAGAGAGAAGTGAATATTGGCCTTTTTTTCTGTGAGGGAGTAATTTTTTATCCAAATGTAATCAACTACTATTCACATTGTCTATTGAATCTCCTACTACATTCAGCTTTAGTGACACACTTCCTTAGCTTCAAAGTACTGTTGTGCTACCTCCGCCACGATAGTCCTGAACATTCTAACAAACAATTGCCTATAGAATTTGTCCCCACCTTTTGGAGATTTTGGAACCCATACAGTGATTGAGACAAGAAACAGTAAAAAAAATAGATTGTGTCTTTACTTAACTTAGCTGAAAGTCAAGCTAGTTATTGAGTTTCCCCTGAGGTACCAGATAGTTGTTTAAATCCATTTTTTACCTGAAGGTCATTGAAGTTTCTCATTTTCTGAACACTCAGCTCAAGAAGTTTTGGATGATTTGAACATTTCAGAGCTCATTGCTGTCTCTGACATCAAGAAGAATTTTGCAGTTATCAAGTGGTGTAAAAGCCTTTAATACGGTGAAGAAACATACTGTATATTTTCCAGACTGGGCACCCGAAAAGACTGCACATGTTTCAGGATTCTGCCTTAATATCTCTGAGATACCAGGCTCCAGCTATAGAACAGGTGAAGTGGAGAGGTTTTGCAGCCACATCTGATGCAAAAGTCTGCAGTTCTACAGTGACAGGAAACTTTAGGTAGTGTGCCATAAGTATGACCCTAACTAGAATACAGGGAAATACAACCTTAGCAAAAGCACCACATTAACAGAGAGAATGTTTTTTTCCAATGTATAGCTGTCATTTGTGGTAATAAGTAGGTAGGGACCTGTGGAAAACAGCATCTGATATCACATCGTGCCCAACACATCTTTCCAAACAGATTGGAGAAGAATGAGGATGAATTGAAAGACCAATATCGCTTACTTGCCCAAACATTGCATTCGTTGCTTCACTGTGAAACTGTATTATTCCAATTATAATTTTAACTGTTTATTATATTTTCTTAAACAATAATTTGCCAGCCAAAGTCCAGATAACCTCAGAAACTAATGAAAAGAATTATTTTTTAGCTATACTTTTTACTAAGTTACAGGGGTCTCTGTGGATTCTTATACAGGAAGAAAATGAGAAACAAAAAGAAATATTGCCTTTTGCTTATATTGGGGCTAGGAAACTTGGAAAAATGCCTAATCCTGTCTTAAGTCCTGTGTGTCCTTTTCAGTTGAACAAAACTCAGTTTTGCTATACCCTGCCTGATTACAAGCATAACACAGATGTGGATTATTCCTTTTTCTTTCTGCCTTGATATTTATTCTCACAGCTGTGAAGGATCAGAACAGTTGTTAAAGTAACCTTTATTAAGCTTTTGGATGATTTTCTTAAAGCATCTAAATTGATATTCTTCATAAATTTTCATGTAGATGGAAGATCTTGACCTGGGATTCTCCTGTCATTCTGGGTGTTTGATCCCATCTCAACCTACTTTGTTACGAAGCCACCAAACTAATCCACTGCATGTTGCTCCTTAATTAGCAGAGATATCAGTTTCAGATCTAAAATTTGGGACTGATGTATTTGTCAAAAATTTTGAAATGAGGGCCCAGCTCTGCTGTGTCACTTCCATGATGTACTACAGGGTGTTTTTTTTTCTACTGTCACATGCAATGGAGCAAGCCATTATTTTGTAATGCAAATACAAATACCCAGAGCATTACTGAGGCACTGTTTCCTCTGTACTGGAAGCATGGTGCCAGACTGAATGTAGAACAGGAATGTTTCAGCACACAATGGATTTCAAAGACATTGTGTAAATTAGCCATTTTCTCTCACCTCTGCTGCTGTGTCCCAGGTTCTGGAGCTGTCAGTGGTTTCCCATGGCACTGTCACTTGTTAAGAATACCTTTCTTCTTTCTTTAGACAGTGTAGGTCTAAAGACTGCACATCAGTCAGACTAGACTGAAGGAGAGATTGCAGGCTATCGGAGATTAAGAAACCCTCACACTGTAATTGTTCTGCTACAAATAAAAGATTTTTTCTCTTCTTTGGTAGCTTTTTTTTCCTACGTGGTTTTTACTTACCAATTTTTACTTACACTGTCTTTTTAAATCTCTTTAATACGTTTGAGATTATTGTATTTTTTTGATATCCAAAACTGCATAATGACACCATTTTGTCTGCATATCCTAAGTACATATTTTGGAAAATATCCTCTGGGATGATTCAAAATAATACTTTATTTTATGTTACTCTGTTGTCTGGTATCTGTAATACAGCTATTTTTCTTCTGCAGCTGATATAAATTGAGAGGATTCTAATTTTACTTTGCTGGTGTATAAATGTGTCATTTCATACAACTAGCTGTTTTTCTTTGTTGTAACTTCTTTCCCTCAGTTTTAGCCTGCGGCTTCCCTTTTTATTTGATCAGTATAGTTTAGAGCATCCCTTCTTCCCAGGAGAAAAACAGGATTTCAAATTGCTACTCATGATTCCTAAGGCGAACTGAAAGGGCGCTGACTGAATTAATGTTTCCTTCGCAGTTTTCAGGGCTTATTGGTTTTATTTCCTTTGCTCATGGATCCATTGTTTTTTCTACCTCTAATAAAACTCTTTATCCAAAGATTGACAATTATTTTTTTTCTTAGTAGTTTACAGTTCACCAGAATACAATTTTTTAACTAGAAAATTAATCAATCTGAATATTACCTGACATGAGAGATGAATTAAAATTGCACAAAGCCTAGAGTAACAAATTTCTATCTATATCATCAGAGGAAAAGTCATATAACTTGGTATTCATGTTACCTACTCAGTGTCCCCAAGAACAAATCTTACAGAACTGGAACTGTTGTTATGAATTTCTTAATATACTCAAATCCATAAAATTATATATTTATTCTGTATAAGTGGTTTCCTACAACACAACTATAATTAATAACATTTTTAAAGAGAATTTTCTTCTAAAGCTAATTAAATGTCCACTGAGAAAATTCCCAGCATTTCCAGTCTAATATTAGAAACAAAATTTTAGACATCATTGTTGTTTGAAGGAGTGTGTGTTGTATATCTGATGTTAGAACTTTGAAGCTATTGGCAAATCTGGCATTGGCCTTGAGATCGACAAAACCAACCTAGACTTTAAAACACTACCTCTCCTCTGTACTTCTATACAGGAGCATAGATATAGGTCCTTGATTTCCCACACAAGTAACATCATAAGCAGTAACAGAGACTGATAATTAACTGAACTTAACACTGGACGGCCATTCCCCTTGTCTAACATTCAGTTTACAAGATCACCTGGCAGAAAATTCTCTGTAGTATAAGGTTTTCTCTTAAGTACTTTTATATATGGGAAATGAGATATTAGTGGTCTTATGCTTTGCATTCCAAAACCAACTATATATCATACTTCATTCCTGGAATTTAAGAAAATGTGTCTTAGAAGGGTGTTACAGCAGCAAGAAAAGGCAGCATACAGACCATCTGACTCCAAATCTTCATAGGACACCCTACTAGAAGTGTTTGCAATGGGGGTGGTGAGACATTGGAAGAAGCTGCCCAGAGAAGCTGTTGCTCCATCACTGAAGGTGTTCCCAGTCAGGTCAAATGGTGCTTTCAACAACCTGATCTAGTGAAAACTGTCCCTGCCCAAGGTAGAGGGGTTGGACAAGACAGTTTTTAAAGATCCCTTTCAAATCAGCCATCCTATAATTCTGTTTTCCTGTATTCCACTGCCTTCCAGCTCCTGCAAAAGGATGATTCTACACAATTCTGGACCAACAAGTCTGACCATTTGTCTTTCACCAGTGACTTTGACACTTTTAGTGATGTCATGCTTCTACTGATTTATCGATGTTCTGTTTGTCATTTCTGTTCAGGTAACTCCCTCTCAAACAGTTTTTTATTTTTCATGTTGGCCTGGAAAGATTGTTTTCAGAAAATTTTAACCTAAATAGGTATATGGGAAAAAATAAAAAGAGAAGAAAAAGGAACTGCAATCACCTGTGAGGTGAGAAATGAAACTTTTTCATAAAGTCACGTTGCCATAAAATGTTCTTGTGGTTTTTTCACATCAGTGAGAATATTGTTTGGGGATAGTTCACAAAGAAATACTAAAAAAGTTCTTTTCTGGTAACAATCTGTTTAGTGTTTTCCCTAAAGATGTTCCTTACCGTCTTCAATAGCCCTTGTTTATAATTATTTCACAATACCAGATGAGAGGGTATGTAAAGTTATGCATCAATTTCTAGGATTTGGTACTCCATGCATTTAAAAAATGTTATTAAGTTGGAAGTCTGTGTCTCTTCCACCCTTTGCTTTCATCATTGATTGAAGAGAGGAGCACTTCCAGTGGATACTCTGATCTCAGCTGGGCTGAATCTAGACCTTTAAATCTATTTTATATTCATTCTGTCAGGAGGACTTTAAAATTGACTCAGTGCAATGACGTGTTTTACTTTTCCTTGATTAGATTACTATATTTGCAGTAAGTAGAGATGACAGGATCAGCTCTTTGGGTCTTTGATTATCTGTGGGAAGAATATGGAACTGGAGAGGCTGGAAAATCAGGATTAAGCAGTCACTATGAAGTTCTGAATCTGCCACTTGATATAACCTTTGACAGAAAAGTCAAAGCTTGAAAACACGTTTTATTATGACATTGCAGGTCAGACTTCCAACTAATATTCCTTCTTCATATTAACATAAAAGAGTTGTGTTTGCCATAGTCAGTTCTGTCTGTTTTTTTTTTAACTAGCTCTGTATCAAGGCTCTGGCTAGGGGTTTGGTCCGTCCCTGCTGTGAAGGGCATGCTTATGTTTGTCTTCTTCACCCCATAAACTCCGCCAGCCTGCTGGTTATTGGTTTTGGGAACACAGACTCTCACTAATACTGAGTACCATTATAAAACAGGGGTCAACAATATATCGAATAGCTAGCACGTGAAAGCATTTTAACCATCTGCAGTTTGCTGGAAGCCGTCGATATCATCCAACCCAACGCTGGATGAAATGTTGTGTACCTTTACGAACAGATGCAAATAACTCTGCTGTTATTGCCGGGGGTAAAGACCGAGCATGATGTGTGATTAGGCACTTCTCATGATGTCTGTAACAGCTTCCACATCAGAGTCCTGGAGAGGAAGATGTTTCACCTCTCCTGCTGTGTGTTAAATACCATCCCATACAAAACTGTTCATAAATAACTGCAGTATTTGTCTGCACTAATCTTCATTTTTTGATGACAGTGTGGAAACTCGTTGGATTATTATCACTAGGTATATTAAAAAACTTGGGAACTGTCTTGAAAAGGGTGTGACAGATGCTCCATGATGCTTCCTATATCCTGATTTGGAATGGAAGTGGAACTCAGCAAGTCCATTTTTTCTGGCATATTGGCTGGGTCATTTGAGATAATTTTTCGCTGTCCTTTTTAGTTCATACTTACTCAGTAAGAACAATATAAAAAGCTAGCAGAAGAGTGAAGATTGCCAGGCAAAGAAAAGAAAGAGGAGTACAAACCAAAAAGGAAATTCAGATAAACTTTGCAGCATTTCTTGGTCATTGCAACCTAACAACCTGCTATCCCTCCCTTGTTTGGAGGACCCAGGAACCTTCCCCATTTTCATGCCTCCCACACCTCCCTCCCAGCCTCCATGCAGTCTTTCTATCTCAATATTCTTCAGAAAAAATGCAGAATCTACAGCCTTTTGTGATAGCAAAACTTATTTTCGAGTTATCACAAAGTAGATGTGGGCAGTCAGCTCTGTACTCAGCTTCTCAGAATTTCAATATATCTACCTTACCAGAGCACCTGTGAAAGGTGAATAGGGCTATGCCTACCAGTGCAGCCAGTGAGTTCAGAAATTATTTTAAGGCTATTATTCGTAATAATAGGACATAGGCAGGATTGAAAATCTACCTAAGTAATTCATTGTCAAATTTACTTTTCATATGCTTGAAAATGAGTGCCAGGACTTTGGTGGCAATGAATTATGCAGTTTAGCTGTTCTGTAGAAAGAAGAGGATTGTTGCTTACTTCTTTCTCCTTGGTTCCACAACATGACAATGTCAGAGTGACAGCAGCCACAAGTCCCTGGCCTCCTTATTCTTATTCTATCGGATATCAATTGACAACATTACAAAATGCTGACACTTTTTTCACTGACATTACAGTATGCAAAACTTTACCTTGGGATGGACTGCAAAGTTAAGCAAAATGCTGATGCAGCCACAGTACTGCAGGATAGTGCTGTTGTGGCAATAAGGGACCTATTGTTTTGTGTTATACTTTGCTAGAGAGAAGAACCTCATAGTAACAAACAATGTGTTCTTTATGAACACATTTCAAATTGTATTTAAAAGCATAACATTGATTTTTCTGGACTGTATGTTTTCAAAGATTGCTGTGCGATAATGTTTTTCAGTCGTATCACTCTTTTGCAGAAAAAGTCTTCAATGACCTCAGGAATCTTCACATTAAAATAACCCTTTACCATTTTTCTCGAGGCATGGCCTTGCACACATTACTCAAACATTCATTTCTTTTATCTGTAGCAGAGGGAAACCAATGTTTGTTTACCTGCCTAATAAGTATCTTGTGAGAATTAAGGTACTGATATTCAGTAACACATTTAACTAATGTAACCAAATGAAGCTAATTAGATATTTAAGCATTGTTGTTAAGTGTCTGATCCAAGGGAAGACTGAAGTCGTACATGAAGGCAAGCTGGAGCCATAAAATTTGAAGTGAGGAATCCCATTCTGTTTCAGTTCATTATGCTCTATGATCATGACATTTGTATTTGAATGGGACACGTGGATTTCAAAGCATTTCTGTGATGCTATAAATTTCCCAGATCTTGAGTTCAGGTTAAGTACCTTGGAAGTCAGAGAACCTTGCTGGTTTACTGGGAATCAGTTTACCAGACCTCTGAGCATATCAACAGCTTTTCATATGGGGTGCCATTCTTCTGTCTGCAAAAATGAGTAGATTAGTTAGACTGCCACTTCTGACTGGAAATTCAAAATACTCCAAAAATCTAGCCAGAGTCAAAAACTCTAGCTAATCTTTTCCCACCATGTTCTCCATAAAAATATTTGAAGAGCCTCAAAGGAGATTTAAGCATTACACTGGCAGAAGACAGCAACTGGAAATGGGAAAACTGTCCTTGCAAAACTTATTTGAATATAGTGAGTCAGATTTTAGACATTGTGGATTTTCAGGACCTGCTTTCGGGTCATCACACCTAATGTTGTATGCTGATGCAGGAACTTTTCTGGTCTAAAACTAGGTGTCCTTAAAAGCTGAAGTAATGTTATTATCTAGAGCTGATTTTGTTGTGACTAACCTTTCAAATGTATGCTTTTTTGTTAGCAGATAAGATACCTAAGAATTACTCAATGCTGTTTGATGAAAGGTGCATCAAATCTCTAGTGTATGTCTGAAAAATATGTAGTCTATGTCTGAAAAATACCTGTAGCAGACACTTTAGAAAAAGGAATAGTTCATAAAGGAATTGACTGGCCCCCCTCATCTTCTTCCAGCTTCTTCCTCACAACAATTTACTGACTTTCTGTGTTAGATATTGCATATGGACAGCTACATTTAATAGAACCCAGCAAGTCTGTATTCTACTTCGTTTTTAAACCTATTTATACATTCATTCTTGTGTGGGACTATTTCTATAGTCCTCATTTTTATGTATCCTATGGAAGAGTACTTTCTTTTATTTGTTTTAAACTTACAGTGGCCTCTTTCTTTTGAGAATAACCTCACTGCTCTTTATGATTTTATAGGTCTCTATTTCACTTGCACATGAAAATGCACCACACAGCTGATCACGCATGTGGCCCTTCTTGGTTGTGTTTCTATATCTTATACAAGAAAAGCAACCAGAACTCAAGTGCAGAGTTCAGGAAATTGGATTTAGACAATGATCAACATGGTGATTTCTGTCTACTTTCCAGCTCCTTTTCAATTAAGTGCAAATATTCTACTCTCATTTCAGACTGACACCAACCATTAAACTGACGTCCACAGGGAGCTCTTCAAGAGACTCCAAGTCATACACGTGTTTTCAAAAGCAAACGTAACCAATGCATACGGTATACTATGATTTAGAGGTGCTGGGAAGATAATATTTACCTTTCTGTTATTTTCAAGGGACCTTAAAATAAAGCATACTCATAGAGCTGTCTTGATTGCAAATTGTGAAGTATTAAAAGAATGTCAAATGTCATTCTAGTGTATATTTTACTGACGTGGTAACTCAAAGGTGACTGAACAGTTTAAGCTACAAATTGCCTACTCAGCTATTTAAAGATGTCAATGCAATAAAGTCACTTAATCAGGCTTATCATTGCTTGTGCTACATAATCAAGACAACCCTATTAAAGCCAAAGGCAAGATGCTGGGTGTTTTTGTGTTGTCTCTGTTCTCTGTGTGCTGTGACTCTAGCATATAAACCCTGGTCTGTGTGCTCTAGTGTATCCAACACGGCCAATCAATTAACATTACTTATTGTCACTGGCTGTTTTGCCACCATGTTAAGTAGTAGTTTGCTTTCTTTTGCGAATATTCTACATGGTGAGTTTTCTTGCATCATTTATAATTAAAGCTTAATCTTTTCAAATAAATCTTTTCATATGCTAGATGCATTCCAATTGCTCAGATCTCAATTAACAATAAAAGTAGATGTGCTAAAAAGTACACTCCTAGGTTTTCTACTTCTAACTCAAAATTATATGCTTAAAATACAATTTTAAGCTGTGGTTGTTGCCAAGTAAAAATGTGTTATAACCAAAACCACACAGAACAAGGGTAGAAAATAAATTTTAAAAATTCTTGGCTAATGCTGTTCAAGGATAGTGGAAAAATATTTATTTGGAAAAATAAGTAAAAATATTTTCTACAATTTATTCTCTCAGTAAGGCAGTAGAAGTTTACATTGCTTGATTACATTAACTTTAGTTATAATGAATATATAGCCCCTACCATCATAAAATAGCTTGTAGTGTCGTTCTACACATTTTATGATATAAATTTTATAATTAATTCTATAAATTTTAATACTGATTTATTGCTCACTTTGCAGACACAGTTGGCCTTAGCAAGTTTTGTAGTACCATGAAAAAGAATGCTATGTTCATTCTTTATCCATACCTAGATCTTTACCAGAAACTGAAAAAGAAAAAAAGTAGATCCCATACCTGTTCCTCCCTGCGAAAATACATGAAGAATTTTCGAAGCCTGGGCAAGCAATAGTGCAATATTAAGGAAGAAGTTAAAAAAAAAAAAAAAAAAAAAGCAGAGAGGAAATGTCCACATGAACGTAACTTCAAATATATTGATGGAAACACTTTTTCCCATGACAGTCTCATAGGCTTAACACTTATGTTACTCTTTATTAGTATGAGCAACCTATACTGGTGCTGTGATAGGTTACTAGCACAATATTTCTAGATAACAAAGTGGTTACTCAAGCTGTACTACTTACCCCATCCTTACAAAACATGTCACATAAACACAAGTGATTACTGTATATGGTTAGGGCTCTCTTTCCCAACTTCTCTTAATGCACATCTCCTGCAGCAGACACCTTTCCAAGGATTCAGACCTCAATCCAGAAAATCACCTATACACCTATTTAAATTTAAGCATGTGAATAAACTCATTCATTTCAGCGGGAATATTTGCTGCTTAAACTTAAGCATATGTTTGGGTTAAGGCTGGTGAGGGCCTATGGTTTTGTGCAGAGAAACTTGCCACCTATCATTTCATCAACATCATGTCCTACAGCACCTGGGTTTTCTTTGGAAATTGTCCATCTTGTTAAAAAACAGACTCAAACTTGATTACCTTATAAAATCTTGAATAGCTTGCAGTATGAAGTAGCTCAGCTGCACATGTGTAGGCAAGACAAGTTTTGTGCCAGGAAATAGACTCCCTCATTTTTCAAAATGGGCTTATTTTTTCCCAATGGTTTTTCATTCATATCAAGATAAATTATTAGAAGGAAATCACAGTTTATTCACCTCATGAAATATTTACAGTCTTGTTGCTATTTTCAACATATCGATTTGGTCCTCAATTCACTCCTTGATTTCAAAGGAAATGAGATCAAACCTACAGAACGTAAAACTCAGCTTTCAGCAACGTAGTTCCGTTAAAAATGTTAGCCAAAAATGAATATTTTTGCTTTATTTATACAAAAACAGTAATTCCTTTTCATAGTCATATATATTTAGGTTTAACTGCACTAAACCACATGGAGAAGACCATAGCTTGAAGTTCCTATTCCAGAGCAGCTCATTGTGTCGTGTGTGTCAGACAATGTCAAAAAATCCCCTTGGTTTTGATCAATAACTCATTGAGGTGCAGGTGCATAGCAAAACAGGAAAAGAATCCTTTTGAGGTAATCCAAAATAACACTCGAATATTTCTAGAAAATTTACCTTTGCTGTAGCTTCAGTGTTGCATTACACAGAAAATCAGCTTTATGCACATGTGCATCTCTGGTTAACAGCTCCATTTAAACACTGATGGAATTTTCTACTGCATTTGCTCTGGGGCATGCTTTAAAATGCTCATAACTTCATCATTTTACAATCAACTCTAGTACAACCTAGCAAAAATATGTACTATTCACTGGGGACTAGTTACATTCTGAGTTTCATATATCAAAGTTTTGTCGTTTTTAAGTTATGCTAAGGAGAAAAAATCAAGTCGAAACAACTTTTTTCTTTCTTTGTTAAAAAATGTAATGTTTTCACAAAGACAAAAATCAGAAACAGCTGAAAACATTTTACCCAAAATGTAGAAAGGGGGAAGTTTACCTTTGAACGGAGACCAGTTATGTATAATCATGAGGCAGAATGGTGAGAATTTGGAGCATGAGCATCTGCAAGCAGGTACTTTCAACAGCAAAAGATTTCAATCTTACCCCACTTCTATCTCTCTTCCCTAGTCTCTTTTCCACGTCGCTGCCTTTCTGGTCTTTCTCTCTACCTTTATTTCCCTAAGATCATTACCAATTTGTCTTTGCGTCTTTTCAAAGTTAGTAACCTTCCTTCATCTCTCCTCCCATTGCCCAGTATTTATTCGTTCTGGAGCTATCTGTAAATACCTGGGAAGCAATAAACTCTTTAATAATTTCATGGCTTGAAAGACACAGTCATAGGTGTTTAGTGTCATTAAAGCAAAAGTTTTGATTTCATTGAACTAGAAGCCCTAGAGCTGCCTGCATGGCCCTAATGCAAGCAAACCAAGTTTTCTAATATGTACCTTGTCTCATCCTTTCAGCTGTTTGTGAGGACAGCTAACGAAGGGGACAAGAAAATATAGAAGAGAGGTGGGCTGCAAATGCAACAGCACTTAGAATGTTCTAAAAAAAAATGTGATTCATGGGCATGAGGATGTTATTGCCATGAATGACACATTTTCAGAAATGTTTATCTGTGATTAATTTATCCATTATATGCCACTAATTTAGCACACAACTTTATTTGCTCCTCCATTTCTCTTGTAACTCTCTCAAGTGAACTACCCAGGTGAATCTTTGGCAATGAACTGAGACATGAATGATCCTATGTGCTGGTTTTGGATGGGATAGAGTTAATTTTATTCACAGTGGCTAGTATGGGGCTATATTTTGGGTTTGTGTTGAACACAGGGTTGATAATACAGAGGTGTTTGTTATTGCTGAGCAGGGCTTACTCAGAGACAAGGCCTTTTCTGCTGTCCGTGCTGCCAGGCTGGTGAGGGAGCTGGGGGTGCAGGGGAGGTTGGGAGGAGACACAGCTGGGAGAGGTGGTTCCAACCGATCAAAGGGATATTCCAGACCATCATATTCAGTATATAAAGCAGAGGGAAGAAAGAGGAAAGTGAGGATGTTTGGAGTGATGGTGTTTGTCTTCCCAAGCCACTGTCATGTCTGATGGGGCTCTGCTCTCCTGGAGATGGCTGAACACCTGCCTGCCCTTGGGAAGCAGTGAATTAATTACTTGTCTTGCTCTACTTGTGCGTGCATCTTCTGCTTTCCCTGTTAACCTGTCTTTATCTCAAACCATGTGTTTTCCAGCTTTTACCCTTCCAACCCTCTCCCCAGTTCTCCTGGTGGACTATGAGCGAGTGGCTGCACATAGTGGCTGCCAGCTTGGCTGCTGGCTTGGGTGAAACCATGACATCTCAATAGCCATAAGCCATCCTCAATTTTCATTTTTTGTCAGACTTAAGGTATTTCTAAAGAGATCTGCACAGTGTACAGGTCACCTGTGTAAATAAAAATGTTGCTTGAGCTTCATGACTACACTATAGAGGCAGAGTTTTTTTTCCCTGTAGATAGCACAGGAACACTAAACTACCCACTTTGGTGGACTCAGTTAGGTTTCTCCCAAGGTAATCAGTGAGCTCTGTGACTGATCCTTAAGAATGTTTCAATGCTGTGAAGCTGATCAAAATCAGATGTCATTAGAAGCTTTAAATGTGACTCTGTCCCTTTGCTGTATATAAAGCTTAGCTCTTTGTGCGTCCTTATGCACAACATTAATTTAAATCCAAAGCCCTCGGTAGGCTGAACCCACCAAACTGCTGGCAGACACAAGTGTGAAGTGTGTACTTTTACAAAAGGACTTCTCCAAATACATGTATCTCTCCTCAGCAACGGCCTCTCTTCTAAACTGTGTACATGACACTTTATTTCATAACAAATTTGCTCCTCTCTGGCTAAGGCCTTATTCCTGCCCTTTCTGTAAACAGAGGTGTGATATGATCAAGTGAAAAAATTTATGTATCTGCAACTGAATCTGAGCAGGAAGTTATCAATCCACTAACATACAAACACACTGAGAGATAGTGTGTGACACTCCATTCACCTTAATTAGCTTTATTAGAACCTGCTTTCATTCTTACAATGGTTATTCCAAAGCTGTTATCTTACAGGTTAATGAGAATCAGAAATAAACAGTGTTACTAATGAGGAAATGCCAGAATTAATCATCAACTCCAAAAGATGAATTTTTTAAGATTAGATTATGTAAAATAATATACAAAAAAGAAGCAGCCAAAGTGAAATGTTATTAAGTGTCAGTGGTAGTTCCAAGTCCAAAGTAGGTCATCAGTTGCATTTTTGAGGGAGTAAATTCAGCTATGTATTTCTAAGATAAATTATTTTGATACTTTCAGAAGGTTTCTTTACAATAAAAATTTGGAAAAGGAGGAAGTAGAAAATTTTCTGTAAGAAATCGTTTAAGGTTGAATAATGAAACAACTTTGTCATAGTGGATGGGGGAACTACAGGCTAAAAATTGGACTTGGCTCTGCAAGCCTTGCAAAGAGAAGCTGACAAGACTGAAGCCTCTAAAACAATAAAATATTAAGTTTACTAACCGTACAACCCAAATTTAAGAACTGTTTCTATCACCCTCTTCAGTCTTTCTAAGCATCACAGTCCCTACTTTTGGGAAAAAAGCTTCAGACTGATGAAGTTGGCTTCTGCTGTCGCTGACAATCTAATTTCCTATAAAGTAGTCAACCAGGGAGGAACATCCTAAAAACGTTGTTCCTTTGAGCACTGTAGGTTCAGATCTTTAAAGTAGTTGCTTCTACTGACATCATTACAGTACTGGAAAGAGGACATATGAGAAAAAATGAAACATATGTTGATTTGATAATGCTCTCTCTCCTGATATACTCAGTATGTAATTTTTATCCTTTTCTCTTCCCCTTACTGAATATATGGTTGCTCCAAATCAGGTGGGCTAAACAATACTGGCAGAGAAAATAGCTCTTCTGAACTTAGAACTAATCATCTGTGTATTCTGATTCATCTTCTGGGAAACTGGAGTTGCAGGACAGCCTTTTCCATTAATTCCACTACATAGGTCTACTATGTCCTCTTTTATACCTTTTCTTCCTGAGCTAAACAGTCTTCACAAATAACTGTTCAGTGAGAATTTTCTACGTCATAAGCACCTTCATTGCCATTTTCTAGACTTTTTCACGTTTCTCTTGTTAGCTAGTATTATATTGTCTGAGATATATATATATTATCTTTCACTCAGTTGCATTTCTCTACTGATCCTGGGAGGACCTTTATTTTTATTATGGCACTAATCTCACCTAAGATAACTAATTTTGACTCACTTGAAAAAGCAGTGACGTCAACCCAACAGCAGGTGAATGATGACTTCAGCAGAAGGGTTGTATGCACCTGTCATAAATAAACCTACTCACTATGACCTTGTCTGAGGAGATTCCTTTTTTTTTTCCAATCCCCCAATATTCTGTGCCAGAAAATTTCCCCCTCTAACCAGGCATTGTGTGAAAAGTTCATGTTAAACATGTTGCTACATAAAGTCATTGTGCACCTCAGTCTCTATATTGCAAGACAGTGAATAAACATTCCCTGCTTATTTCCTTGATCGATTGATGGCTTCACAGGCCTTCCTTTCCCTTTTTCCCTTCTTTTCCCTTTTTTTCCCTTTTTTCCCCTTTTTTCCATTTTTCCTTTTCCTTTTCCTTTTTTTTCCTTTTCCTTTTCCTTTTCCTTTTCCTTTTCCTTTTCCTTTTCCTTTTCCTTTTCCTTTTCCTTTTCCTTTTCCTTTTCCTTTTCCTTTTCCTTTTCCTTTTCCTTTTCCTTTTCCTTTTCCTTTTCTTTTCCCTTTTCCCTTTTCCCTTTCCCTTTTCCCTTTCCCTTTTCCCTTTCCCTTTCTCTTCCACCTCTTCTCTTTTCCAAGCTGCTTTTTTTGTGTCTACTGTCTCTCTGGAGAAAAACGGTTTGTCAAGCCTGACAATTCCTGTTGCTTTTCATATTTGTTTGACTACCTTTTTTCTGAGATAGAAAAAACTACTTTCTACAGTGACGTTAAAAACAGGTCTGTATCATTGACTTATACTTTGATATAACATGGTGTTCTCTTTTATTTGCCTGACATTTCCTGTTAACTCTCAACATTATTCTTGCCTTTTTTGTACTGCTAATGAAATTACTTTTTATAGAACTATCCACTCTGTTGATAAGCCCTCTTACCTGAACAACTTAATAATCTATAACTGTATATGCCATGCAATAGGATGGTTTTTCTCTGTGTAAGCATTACCTAGCACTTGTAGACACTGAATGTCATATCCTATTTTATCACCCACCAACTCAGTCTTCCAAACTTATTCTGCAACTTTTTGCACGTAAATGCAAACACTACTCCAGATTTGAGGAAAGGAATGTAAATCTATTTGGTGAAAATTTGTGTCCAGACAAAATACAGATAAGAGCATGTTTTTGGGTGAGAGACATGGAGGTATTCAGAACACCTATACAGGTCCTGGCTGTCCAGTTATTCACTGTTACAGTCAGCTAGATCTTAATGGCTGCACTGAGAGGTCTGGAAAACTCCTGCCGGCCTTACAGTTCCTTTACACAGTTAATACAGGGAGAAGGAAGTGTCTGGAACAGAGTGGCTGGAAGAGGAATTCATATAAGAATGAAATCAGCTCTCTACAGTTTCTTCCAAGGAAATGCACTTTCAAAGAAACAGGAACAGACTTCCATTCTTAATACCTAATATTCTAAAGGTATTTCTTGATCCCCAAAGAAAGAAACATTGGAATGCAGTCATAGGTTTTTCTTTCTCTCTCTCTTTTTCTTTTTTCTTTTTTTCCCCCTCTCTCTCTGTCTTTTTCCTTTTATAATTTTTTTGACTGTCTGATATTTTTGTCACACTTTAGCCAGCTTTAATTAGCATATTTTTTCAAGCTGGTGAAGCAGGCAACATTTCCAACTTCTCTTTGAACATTTTGTGAGGGAAAACACAGAAGTAACACTTACATGTAGAGGGTTCTGCTTTTGGCCTTGTTCCAAGCGTCTTTTGAAACTAACTGTAAGAAATCTAACAGAATTAGACAAGTTGGACCTTACACACCCATATGGAACTAGAAAATCTAATGACAACACAGAAAACTGTCAGCTGGTTCTTGAAGTGTCATACAAGAAAGCAAATCATTACCAGAAAGCTGGTTTATTGAACCTAACTGACACGAATGACAACAAACCAAAATTAGTAAAAGCATGTGCCTAGGGCAATCTACTGCTGTTTATTTATTTTATGTTCCCTAAACCTGCTTATTCCTTAGGTTTCTTTGTTTGATACTGTAATACATCAGTCTTGCTATGATAAAATGCTATTTTCTGAGGGGACAATTAATGACAATCAAACACAACATTTTATTTATAGATCAAATAAAACACATACTTATTCCATGACAAATTCAATGTTTTGAAAAATCCATTGCCCTTACACAAGTTTGCTCTCATGGCCTCTTATTTCCTCTAGTATAAGGGAAAAAAAAGACAATGAATTTTTCAGGGTACTCACTTGCTTTGTTGATGAGGCTGAGAAGGTATGAAGATTTCCAGTTCCCTGGAACCCACCGCCAGCCCTGAATTGGATAGAACTCCTTGCTTCGAATGTACGATTTCCTACTTCGTTCCCAAATATAATGGATCAGAGGATGAATCCATCCTCTGGTCTGCTCAGTTCAAGCTGGAAATAATTTACCAGTGAATCACGATCTGCCTCTGTTCACACATTCAGATGAGCTAACACATTCTTCATGATTTTATTTGGTCTTTATTTTCCTCTAAAACATTCATGTCTCCTTCCTTATTTATCCAATAAATAGAATCTGAAGGGAAGCTTAAGCATGGAGCCACAGACATCACATTCAGCATCCAGTTGACATTGGCACACATGTTCCTGGAAGCAACTCTGAAGATTCCCATCACTTAAGTTTTAAGTAGTCTTCTATGCTGTTCCAGGCTGTCCTTCCTACTTGTTCCCATGCTCAGACCCATCATTTACCTATCTCAGGCCTTGCCCAAGTGAGACATGACCTAAAAAGCTCTAGCCAACCCCACAGAAGAGGCAGATGGAGGTGGTTCAGTTCCTGGTGAAACCCTGCCCAGGCACCAGCGCACTCAGTTGGGAATGAGGCACCCAGTGTCTATGCTTTTTGTACAGCCTAGAAGCCAGTAAGATATAAGGGCCAAAATCACAGAATAATAGAATCATTAAGGTTGGAAAAGGCCTTTAAGATCATCAAGTCCAGCTGTTTACTTACCACCACCTAACATGTTCATCATAAACCATGTCCTCAAGTGCCATATCCATATGTTTTTTGAACACTTCCAGGCATGGTGACTTTATCACTTCCCTGAGCATTCTGTTCCAATGTTTTATAACCCTTTCCAATAAGATTTTTTCCCTCATATCTAATCTAAACCTCTGCTGGTGTACCTTGAGTCCATTTCCTCTCGACCTGTCACTTGTTATCTAGGAGAAGAGACTGACCCTCACCTGGCTACAACCTTCTTTCAGGTAGTTGTAGAGAGTAATAGTCTCCAATTAGCCTCCTTTTCTCCAGGCTAAACAACCCCAGGTCCCTCTAAATTTGGTCTTTGGGCTATGAGGTGGACTCCTTTTACTTCTGTGGTTTTACTTTTATTGCACATGGATACAAACTCTAACTGATAATTTGGCCCACTATATATGACATGTATTCACAACATAAACCAATGATTATATTACCACACTGTACAGCAAATTGTTTTTTAGACAATAAAAATGCATTATCATCTCCAAAGGAGCAATTACACTGCACACTGTGAAAATATATTAAGAATAATGCACAGAACACCTCTCAGTCTAAATTAGTCTATTGACATGATGGCAGCTCTGACGATGGAAGAGCAAAGGAGATTCAGGCACTCTGTGCATTAAATTCACATCAGGAGAACTAAATGGACATAAAAACATCAGTGAAGACATTGGAGGCAGAACTTCCTCTGATCTAAAACACTGATGATTTCAGTAAATCTGGGTTAGTTTAAACCAACTGTTCTTTATTCCTTAACAGAGCTAGAGACTGATACAAAGGCCGGGGGAGAAGGGGGTGTTTTCTTTATTTCTTTAATCAAAGGGAGCTTGCCAGCCTAGTTTGTACCTTGTACAGCAAGCCTTCAGAACTCACTCTGAACACACAAGGCCCTCATGACAGGGCTGGCCCTGCCTCCTGCTTGTGTCCTCTGCAGGCAGCGTGGGTGTCAGTGTGAAGGAGATGAGTGTTTGTGACCAAATCTTGTCTTGCCTGGACAGACAGACTCTGCTCTGTTCCACTGCGTGGCTGAAGGTAGCACACACAAGCACTCCTGTCATTACCAGTTTGCCTTCCCTCTTAGTTTCTACCTTGAAATTATGAAAAGCTGGAAGGAAAATTACAGGGGAAGATTTAACATTGCAGAACCTGAAGAGAATATTTGTTAATCCTCTGATTCCACTTATATAGTTTCATTCACAAATCATTGTTTCTCCTCCAACTTGCAAGTCAGTTACTGGTTTTGTATGGCTAGTTTTAGAACCTGCCATATTTATTACATTTGTTAAAGTACAGACATAGGAGACATTAACTACGACATCCGAAATCATGTTCTTTCACTAATGCAATTCAGCTTTCATTGGAAGCAATAAATTTGCTTTATTTAGGCCCATTCCACATCAATAGGTGGAGAAATACAGATTTTTTTGTTTGTTTATTTGTACAAACAAGAAAGACTTATCAGTGATTTACCTCTGATGTTTGTGGATTTCTCTTTAGCACACACAGTATATAGCAAACCATTTTAGGTAATAAATAATAATTGCATTTTAGGACTCAGAGGTGTCAGTGCCATCTTATGTTCAGAATCACAACAAGTTTCTCTCTTCTACCTTTTTTCTGGAGAAAGAAAAATATAAGTCTAATATTATTTTTTGGCTCTCAGCCTTTTCTTCCCCTTTTCTCTTTTGTGCCACATTTTTAGTTTAATGATGCAGTAAAAAATTCAAGCTTGCAATTATGGTGAACTGTACACCTCAAAGATCTGGCAGAAAAACAGAAAGTTTTATCTGGAGCAAATTTAAAAGCCACCAGAGCTAAAAGTTAATTAGAAATTAATTTTATAATTTTTTAAATTATCTTTGTTATGCATTTGTGTTACTGTATAAAAAATATACATTCAAGCAGGCTATTGTAAGCACAAGAAAATTAACAACAAACAGCATTATTCTGCAATAGAATGGTTTGGCCAAGTTTAGTTTATTTTTCTCACTTACAGCACTAAAAGAACATCTTACATTTATGCTTCGTATGCAAGTCACAACAGTTCTGTTCATAACCACACTGTGTCTCTTTTATATATTCAAGCTATTTGCAATATTTCCATGATCTGCACAACAAAAACCAGACATTACTAATGCTTTAATGCCTTAGATTTCTAAATCCCAAAACAATTTAAACTGGTTTTCTTACAAAACAAATGAAGATATAAACTAGAAATAAAGTACCTAATCTTGAGATTCTAAGGATCCAAATCATCTGTACAGAAAATATATCTCATCTGTGACTTCTAGATCTTGAACATCACTCTTTTTTCTGTTCAGACTACTGACACATAAATAATTCTCTGTGCATAATCTGTGTTAAATATGCACAGTCTGTGTTAAGCACAATACAAAGAAGAGTTTCCACCTAAATGCAAACACTGAAAACAGCTATACAAAACATTAATTGATTTGTTTTGAATTCATATCTGACAGTAACAAGTACTGAGCAGCTTTTGCTTTGTTACTGTAGGTGTTGTTAATGCACTTTCCACATCCATTTAAATGCAAATCCTCATGCAAGTAATCATGTGAAGGAGGAAAAAAGGAGTATGTTCAGCTGAAGACAAAGCTGGAAGGATAATAGTAAGCATGAGCAGCGTGTCAGTGGAGGGCTTTACTATAAAAAACCCTTTTGGCATGCCAGTGAAAACACAACTGCATTGAAAATATCTGGATACAATATTACACCACAGTAGAACGCATACATGATTTCTATAAAGTGAAATTAAACAAATTAAATTTCCATATATATGTATGTATGTATGTATATTTTATGTAGTATATATATACTTCCAGACATGTACTACCGTATTCATGCATTCATGTCAGCACCATAAACAGAGCTTCAATTATTGGCTAAAGGCAAATATTTGTTATTTGAATCTGGAAGCGGAGAAAAAGAATCATTAAACAGACTACTATATAACCAAATAATGCTTTAGGGTGTCATTTGTGCAGAAAACAGGAAATGAACTGGGACTTAATAAGCATAATTAAACTAGAGAACAGCAATTTTAGACCTATGTACTCCAAGGAAGTACGATCTTGGAAGAAATTGTAGTTTAGACGTTTCTCAAGGCCAGTTAAGTGGCTAAAGACCACAAAGCCCTCTGCAGTGCTAGAACACAGAAATAAGCTTGCTGTCCACTAGTGCCTTTTTAATGTTTCCACCTTACCCTGCTCTGAGCTGTTTAGCCTGTCTGACATGCAATATATTATCATGGATAGGGAGAACACTACAGCTTGAGTGCACCGCGAGCTTCCTGGCATACCACTGACTCATTTGGCAATAGCATCATGATGATAAAGCCTTGAAATATTGTTCAGCCTATATGCTGAAAGACAGTCATTAGTCTGGAGACAAGCACACCTCAGCACAGAGCAGGCACCTTCTTTCTTGGAGATCAGTTTCTGGAAGTCCCTCTCCCTTGAGCTTGTGATTCCAAGAAAGTTAATTGAGTTTTCAGAGCATTTGTCTAGATTACGCTGCAAAGTCATTGCGCTGAAAACTGTGCTGAAAACCATCAGCTTAAATTTCTTAGATCTCTGAAATTGTTTATATTTGAGTCACTGGGCAGAATGACACAACTGTGCTTGGAAAGCCATATACAACCCGAAGTCGGCAGCTGTGGAGATGGAAGTGGCGTACCTAGCAGGGACTGGGAGGGATGAAAGGAATAGGGAAAGCAGGCAGTAATTTTTTAGGAGTTAGAATGAGAGAAAATAGAGAGTTATTGGCTTGCATTTTGAGCAGTGGAAAGCAAAATGGAAAATAAACTTTCTGTGAAAAGGCAGCTAGAATACATTTCGTGTGTTCGGTCTGTTTGAGTGAAGTGCATGGAGTCGTTGCTTTACAGGCAGGAGAAAAAGGAACTGTAGACAGCAGACCATGTGTGTACCTGTCTTTCTGTCCATCAGTTCAAGTACAAGTCTATCTCAGGCATTCTCTCTATTAATTAACTCTAAGATCGTTCTTGTGTCTGTCAAAATGACTAGATCTATACGTATTTTACAGGTTCCAAAACTTCTTGCTCTTTCTTTTCTTTTCTTCTGGGACATGAAACAAGACAGCTCCAGATTAGGTTTAGACTGATTTGGGAAAAAATTTCTTCTCTAGAAGGGTGGTCAGGCATTGGATTGCCCAGGGGACTGGTATATGGAATCATATATGGATCTGGCACTTGGGGATTTGGCTTAGCAGTGAACACAGCAGTGCTGGGTTAACAGTTGGACTCAATGAACTGCAAGGTCTTTTTCAACTGTAACAATTCTGTGATTTGTTTTCCTGGTTCCTGAACAAGAATGGTGGTAGCAGTAGCGGGAACCTTTTGTCTCAAGCTTGAAGCCTGGGAGAAGAGGGAGGAAAGGGACAAAACACTGGTAACCAATTTGATTTTCATATAAGACAGCGATGAGGGAAAAAAGAGCTTCCAATCTAAAGCAAGCTTTGGAAAATAAATGCCAAATATGACCCTCTATAGTGAGGGATTTTTTCCATTGCTAGCCACAGCAAAATCCCTTCCTGATTAGAGTCAGCTGGTGGTCTCCTGCAAAGAGTATGCAAGAGGCACATCGTAGCCTTCCAGTGACAGAAATTTGTGAATCAAATAAATAGCACTAATATTGGTTTTCTCCACCTTCCTTCCTATTTCCATGGCTTTTTGCTCTTCTCCTTCTAGATCAGATAAGCACTAATCAAGACTATTAGAGTTAAGCGAATAATTCACGATGAATAATTTAGCAGATGAATTTGCCTCTTTTCCTGACTATTGAATATTGCTGAGCAGATCATCATCTCCATTAACATATTCATTATTCTAATTTATTCTGAATATGTATCGCATGAAAGCTTCTGTATACTTGGCACTCAGTATTTCCTCTATGTGTGTTGCCTGGCTATGACTGATCAAACAAATCATGTGATGTTGACATAGTTGCTCGACTGGGTAAACACTTAAATACAACCTATCAAAAGAATATATAATAATTCATATTTAATTTGCTTACTACTTAGAAAATAATTTTCTGTTAAAAATCTACAAGAGAAAAAGCTTGTCTGTCTTATCAACCTTCAGTAAACTGAAGGGATTTTTTGCTTTGAGCGCCACTTGTGCGTGTGTCTCACCAACACCAGACAGGAAGTGCAGAATATTCTGCAAAGTCTGAAAACTCTTCTTTTCACAGTATCTGCAACTGCAATGATTCATCATTGTGTGATGCACCAGCTGTAATTGTATACTGGTTTTGACCAATCTACTTTCTCTCTTCTAATGAAGTAAGATCTCGTAGCACACACTGATGACATTATTTAAATTGATTTGTGGACATTTTCTTTACAGTCTTGCTGTGATGGTGTGGAATAACTGTAGAGTGAACTGATATAAGCACTGATAGACTGTGTAAAAGGTATTCCAAAGCACAAAGAAACAATAAATTGACTAATAAACAAAATAAAACTAAAATAAAATGAAACATCTCTGATGTAATCAGTTGACTATGTCTGTAACCGGTCACAAAATCACAAAGGATATCATGGAAAGCCATTGAATCATATGGTTTGAAACTACCTCTAAAATGTGCCCCAAAACCTACCTGAAACTAAC
>VZTF01005117.1:0-24062 GCA_013397755.1 Cnemophilus loriae
GTCTTTTCCGCGTATCACTAGGATGGGTGCGACGCGCTGATGTTATTTGCTTACACATTTCTATTGCCTCTCCTAGCAGCCTCGTTTATGTCACTGCCGGTGTTCTGCTGCAGAACGTTGATTTACCTTCCAGGAATACCCGTTCCCTCGGTCGCAGTCGATCTCCCGCTGGCAGACGGCGCGCACGGCCAGGCAGTGGTGCCGCCACAGCCGCTCGTTGCTCTCGATGACGCGGTGCCAGCCCTTGCACGTCACGGACGCGTGGCACAAGCTCTCGACATCCAGCCCGCTGAAAATCCGGGAGCTGACCTCGGGAGGAAGTGCAGACACGAAGTCACCCAGTTCTCTTCTTCCTCCCTCGGCACTGTCCCGGCCGGCAGCGCACTCCGCGTCCATCCCCGCGGCGTCGGGGCGGGGAGGCGTCACCGCGGCCTCTCTGTGTGCGGGCGGCCGCCGCCGGCAGCGCTCTGGGCTGGATGCCTGCCGGCTGCCATGCCCCTGTCGCCCGCCCGCTGCGGGCGTGCGCGTGGGGCGCTGGTTTCGGGGCGAATCTTCGCAGTTTCGGGACCACGGAGGCGGCGCCGCCGCGCAGCTTAGGGAAGCCACGCGTCACGGGGCGGCCGCGCGTCATCAGGCGGCGGCGGCGGCTCCTACCGGGTTCGGCACCACCTCCATCCCTGTCCCGGCGGCTCCGGCACTCCCGAGGTGAGGCCGGCCCGGCCCGGCCCCGCCGAGCCGCAGGCCCGAGGTAGCAACGCCCCCTCGCAGGGCGGGGGTGGTTTGTGTCCGCAGCCGCGGGGTTTAAAGGGGAGCCCTGCAGCCCCGAGCTGGCTCCGCCGCGGGTGGAAGGGGCGGGGAAAGCTCGGCTCCAGCGGAGGGCAACGAGGATGATTGGGAGAGTGGAGCATCGCTCTCTTAGGAGGAAAGGCTGAGGAAGCTGGGTCTGTTCAGCTTCGAGAAGAGACGGCTGAGAGAGGACCTCATTCAGGAGTATAAATATCTAAAAGGGGAGTGCCAAGAGGATGGACCAGGCTGTGCCCACTGGAGCAGAACAATAGGGCAAGAGGCAATGGGCAGAAAGTGATGCACAGAAGTTCCACCTGAATATAAGGTAGAAACTCTTTACTGTGCAGTGGCTGCACAGGGAACAGATTGCCCCGGGAGGTTGTAGAGTGACCCTCAGTGAAGATATTCCAGAACCATCTGGACACAATCCCGTGCCATGTGTTCTGGGATGACCCTTCTTGAGCAGGGAGGTAGGGCCAGATGACCCACTGTGGTCCCATTGAACCTCACTCATCCTGGGATTTTGTGAGCCCCTGCAGAGCTGAAGGGGTGAGGGCAGAGCTTAGCCTTTGGTGTTTCTCTTCATGGGGCAACAAAGAGAAAGTTCAGCTGGTCAGTATGCCATCTCTGCAGTCCAGAAAGTTCTGGAAGAGTTGGCAGAGATTCCCCAGTGTGTCTGTGCAGAGAATACTGCAGCAATTAGACTTGTTTTTTCCCTAATTATTTGTGCTGGTGAATTGAGTAGTGGAAAGACAATGTCTTGAAGGAAAAACAGTTGCAGTGTGGGTATGCTTTCACAGCTGAAAAAGCTTTTTAGATGTAGTGGCTCTGAACGGAGGCTTTTGAAACCAGCACCTGAGTATCTGGTGTCACCTCAGAGCTGCAGACTTGTAGCCTGTAGTGAGAACTTGATGGGAAATGCTAGATTCATTGGGCATCTGATCCTGAAAACTGCATTTTAAAATCATTGCCTGACTTTTCGGACAGGATCAGATTCTGGGGAGTTGTGCAGATTTACCATAAAGGAAATTCTAAGATGTAATTTCAGCTTTCTCAAAGTTACGTCATGGCAGCAACCAGTGTAAATTATGTACTTAAACCCCAAAACACCACAGTCGTGGTCAGCAGTTATTAGAGTCTTTTGTTCAAAACCCTTTAGGTGTGAGGTAAAAGGAAGGTGAATTTATTTCCTCTGTAAGTTGATGTAAGAGGATATTGATGGTCAGTTTCAAACTGCATTTGTTAATGCAAACACTTAGACCAACTTTTGTGTTTGAGTCAAAAGTGCATGTTTATATTTGTAGTGTGTGAGTAGCTAAAATTGATTTTGTTTTGTCAGAGAAAAATCAGGAGGCTGATGCAGATGAAGCACCAGCTGTTCATGCTGTTGAGATGTCCTGTATTCCATCGTTAATGGAACCAACATCTTGCAGCTGTGAGGTACAGGGAGCTGCAAAAATGAGGAACAATGATGCTGCCTCCAGACTTTTGGTGAGTGCTTAAGTTTTTAATGAAATTTAATATTTGTAAGCATGTGTTGAAAGTTAAGGAGGTGTTGTGTTTTCAATACAAATGAAATGTCAGCCTTTGCTGTAGCTGAGATCTCTGGGGTGGACTGGCTCTGGAAATTCACAGTGACAGTGCTGTTTTCAGTAAATAATGGGTGTGACTTTGGTGTATTTTCATTGTTTTTACAGAGATTTAGAGTCTGGTTACTTTCTGGAGAAAGAAATTGTAGGAATGCTAGAAAGACTTTTCTGGTTTTGGGGTTTTGTTTTTTTTTTTCTTGGACAAATAGGCTTTTGTTAAACTTCCTCTTTCTGTTATATCTATTTGTGGAAACTCTAGAGCAAGATGGTGGTAAAGCTCTTCTATGAATCTTTCAGTTAGTAGCCTTTTAGATATTTATTCCAAAGATCTAAGAAGTTTTGTTTTATTTTGTTTTGTTTTTGCTGCATGAAGGTTCCTATAGACATTGTTTTTCTGAGTGGGTAGAAACTGCAAAAAGAAGTAAAATAATTTGAGCAATGGTCCCCATACAAAAAGTAGGTGGTTACTCAGACTGCTTTTGAAGGGCATAACTGAGTACAAACTGTGGTCTAGTTTCCCCCCATCTTCTGAAACTGGATAAAGGCATTAAACAGTAAATGTTGTTTCAGGTTCCTCTTTCTGATGATAAAGAAAGCAAACAGTCAAAATCTATTCAAAGAAAGAGAGTGCTTCCATCTTGGATGCTGGAAAGAGATCTCCTGGTGCAGAGGATTTCCAAGCCTCTAATGACAGGAGGTATGTTTGCAGTTAGATAACGATTGCATTCCAATATGCATTTTTGTGCTTTGATATAATTTTTAAAATTATAATGGTGGTGGTAGAAAGTATTAATTTGCTACTTCTCTTTCCATGCTCCGTGTGGGGCAGCTGACAAAGAGTGACTTCTGTTGTCTCCTTTGTCATCAGTCCTATGGGTGTGATAGAGCTCTTTTTCATCAGTTAACTTTCTTTCTGTTCTTTTTGTTTTTCATGCCAGGTAATAAACTCTCTTAGTACACCTGAGCATTGGATGTTCTGGAGCCCTTTCCTATAAACTTGCCTATTTCGTATGTAAATTCTAGATAGTTTCTGTCTCTTTAATTCCTAGCCTTTTCCACACTTAAGTCACTGATGTTTTGCCCTTCTAAATTTAGATTCTTAATTTCACAGGTTTTAAAGGCAGAAGGGTTTGGGTAGTGTTACATGTTAGTTTTTTAATCATTACTGAATCAAACTTGGTTATTTAGTCCAAAGTTAATTCCTAGGAGGAGCAGTTCATTACAGTGTGATAGTTTCTTACCAACATGAGGCTAAAATAGTGTTGCATTCCCTCCTGTTCTTGTGGGAAAAGAAATTAGTGTACATGTCATGTACTGCTGCTGCATATCAGCAGTGGCAGCAGCAGAAGGCTATGTTCAGTCACTGTCAGTGGGACACACAAGGTGCCTATGCATTAGCACAAGCTCAAGAAGACTTTCTAACATGTCTGACTTTGGTCCTGGGAGCTTCTAAAACTGCCATTAGACAAACTTTCTACATGGCATTTATTGCCCTTGTGACTTTTATTGATGGAACAGGAGGGCTGAAGAAGTGAGGTGAGGAAACAGTGTTTCTGTCATTCCCTGTGCTGAACGCAGCACAGCCCACCCTGCTTGCCTTTCCGTGGGAAGGTGTGAATTGGTTTAGGTGCAAACTGTTGAGTTTCCTTTGCTAATCAGTCCAAATGTATGAACTGTGGCTGGTGAGTGTGTGTCCGCTCCCCTGTGTGCAGCAGCTCTGCTTTAGTGACTCTCCTTCCAGCTGCTGTTTCTGCTGAGATGCTGTAATGGATTTGGCTCTCAATGCCAAGCAGCCCCACAGGAGTATTTTATGCAGTGTCTGGCCAGTTGCTTCTTCTCTCCTGTTTTAAATACAGGTCTCTGTGTGCACTGATGAGGGCAACTGTGGCTTTAAACAACTCAGTCATGTGCCATCCACCACACTGCCTATACTTTTCCTCAAAAGCTAGTTTGGAAAAAAATATAAGATGCAAAAGAAAATCTATGTTTCAGTGTTTTTTTCTTTCATCCTCTTTCCAAATCTAGACTGTTCCCTCCTGCCTTATTTATGTAAAAATTGCATGGACTTCAACTGGCTGTGTTGAGTCCTGTACTGGTGTGACAGTTTTCTTATGTTTGTGCTTTTGTTTTGTATTTTGGGGGGAGTGGGGCTTGTTATATGTGTGAATATAATGTTTATTTCAAAGACTGAATGCTTTGATTGTTGTTGGTGTTGAGATTTGGAGCTGTGTGGGTGAGACATATCTGAAGGCCTGACCTTGAGGAAACTGGGGGTACATACAAACATTACTGGAGCTGTTTAAAGTCTTTTTCACAACTGCTACTGTTTCTTATGCCCAGTGTTCTGCTTTAATGATTTCTAGTGTCAGGATTTCACTGAAAAAGTTGCATTTCAAAAGTACCCTTTTTCTTTTTTTTTAAGGTAGTAGTAAGGAAAAAGGCCAAGGAAGGGGAGAAGATTGTACAGAGTCATTAAAATCAGAAGTACATGTACAGCAGAAAAAAAGATTAGCTTCTGAAGAAACTATCAAGGATTTTGAAGGTGGAGAGCAAGATCAAGGGAAAAGGAGCTGCCTTTCCATCCCTGTTCCTTCATCTCAGGTAACTTTTTGGCTCAGGGCAGAACCATGATATCACAAAAAATGAGAATATAGTTGGCAATGTCATGTTGAAGGTTGAGTCTACAACATAACTTTTTGTTCTATGTGTTCTGCTCGTGATCTGTTGTTTTGAAATACCAGTCCATTGGATAGCTCTGTAGCAAGGATCACGGAAGCCTCAAAGATTTGGTTTTCTGCATTTCCTTCAAAGCATCTGGGACTTGGGCACCAAATGTCCCACAGAAGTACCAGATTGAGCTTTGGAGCAAGAGGCAAGAACATGTGGGCCAGAGCACTGGTCGTAGGAGTGGCTGGTGTGTGTGGTTTCTTTTTCTGAGAACCTTTGGATAGGTGATGGTGTGATACTGATGTAATGCAACACTGGGCTTTGCCCAAGCTATTACCATTCTAGTAGGTGAGGGTTTATGGCCAGATAAGGATGGTGTGGGGCTCAGCAACTGCTGTGTTTCAAAGGAAGGTAGCATGGAGTGTGCTTATGCCACCATCTCAAAATCTGAGTCCAAAAAAGGTAAGGAGAAAGAAAAGTAACCTGAAAACCAAAACTATTTGTAGCAATGAGTGAACAGACCCTTTAGTCCAGCTGGTTCAATGTCTCTGTGATCTCACAGTACAGCTGCATTTACAGGCAGTTAAATCGTTACTAACAACACCCTGCAGGTGGTGAAAAGAGAAGGATCATTGCTGAAGACAAACAAAGCATATCCTGGTGAGGGCAACCTAGGGTTTCACCAACTTGTTTCCTTTAAGTGAACCACTTGGGGAGGTGTTTTTAATGTCTGGCATTAGAATTGCCTGGGTCTGTTCTAGGATCTGATAAAATACTTAAAATGCTTCTGACACTGAAAATTATTGGGGTTTTGGTTTTAAGGTTAATTGAAACAAACAGTGCATGGAGAGCAAGTAGTAGTAGTTTTGGTATAACAGTGGTCCACTATGTCCATTAATTACAGCTGCTGAACTATTTTCTCTTTGCCAGGTTATAAACTGAGTGACTACATAATGAATTATTCAATTTTGCAGTTTGTAAGTAGGAAGCCTTACTTATTTTCACCTAATAATTTCATAAATCATTTTAATCTCAAGCACAGTTTAAGAAATTGCTTTCAGGACTTTACAGAAAAACTGATGTATGAGGGCAAGCAAGAGTAATAACCATAGAGAGCTCTGAAAGACTGTAATTTGGATATCAGAGCCTAAATCATGGTCCTGCTTTCGTGTTTAAGGCAATTGAGAAAATGTTCTGTAGGGAAGAAAGCAAAAAGATCTGAATTGTTGTCGTTGGCAAAAACCGCCAGAGGGCGCCGAGGCCCCGCACATGCTGTCCCAGTGCTGAGCGCTGGTGGCTTGGGTTTCCCTGGATCGCAGCCTGGTGTGTACCTGATCCTAATCAATGTGAGCGTTCCGTCTCCTTATGTACAATACAGGCAATGGGTTGAAATTCGTGGTAGAGAACTCACAAGTGGTAGAGGCAAATTACAGTAATTTATGCTTTCTTTTGCAAAGGAATGCTTATTTCTTAAGTTGCAGTTGATTGCTGAGCTATATTTTGGGAGTTGTCTTTGTCTCCCAGTTGAGTCACTAAATATGCTTCTGTTGGGATCATCTGATATTAATGCTGACTTTGCCCTTTTTAATCACGTTGCTGCTCAAATATCATTGTCTCTGGTTTTGGGTAACATTTTATGAGACTTGCATTGAAAGGAACAAAATCAAATAGGAAATCACTGGCTCTGCCAAACACACCTGTGTAAACTAAGTATAAATTTACTGGAGGAGAAACATAGATAATAATCTGTAGAAAGCAAAGACCTTTGAATAGTTCTATGATGTACCAAAGTAGTTCAGCCTTGAATGTAGATATGCTTCCAGGTAATGTCTCAATTGTCAGGACAGTGTTCTCTCCTCAGTTGTGTATTTCATATTCTTTTTCTAAAGAACACATTTCTTATTTTAAATGTATGTTTTTTTCCAAAGTTTAAAATGCAGTTTGTGTCAAAACTGAAATATTTGCTTAATGGTGTCCGTGACAGACTGTTATGATTTAGAGCCATGAGCTGAAGCATTTAAGATGTATCAAGGTGGGATTAACCTCAGGGTGTGCATCCTAAATTCCCATATATCTTCTATATAGATAAATACATATATACTCAATATATCTTGGTGCTTAAATTACTAAATAATTCATTAAATTAGTAAGTAATTCCTTACTCATTTAAATTGATTCTTGGGTAGGAGTCTACATTCTTCTATAGTCTACTACATCTTCACCTGTATAATCACCATTAATTTTTCAGGAGCAGTACTTTTAATTGTAAGTTAATTTAAATTAGTCTTTGGACTGTTCACAAACTGAAGTGGTGAGAGAAGAGGTCATGCTGTGAGGGAACTGAAGCTGAGGATGGAAGCTGTTGGATAAGTTTTTCTTTAAGAGTGTATGCTCTCTGTGTGTTTTCAGAACTTGAGCTTTTCATTCAGCAGCTGTGTTTAGCAGTGAACTTGAGTTTGGGAAGTGGAGTAGAAGATTTTTAAAGTCTAGACCAGATGATCTTTCAAAGTCCTTTCTAACCCAGGCTGTTCTGACTGATTTTGAAAGCAAGAATGATGAGGCACAGTTTGACTTCGAAGCTTTTAATTCTGAGGAGTGTAAATTTTCAGGTTCTTCAAAATGTAACCTTGTTCCACAGAATACATCTGGATTTCCTCTTGAGACTACCATGAGAGATATGGAAGGAAATGGCAAGACTGGAACAAAAAACCCTGGAAGTTCTTTGGAAAAAAATGATAGGCAGCTGCATAGCAAATGCCTCAAAAAAGTAGGTCAGATCTGCAATAAAGACAATAGAATTGAGGAAACAGAAAACAAAGAGCAGATTACTGGTTCTACAAGACGACAAGCTCACTGGGGCAGGACCTCCCAATGTTTTGGTGCCCAGGAAGGGATTCTTGAGCCTGATGCAAATTTGGATTACAACACTGAGATTTCTGATTCAGCCAGAAGTGCAGATGCTTCAGAAAGTTCCAAACAGATCCGGCGTAAGAGGACACCTTGCATGCATGGAAGTGGCTGTTACAGGTAAAGCAAAACTAAAACTAGCTTAGGCTAGCTTGTTATTTAGAAGTAATGTATTAGCTACAGAAGAGAAAACTGTAAAGTTGTTACAAGTTTTGATTTGGAAAAAATCTTTTGGTGAACAGGGGACTGATGAGAAACAAATGAAAGAACAGTAATTTTAGAAGGAGGAGCCGGGATGTCTTGCTAACTCCTAATACAACCCAAACAAGGGATGACGTGCTTGAGCAAATTAAAAGATGAAGTGTTGCAGGAAATAAATGTCCATTATAAAAGGAAAAGAAACAAAGGACCTGTGTGTACAGTACAAGTTACTAGCAGGGAGAAGAGATGTAAAAGGTTCAAATGCCCAACATAAGACCCTGTAGGTTTGTTTTATTAGCAGGTGAGACTTATATGAAAGATTATTGTGTTTATTGAAGTTACTGCCTGCTTTGTGATCTGAATGTTTAAAATACTTATTTGTCACCCCTAAATAATCAAGAATTGCTTTTATTATAACTTGGTGTTTCTACGATTTTTTTTAAGCTTTCAGTACCCCCTAAAACCAGAACAATGCATATGTAGGAACTCGAGGTTAACCCTTATCTGGACAATCTCTGGAAATACTGCAAGTGAGGAACAACTGGGCTTTTTCCTCTTCTTTTTCACCCACTCATATCCTTTCAAGATGGAGGTGGTGGAAGATTTGTCATAGAAATGTTCCAGAGACGTTCCAAAATACCAGTGCTGGGTGCCTGGCCTCTTGCTAGTTCTTTCTGCCCAGAAAAGATCTGTAGTCTCCTGTGGTGTTATGTTGAAGGGAAGGTTGAAATCTAGAGGTGCTCTTGAGTCTAGAAAATGCACAGTGACCTGCGAACTACATTTAGGAGAAGGTTTTGAGCTCTAGATAATCCCATGTACCTTGTAAATACAAAAGACAAGGCTAATGCAGGAAACAGGGGATCCTGTGACTTTTTTATCGTCCCCCAAGGGGCTTCAGCAATAATAAAAACAGTGGGTTTGATTAGGAAGCAAACAAGCACAAATGACTGGGTTCCTGTATGTTTGGTGGGCCTAATGCTGAGATAACTGTGTATACCAAAATTGTAAAGCTGTTGTATTCATGAGCACATCACATGTCGGTTTTCATGTAGCTTTGACATACCTCATTTTTTCCCCTTAATGATTATGACAACAGCATGTCTTATTAGACAGTTCTGTTGATCCAGTAGTACAAATGCAGCTTCTGGTTTGCTCCAGCTACTTTGAATTTTGCTGAGACAAGTTTTGCCCGGTATGGGTATTAAGGTGATTTAATGCTCTGATATGATGAAATATTCCTAATCTTTAGGAAGGCAAATCTTAGGTACTGATAATAGGGAGTGGGAGTCTGTATGTGCACATTTCTTCCTGGGTCTCTTGGTCGTGAAACATTTGGCAGCAATACTTTTGGAAAGTATTGCTTTTTAAAAAGAAAAGAATGTTCCGAAATAACAAATAGCAGTCTTACTTTGTCAGAGAAATTTGTAAATAGGGAGAATGAAAAATGTCAGCTTTGATCTTCAGGAAATATTATGAAACTCAACCTGTTTGCTTGCAGCAAAAGAAATGTGCTTTGTAGTCTGTCTTTGTATTTGCTTTTAATTCAAGGCCCCGAAGTAGTTATTCCTGCATGGTGGCAAAAGTGTGTTAGAGCAAAGATTAAATGTTAGTTCTAGTTATTTGACTACTTTTCTCTTAGCCTGTCTTAAACATTTAGGAAGTAAATTTGTAACCCATAGTTCAGTTTCTTCATTTATGAATTTGAAAACACTGCTTTTGAAAGAATCAAGCTTGATGCACACCTCTTGCCCCAAGGAGTCTTCTTGTCACCTTCGTTCAGTGTCACTTTCTGAGGTGGCCAAATTCAAAGGAACTGCTGTTATCATTAGGAGACAAAGTGCTCTGTGTATGTTGTAGCTGCCTACATTTGTTGTCAAGGAACTCACCCTCTGAATACTGTCACATGTTCTTTTTCTTGTCTGCTGCTTGCTTTTCTGAAGTTAGCAGAATAGGGAATTAAAATACATCTACCACCACCCTTTTTAAGGGCCACATAGAAGGGGTATAGTAGACCGGAACTCTCATCTCTGAAACTGGAATTCACGATCTTTCTTCCACAATTCAATCCTTTTGCCATAGCCTGGGGTGCAGTTTTCTGCTGACTGGGGGTGTGTAAATTTCTCTCAGAACTGTCAGAGCAGGGGATGCTCAACCAACGTTTGGATTTGCTTGTGGGTTCTTCTAAACACTTTGCTGTTTGTTTGTTTATGAAAATAAGTATTTTTCCTTTCACTCTACGCTTGTAAATCTGGCAGCTAAAGACCTGCATCTGTCTTTTTTTTGAGTCCTGTCTCCTAGTAAGAATTAAAATATAGAACTTACAAATATGTTATGTGCAGTCATGGCATAACTTCAGGCTTAAATTATATGCTTTATAAGTAGTGTTGGTAATTCATTACATTTTTACTAGGAGGTTCTTTCAGTAGCTGAAAAAATAATCTCTTGAGATGGCAAGGGATCTTCTGCATGGGATTGTGAGGAGTCAGGGACTGAACTGGTCACTTAAATTTGCTTTATAAAAAGTTTTTAAAATTGCTTTTGATAGCTACACAGATGAATAACTGTCTTAAATATTTCACTGAGCAATACTCAACTTCTGCTTGAGATGACTGCATTGATTCAGAAGTTTTTAAGTTTTATTTGCATAGTTTTTGTTCACATAGTTTTCTGCATCATGAAGTGTGAGTACACAAATTTAGAGCTCCTGTGCAAGAAAAGCTGCAGTAACTGTGTCAGTATGTTTATATGAAGGCAACGGTCATAAAACTTTTATTATTAAAATAGGCTTTTAATTGGTTACTTTTCATGCAAGTAAAGCCTAATGATTTTGTTTTGATCAAATGAATTAATTTCCTACGCGCTGAGGCTTTGTTGTGAAACAGTTAATTTTGGAGTGCAACTTACAGTGTGAAAGATGTGCTCTTTTAACTCAAGTATCTTATGTCTACAAATAAATATTAAAAAAACCTCAAACAAAGCCTTTAAGGAAGAAGCCTTAGGGTTTTTCTGAAAAAGGGGGAGATGTTTCCTTATGAGCTATGCACTTCTCTGCTTCCTTTTATTTTGGGTATTGTTGCACTACACATAGAATAAGTGCAAATTATCCAGGTAAAGGTAAGATAAAATAGGAGGTTTTTACTAGTCCTGAGCATCTGAGGTAGGACACGTTCAAGAGGTAGGACATGTGTGAGGTGCTCCATAGGTAATGTATAATTCGAGGAATTTATAATTTGAGGTAATGTATAATTTATAATTTGAGGTAATGTATAATTTCAGGAATAAGATTCCTGAAGCCTAGTGACAAGGACTTGTACATCACAACTCTTTCGTTGCTCCTCCTCCTTTCTCCCATACTTCCTTTTCTTTTTTTTCCCCCCTCTCCTTCAATAATGGCTGTTTGGTATTGTCCAAGTAGGTCTTGAAGCAATGTTTTAAAAGGAAATCAATATCTCCTAAAATACAATAGATTGGCTAATTGATAGCTATTAGTCCCTCTTTCCTTGGCAACTATGATGCTATATGTATCTTGCAGTAGAAATAAGGATTAAAATTACTTCAAAGAACATCAGTTGCTGCTGTATCCCTTTCAGAAGATAAATTGTATTTCATGTGACTGAGTGTTGTATCAGCTGAACCAACAGTTGTGGTGGCCGGGGGGCCAGAGAGCCCAGGTGCAGAGGGAGCCCACTGGTGGGCAGGCTCCAAAGTGTTAGACTCCCCTTTACCTCAGTGAGAAAGGCCTCTCCCATTGACCCTACAGAGATTCGGTCTGTCTGACTGGCCAACAGACAGACGCCCCTTGTATCCCTTAAGAGGATGTAATCCAGCCCCCACTCCATCCCCTCCTTATCCCCATTGGCTGTTGTTGTATTACCCCACTTCCCTCCTGTATCCCTATATAAGTCTATCCCGAACGGAAGTGTGTCCCTTGCTGCCTCAGCACTTGCCTCGTCCTTTCCCTTGCCCCCTTGCCCCTTTGCCCCCTTGCACTGCATCAAAACAGATAAGTAATAAACTTTGGTGCTCTAGCAAGGGCCAGCTCTAACTCTTTTGCCTCTAGTGACACCTGAGCTGGCTGGCTCAGTGTGAGTGGCTGCGTGTTTCCATCGCACAGGTGAGAGAGCTGGCTTGCGAGGTGCCAAGAAGCACTGCCAGGGGTTCCTTAGCTGAAGGTTTCCTTTGGAACAAGCAGCAGCTACTCCATCAACACCCACACAGCAATAACTTAGAACTCTTGCTATTACTGCATGTTAGCTCTGTGCATTGAGAAAACAAAGCAAATGGCCTCTAAATGATTTGGTTTCATTGCATTTATTTTTAATGGGGAAAGAAGTAGGCAGCCAGTCTGAATTTGTCACAACAAGTGATGTTTCATGAGAATTTGTTATGTAATAAGACTGCAACCTTGCAATAGTTTCTAGTGAAACGTTATTCAATTACCCTACAGTTTGCAGAAGCAACAAAAGACCAGGACAAGAAGCCTGTCACGTATGTAAGTAGATCCAAGGGATACTAGATCTTTGATAAGTGGCTTATAGAAAAGTTTATCTGTAGCTTGCTTGTGGAGTTTCCTGAGTGAAAGATATCTGACAAATGGAGATTAAAAGAATTAATACTAAATATCTGTTATTTTTCGAATGCTAAGAGGAGGTCTGAATGGCCAGCGGAGCTCACAGTGTTTAAGTCATCATTTTGTAAAAGCTGTAACAAATGCTCTTTTCTTATGGTGGTAGTTGAAATGCTAAAATGAATATTGACTCTCTTCTGTGAAGTTCAGAAGAGGTACCTGTGAATTTAAAGGAGTTTCTCTGATCAGTGAGAAAGCTGTTGTGTATGGAGGTGGCTGCACACATGTCCCTGGCATGTTCCATACCTGCTTCTAACTGCAGCTGTAGCAAGTCCAAATTAAAGCAGTAAGTACTCTGTAGCTGAAAGTTGAGGCAGGCAGCTCACTCTTACAATTTGCACAAACACACTAGAGGTTATGTACTCTGGGAATAATTGTGGTAATCACTAAAGTAGTTTGTAGATGTCTTTTGGAAAATAATTTATTTTAAAATCTCGCATTTCTTGCTTCTCAATATTATGCTTGGAAAAAAGTCTCTAAGAAATGATAGGGAAAAAGTAGATTTGCTTTTGCTACTAGTATGTTACTTTTGATGTAATTTTTGCAGCATGTTTTGATCTGTCACATGAATTTCTCCTGAAGTCAGAACTTGTTTTCCTGTATTCTTTTTAACTCCACTTACAACAGTTCTAGAAAGAAGAAAACTCTTCTTTAAGTGATGTTTATGACTGCCTAATCTTGAGTGGTGTGTGCACAAAGCTCTTGCCTAGAAGTGGTAGAAATGTTCTTTCAGTGATAAATTTTGCATAAATTTGTGTTCCCTACTTGTTCACCGCAGATTCAAGTGTTGTAGAGCAAGAAGTTGTGGATGATGGTCATGTGCTGTCCTCACTAACACTGGTGTGACTCAGCTACAGATGGAGTTGTTACTGTCTTATGGTACAACTTCATGTCAGCATGCTAATTTGTAATTTCAAATAAAACCTGTTGTGTATGTGTTGGAGGTCTGACACTTAAAGCTGATGGGAAATAGGAAAATTCCTGGTTTAACCTCTGTTGCAGCAGGTGCTAAGACAAAATTTCTTCTGTTATCCTGAAAGTAGGTCATACGTTCTGCATCAAGTTAAACATTAAAAGCTCCTCTTTATGTAACCACAGAAAAATGAGTTGTCAGTGATTCAGTAACACGTTTTATGTGTCTTCTTGTGTTGAAATGGAACAGTCAGTTTCAGTGTATATTTGTCTTTTGCAGGAAGAATCCCATTCACTTCCAGCAGTTCAGTCATCCTAATGATGATGACTGTCATGACATGGAGATGGTGGCTCAGGATGACAATGTCAACTGGCCTGAGTGTCCATATGGAATAGCTTGTTATAGGTGAGAACCACTGTGCAAAGTGGCTTTTCTTGTTTACAGGTTAAGAATGTTCTCCCCTGCAGTCGCAGAATGACAGTAGAATAATGACTAATTCTTGATGTTAACTTTGACTGTAGCCTTCTGAAATTTACTGCAGTCAGACTGCTACCCTTAAAGCACCCAAGTCTGTGCATATTTTTAACACTGACACAGTAAAAATCACTGTTTTGGTAATGGTATCAGCTGTCAGAGATGAAAACTTGACTATTCAATGAGGCTATTCAGTGACCTGGAGATCAACACTGTATCTTTTTTCAACATTCAGTAAATTGTTCTTTTATATAAACAATTTATTGTTACATGTTGTTCTTGATCTGTAACTTTTAGTTTAAATTTTGATAATGTACTTGTTGGGATTTTGTACAAAAATTATTTTAATCAGTACTTGGTTTGTTAGAAAGCGTAACTGAAGTAACAGCAATAAAATCCAGTTTATGGCTGACTGCTGTTTCTTTTAAGCAATGTTGATTTTCTTAAAAATATTGTTGTATTCCATTTGTCTTTCAGTATCTAGGTTTTACATATTTAGCAGACACAATAGATAAGAAGATGTATTTTGAGGCAATAGCATTTCTTTGAGACCATTTTGAAACTGGTGGCTGCTGTTAAAGATTGTTTCTGCACAGAAATATTTTCTCCTGGAAAGTGTGGTTGTCCTAAAAAGCATGGTTTCCATGAAATGTAACAAAATGAGGACAGCTCTTAAGAAAAAGCCTTGGTGATACTCAGCTAATGCAGAAAAAGTGAGTCTCTTAAAAACACATATGAGATGAATTTCCCATCTCAGGCTGAGCAATATAGGCTTATATCACTAATGAAATTGCCAACATACTTTTCAGGAGTACAACGGATGCTTTATCTAAACCCCAAACTGTCTCTTCTTCCAGATAAGACAACTTCTGTGTTGTATTAGTTGATAATTTCTTAATCTGTGTTTCCTTCTTTGGGGGTAGAGGAAAGGAGGCACCCATGAAAAATTGATCATTCTTTTGATGAAGCAACAGATATAATTTGAAGGGTTTTTGTGTTAATTTTGTTGTCCTTATCTGTTGGTTATTACTTGACTGATCTAAATGCTGTGCCTTGAAAATTATCCATAAAATACCAGGGAATTCTGCACTTTTTAAATGTGGAACAAGGTGATGAATCAAACTTCTACTGTTTCCTTCTTTGCAGGAAGAACCCCCAGCACAAGCTGGAATACAAGCACAGTGCACCTCCAGGTGGGCCAATTTGTTCAATATTACAGAATCACAGAAATTCTGAATTGGAAGAGACCCACAAGGACCATCAAGTCCAACTCAATAAAATGCTTTAATCTCCCTTTAGAGAATAATGCTGCATTTATAGCTCCCTCTGTATTGGGATAATTTTTTTTCTGGGATTTTTTTTTTAATCGGAAATTCTCAGGTAAGATATAATTTTAAAGTATTTTGATGCTCTAAACAAAGTATTGCAACCATGTCTGTCGTCCTTTTGTGTTGATTTTTTTTTACCAGTGATTTTCTTACTGTGAGAACTAATTTTTGCATATATGTTCTCTTGAGGCCTGGAGGGAATATAACTAAAACTGAATTTGAGTTCCTAATCTAACACTTTGTAGTCTTTTTGTATTCCAGTAACTTGACTTGGTGAAAAAACACAGAGGAATGTGCTGTTTGCATTTTGTCTGCTCTTAAACAATTGAAAGGGATACTTCTCATTTTTATTTTTCTGGGGTGCTTTCTCTTGATTATTGGATTTGGAGTTTTTCCACATGAAATCCCAATGCAATAAACTGTAGTTTAGAACAGAACAGTTATGAAAATGTCATGATAATGCATTTTACTTTGAAGATTCAGGGCTATGACATTAATAAGAAGGAATACCATTTATGGAAACAGTAGTGTAAAATATTTAAATGCCCTGAAATATTCCAATTTCCTGCTTAAAAACCTCCAATCAGAATTGATGACATTTGCCTACAGATGGCAGGGGTAATAATTTTAAAGAACAGTTTATCTGGGTAATCTCTTGAGAATGATTCAAGACAAAAACGGTATTTTTGGGGCAGCAGAGTAACTTTTACACCTGTAAGTACAGCACAACCACTGCAGCATTTGTTTAATAGGTCAGTTTTCTGTTGTAGCAGCTCTAAGAATAACCCTTATGGCAGGGTTTGCTCTGTCTTGACTGACAACTTCCCTTTCTTTAGTAACTGGAAGAGGAACGCAACAACGAACTTCAAGCAATGGTGAGTGTATTCTCAAGTTATGAGTGGGCATATCAACCTGGGACACGGTCTGCTGTGGCTCTTTTGGCATTTAGTAGTACTGGAGATGCTTGATAATACTTAGCTGAGGAGAAAGTAGTCATTATTTTAGTAAAATCCTTCTTGTTCTCTTACAAGTAATAGTGCTTCAGTTGAATTTGTGCCAGTCTTCCTGGACAATCATACCTGTATTTCCCTAGAAGCAGACAAGAAAACAAACATATTTTAAGGAGAGACACATATAGCTAAATGGTGTCTTCCATCTTCACTCCTTACATGGGGGCCGTAATAGCATGAAAGAAATCCAGTATTTCATGCACAGCTAGTTAAGGTTGCCTTATAAAGAGTGATTGCTCCTGCAACATGGAGATACTCCCTCTGCTTTGTATTGACCTTTAAATAACTTTCAGGTGATAATCTGTGCACGTGCTGATGACTTTTTGTACACTTACTGTGAGGTATTGATGTTTGAGGGCTTGTTAGGATCAAAATGTAGAAGTTTATGTATGTTGTGGGTGCATAGACTCAAGTTTTAAATATGCCTAGGTCTGCTTCCAGGATTCTTTTGTGTCTCATCTTCCAAATGTGAAGCTTCCTATGCTTTCAAAAATTAAAAGTGAGCTTTAAAGAGCAATCTGAAAGTCTGATGCTGTGCAGTCTTCACTTTCAGTGGCCAGAGTATGGCAGGAGGGTGTGGAACTGCTGCAGTTTGAGTGGGAGTGGGAACTGGCTTGCCTTCTTTGAGATCACCGAGTGGCTGGGAATTTCCTAAAGAAATCTTCAAAATAGATCTGCCTTCTAGAGAAAATAAATAAAAGTGCTAATAGCTGTAGTTAGCTTTCTACGCAAAGTGTTTTGGCCTCCATTTCTGTTGTGGGTGAATGCAGGAGGTTGTTTTAAACTTTCTACTGAGAAATTTCTTTCCCATACCATATCCTTATCAAGTTTGTGTGCACTTTGGCTATCACTAAATATTTGTTGTGCTTATATCTGTGCACCAGCATGTTCTGAGGCATGTTTGTTACCTCTGTGCTTTGGTGCATCGTGTGATACGAATACCAGCCCCATCTTGATCACAGATCTGTGGTAGAAATTTGTGTTAGAGTGTTGAGGCATGCACTGAGTGGTGAAGGTTTTAGAATGAAGCAGGCTGGGCTGTGTGCGTATCTAAAAGTCTAAATCTATTCTTGAAGGTTTTAAATTGGAGCTGTGCCTCTCATAAGAGCACCTTCCTTACCCGAATAGTAGGTGCTGTGTGTGCAGCTGATGGTCAGGCAGGGATGACTCTGAAGGAATAAGTGCTGCTCTTGTAGCATGTAAAACTTGCACACAGAAGTGAAATTCAGTCTGTCAAATTCAACTCTTCTTACTAAGAATGAACCATGGAAGAATTGATATTTTGCACACATGGGAAAGAAGGGAATTAATTTATTAAGTTCTGTTTATATTTACTATTTTTAATTTTTTTTTTTTTTTTATGTCTTGTTGACTGGCTTACTTAGCTCTGTGGAGGGAAAGCTTATAAAAGGTAGTGCTCAGCAAGTTCCCACCTGAGGCCATCATACCAGGTCCTGCAGGGTCAGACAGATAGTCAGGGTTCCATTAACCTTTATTTTGTCATATCTGGCACAACTGCACCGTTAGACACAGCAGGATTAAATGCCCTACAAGTGTATTTAAATTCCACCAGCCAAGAGAAGAGGGGAGCCCTCCACATGACATTTAACATACTTAGTTTTTAAGTCCGATTGCTGCCAGAATTGCCTGTAGAGAATGTTCTGAGAAATAACCTGAAGCAAATTACTAAGGAATAGTTGTAGGGAAGGAATTGAAAAAAAAGTCAGAGTTATGCTGTCACTAAATTGTCACTACTGAATAACTTCACTAGGTTGTTGCTACTGAGATTAATAACACCCTGTAACCATGGAATATGCAGGATTCTCCTACACGCTTTTTTGTAAGTTTTCTAGCAAGCTGATCAGCTCACTTCAAAATAGAACACTTTGGAAGGAGCAGTCAGCAAGCTTTTTTTCCCCACATCAAGGAGATACTTTCATAGAAAGTTTCAAGGTCATCTTTATAGATACACTACTAGAGAAAAGGCAAAATTGAGCTTAACCATCAGCTTTAGGGGGGATGCAGGGCTGAATTAAACTACAGTGGAAAGAAGTGGAGAGGAAAGGCATAAAAGGAAGTGCATCACTCACTGCTAAAATCAAAGCATTGATGTATGAGAAGGGAGAACATAGTATGCACCTCCTACATTTGTAGGAAGAATATGAAAGTCATCAGTATTTTGCCAGAATTCCTGCTTCTCATGGTAAAATGCCACTCACAGTGCTGTGAAAGTGATGAAGGGCTTTTCTTTGATAAGCAGCTCTTGGGCTTATTATTCTCACAACCTTAGTCTGAGAAGGCGGATTTTGTTCCTTTTGTATTCAGCATCTTCATTTTGACCCCTCCCTTCAAGACATAATTAGTTCTGCAGGACTATAGTCTGTGATTCTCCTAAGAAATTCTGCTGGTTATGGGCTAACACAAGCATGATTAATTTCCTCTGAAGTCTGTTAAACAATAAGCTGGCAAGCATAAAAAGGAAGGTAATTCTGGAATAGGAGCATTCCCACTCATAGAAAAGTGTAACTGATAAAGGCTATAGTCTGACTACATAAGGTGTTGGTGGTAGTGTTTGTGCTTGGAGCTCTAACCTGAGGTTTCAAGAGTTTGCTGAGAAGAGCTTATGGTTAATTTAAAGAGTTAGGATTTGGACTGTGGTCTGTAGCTAAAGAAAAAATACATATTCACAGTTTCATATGAAAGCTGGTAACAACTGCTCAACAGGTAAGTTACCTAAACTGATATCACTGAGTGGTTATTTCTAGATAAGGTAAGAATGCAAAAATGGGACGGTGGGAGGAAGAGGAATGAACATGATTTTACTCAGAGATGTGACTTAAGGACAGAATAAGACACAACTGGAATATTAACAGGCCATGGCAATTTAGGAATTTTGAACATTTAAGAAAAGAGATGTCACAGATGTTGAGAGCAAGGCTTAAACACATCTGCCAAAATGCATTTCTGAAGGAACTTACCTTCAGAAGGGAAACACAGACTATCCAGCATGAATGCAAGTGGAGAACATAGGAGGTGAGTGATCTAGAAGATTTTCTTCTCTCATGTGAAGCTTGGGAAAGAAGTGAGTAGGAATTAAAAGTTTTATCAGCTTCCAAAGACTAAGAATGTGATGGATGGATGGATGGATGGATGGATGGATGGATGGATGGATGGATGGATGGATGGATGGATGGAGGCAGAAAATCCAGCGTCAGAGTAGCCATCTAGCAATAGCTAGAGGCTTAACTGGAAGACAGATGTGTTGTTTAGGTGATTCTTTCTCTTCTTGAGGAGAAGGGCTTAACTATGTGGGCTCTGAGAGGGATCTTGAGCTCTGCATTTATTATTCATGAATACATGACATTTTTGTCCCTGCAGGAAAAAGGACTGTGGAGAAAGACGGTATCAGTGATGGTAAAGCCAATAAATATGACCTCAATGACAGCTTTATAGATGAGGAAGAGGAGGAGGAGCACGAACCTACTGATGAAGACTCGGACTGGGAACCAAGTTCAGAAGAAAAGGATAACGAAGATGTTGAGACACTTGTGCAAGAAACATGTTGATTTGTTAGGATCAAAAAATAGCTGCTCAGAACAGCCTTACGAATGTCCAGTGTGCTTGTGTTGAAACATGATTGCACGAAGGAGAGGAATTGTTTGAAAAATTTTTTCTCCGTGATCTAGGCACTACAAGAAGATATTAATGGGGGTGAGGGGATTCTGCAATGCCTTTCTTGTCCATATGTATTATTTTGGGGCTGGTGTGGTGTTTGTTTCATTAAGTCATGAATGCAGAGGATAGAGCTCTGAAAATTTTGGGGTTTTTTTTCTTTTTTTTCTTTTTTTTTGCAATGCCACTGGTGTCTCGTATTTTGAAATACAATTTTAAAGGTTGTTAAAACTTCATCTTCCTGTGCCTGAAAGAAATATTTGCATTAGGAAAGCCTAAGCCATTTTACTGTTGAGTTAGTGCAGTTTTAAACTTCATTATTCTGCTCCCAGCTTTCCTTTAAGGTGTTGTATTGTTGGTTCTCTTGAGGTACAGTAGTTAGCATCTCAGGTTGCCTAAATCAATTGAGAACAGGACCTCAGTGTATTGAACCACTTGATTGGCTCAACAACAACTGTAGTGTTATTTGCTCTAATTACAACAGTATCTCTTTCTGTATATATCACTGGAACTGTGTCCAATTCTCAGCAAAGCTGAAGTCTTGATGACTATTTTTGCACAATTAATCTTGTAACATACAGTGGGAAAAGCATGTAACTGTGTCTGTGATTTCTAAAGACGTTGTTGAAAGATCTCGCCTTCAGTGTGTTCAGCACTCCCCTCAGCTTCCTGGAAAGCAAGTTAAAAGGTTTTACTATATTTCGGGACAGATGACTGGAGCCCTGTGAATTTGGCACCTTTTTCGGTCAAAGTCCTGATGTTCAGCAGGGGAAGCATTCTTGTGTGGCTTCAAGTAGGCATCCAAATACGCTCCAGCTAGTTTTACAGACTTCAGGAGGACTTTGTGGATGTGCCCTCTACAACACCCATGCCCTGGTTTTTGACTGAGCTTGTGTGCTCATCTTGTTGTGAAGAGGCTTCTCTTACAGGAAAAACTGCCAAGGGGGAATCAAACCAAGCATTGCCTGGGCCTCGCACCACTGCTGCATTGAGCTGTGTGCGGGCTCAGTCCTCTCAGCAGCCCTGAGACCTCCTGCTCCTGCCACACTGGGGCCGTCTTGGCCAGGGAAGCTGCCCTGTGAAGGAAGCTGCTGTTCTCAGGGGAAGCTGCCTTCATGGCCAGGAGGCAGGAGAGCCCAGACCTGGCTGGAGCTGTGCTGTGTCAAAGAGGTGCTGTCTCAGCGAGCCCTGCCCAGGAGGCACCTCCACAAGCAGGTGCATGCAGCTGCCACAGGCTTGAGCACCGCTCTCTGGAGGAAGAGAAGGAGGGGGAGCCAGCCTCATGTGCCGAGGTGTTGGCAAAGGGAGAAGCCACTTTCCTTTGGGGCACAGGAAAGGTGTGCTCCAGGCTATGGGATGCAAGCTGGGGCTGTGGAGCCTGAGGTCCCACGAGTAGTTCAGAGGCTGGGCACCGGAGGTGGCGGATGTTGTGGACCTCAGCTGCTGCCCGTTTCTACCTCAAAAAACCTCATTAGACACACCACCCCCCCCCACCCCTTGGTATTTGGAAACTTCCATTCTTGAAAGGTAATCTTGGTCCTGTCCCGTTCTGCTGTAAGGGGAGTCGGGGAAGATTCTTTTTGATAGATTTCTCGGATAAGAATAAAGTTCAAACTTGGCAATATTAGATCTGAGAACTGCTTCTTGATAAAGAAAGGATAGGGACCCGGCTGGAGGGAAATAGAAAAGAGAGCAGAGAAGGAAAAAGAGACACGGAGAGAGAAAGAGAAGACAGGGACAGCATTACTGCCAGGACACCGGGGCGCGCCGTCGGCGGCTGCTCGGCAGATGGAGCGTGCGTGCTGCGAGCTGCAGCGAGCCTGCGTGGCTCTTATGACCGGCTGGGCGCGAGTTCCAAGCGACGGCGAGCAGCCTGTCTCTGGCGTTGGCGCACGACGGCCGCGGGCTGGCTGCCGCGGGCTGTGGCCGGGCAACGCGGGAAAAGCAGCGGCGCCGGCCAAGCAGGTTGTCGCGGCGACGGGCTGTCCCGGGGAAGCGGCAAAGCGGGACAGACGGACAGGAAGAAGGACGACTAAAGGCAGAAAAAGGCGAGGGGGCTGGGGACTGAGTGAACTGAACGTCCAGGCGAGCCCGCCCTCTCTCCAAGAAGCCAAAAAATGGCGGGAGGATTATGGCGCAGTTAACTGCCTTTATGTGCTAAGACTCCTCCCACAGCCCGATTTCCCGGGTATTTTTTCCCGGGAATCCGGCGGTCTACAAGGTAGGCGGTCTCTTGCAGCCCAGTTCTGGAAGTTTTCTCTTCCCGTGATCGGCTGTCAGGCAAAGTCCTTCCAGAGACAGAGCTTCCCTCTGAAAGGAATGAGAGGGATGTGTCTTTACAGACAAACTGTGTGCCTGCTTGTAGATAAAGCCAGATACTGATAGGTGAAAGAAGCAATGGAAGGAACCATAAATTCCAGAGGAATTCCACTAATTGACACACACTGTTGCTCACCCAAGACTGTGCTAAATTCCTGGACTCAGAGAGAAAGAACAGAGATACAAAGAAAAACGGGGTCTGTATTAGGTGATTTGGTTCCCAAATCTGTACCTCTCGAGTACCTCAGCCAAGGGGAGAAGAGAGAGGGAAATGCGGTGGGGAAATGAGGATAAAAAGGAGGCTGCGTTCTCCAGCAGTTTGAGAGACCCCATGGGAAATGCCCCATGGCTTCTCCCTTTATTTGAATAAAGTTACAGGACTCCTCTGTCTCCTTTTTGTGCATAAACTTCTGACATCGTGGATTAATTTTCCTGACACCTCCATTTTCTGCCACCTTAACACATGGCACGTGTTAAGGCTCCCAGCATGTGTACAGCCCCTATAGTAATTTTTCACTCCATGTATAACATATGTTGAGACATAAGGAAAAGTCAAATTGGGCCCTCTCAGGTCCCCTTCTCTCTGCCAAGGGAGGGCATTCCCACGAGGTGAATTCACTTGGTAGAGTGGAAGCATTCCTGTCTGGCTCTTAGGTACAGTCTGGGGCTTTTGCTGCCATCTATCATTGGGGAAAAGCTGCCATGGGATTTGTGCTGCTTGTGTGTCTCTTGTGTGTTGGGCACACAGGGAGAGTGACCAGAGGAGCATAGATGCAGCTCCTGAGTGAAATAGCAGCTCTCCAGGTCATTTGAAGGGGCTGAGGCAATTGTTTTGGGAGCCACCTTGTATCTTGGCCACAGAGGACCTTGTGTGAGTTGCAGGTTTCTTCAAAGGCTGAGAAGTGGGTTGTGTATTACAGTGTGTAGTGTACCATATGGTATTTACTGTATTTTATTGTTAGGAAAATTAATCCACAATGCCAGAGGTTTATGTCCAAAAAGGAGACAGAGGAGTCCTGTAACTTTATTCAAATAAAGGGAGATGCCATAGGTGTAATATTTCGGTTGCCAGTGCCATTATCTTATTAAGATTATTACTGGTCATTTGCTGGACACAGAATAAGATACATGGAATACAGATCACAATCAATAAAAGCCCATCAAATATGATCATGCCACTGACAAAGAGACCCGCAGCATAGGAAAACAAAAATAGTGTCCAATGTCCCCAGAAAGTGGAAATAAATGGCTACTGTTCCAAAGCTCATATGGCTGGAGCCCAGGGGCTGTGCTGTTTAGGCAGGAGGGAGTCCATTGGCTGGAAATGCTGTCTTTGACATTACTGAATGTCCCTCTGGAAGCATGGAACAGGGAATAGCTGAAGAAGGTCAGCAGGAACACAATAACATGATGGTGGGTGCAGTGGGACACAAGGCCTCTGCTGGCAGGCTGCCTCTGTAAGCCTCCAGACACAGCCATGTTCCGGCAGTCCTACCCCTGCTCCTGCCTTGGCTACGAGGGCTGGATGGTGATTAAATCATTTCTCCTCCCACCGGGCCTCGTCTCCTC
>VZTF01005124.1:0-29633 GCA_013397755.1 Cnemophilus loriae
GGATAGAAAGCCACTTTTGATTGTAGTACCCTGTTGTACACTGGTCTTAAATGGCATAACAAATACTAGAAATGTATAATTAGAAATATATGTGGTTCAAAAGTCATAAAGTGGTAGGAACAACAGCTCTACTGACTAAAGACTTAATAAAAGAAAAACGATACTATAAAAAAACTCACACAGTTTTGTCACTTGTTGCTCTTATCTTTTTGAACTTTTAAATTTTAAATTTTAAAAAAATTTTAAATTTTAAATTACTGTTTAAATTTGTTTCCTGCGACCTTCTTTATTTTTGAAATATTGAAGCTAAATTGAGCAACATCAGGGAAAAAAAAATCAACGGCTGGGTCCAGGGGTCCAGAACCGGTGTGGAACTCCCGGAGGACTCAGACGCTCCAGACGAGGGTGTGCACACGGGCACGAGAGCACCTCTCCTTTCCGAGGCTGCACGGCAGCACACAAGGAGGAAAATCAGAGTTACCCCTGATTTCATAGGCTTGCCGTGCATCATTTATCCAGAACCTCCTCCAAGTCTCCGGTGAGTGAGAGGAGACAGATCAAGTGTGCTTCTGGATAATCTGTTTTCTCTCAAATTTTCCCACTCCCAACACAGCTTTGAAGTGCCCATGTCCATGGTTTGAGTGATCCACAGTGAAAATGAGCAACACAGCTGAAAAAGTATTTTTGCTTCCAAATCAGAGCATGTAGGAAGGCACATGCCTTGAGGAAAGCAAAATGCAGTTCCTCCCCCACTGCTGATTTGCAGACAGGCCACAATCATGGATAATGCTGGAGAGCCAGATCTGGGCTGTGCTGAGGCTAAAAGAGGGGAAGTGAAAGTGCACAGCACAGGGAGATATCAAAGGTAACAAGCTACACAAAGTGCCTCAAACATGTGACTCACACAATTCCACCAGCGTGGGGACTCTGGATTTACCAGGTTTACTGCCCTAGTGCTGAAATGAAGGGAGAGAGCTGGGGGAAACTCCTGCTGTCAGTACCACATCTTTCCCATCTGGCACCCTTGCCAACCTCGATAGTTTTGCCTGTCCTTCAATTGAATAAGAATTTTAAATGTAGATTAAGGTCTTTAAGTGTAGCATTTGGTCTCAGTGCACTCAAAAGCAAAATGTAACGATGAAGGTAACTACTGGTAGGGGTTGGAGAAAAAAAGACTAATAAAAACATCTTTTTTCCCCTCTTTAATTTCTTAGGGTTGAAAACCAACAGCAACTGAGTTTGCCTGTAGATGTTTCTGACATTTGTAACTGGGGCAGGGCAGACAAGATTTTTATGTCAAGGCTGCTTCTGTAGAAGCTGCTGATGGGAACATTCTGCTCAAGAGAGTTAAAAAAACCCTGAAGTCATGGAAGCTTCAGAGACCATTTGTGCTGAGGTACAAGGGATGTTTAAATTCTGTTTACGGAACTGCCTGCAAGTGTACGCTCATTTACTCCACAAATACATCACATTTCTTTATCTTCCCCAGGCTGAGAAATCAGAAGTTGTGTGTCAGAACTGGATGACTTGTCTCTTTCTTGCTTGATTCTTCTGAACTATTTCCATAGAAACCTTGGCTTCGTACAATGGGATCGGTTCATCCAGCTGAGGCCTAAAATGAAACAGTAAAAAGTGCTGGTGAGCACACCCAGACCAACAGAAATATCACAGGACAGACTTTACTTTCACTGTGTCAACCTCCCTCCTCAAACAAAGTAACAGTTTTAGAGCTTTGCTCCAGTGCCCAGAAGAAGGGAAAAGCCCCAGAGCAAACAGGAGCCACGGAAGAAAAGAGATCCTCCTTGCAGGGGGAAAAAAAGGGGTGGTGGGGAGGGTTCTGCTCAACAGCAATTGTTATCCTGCTTTAAGGGAAGGGATCTTCCATTCCCACCTTATTATAGGAGTCTTCTATCTCCTGAAGCTCTGCTCAGGAGTGTTAGTGCTGGCAAGAGTTTTCTACTTCTAATGCTGAATTTTAAAAAGCCACAAAAAACTCCACATCTCTCACCTGAAAATGCTATTTGATAATTTCTCCATGATATCTTCCAGGATGGGTATCCAAGAGGACTGTTAAGGAACAACAGAGCTGGAGAGAAATCTCTTTACAATCACATTTGCTACTCAGAGACCTGTACTGATACAAAGCCAGCAGGATCAAGGCACAATGAAAACAAACCTCAATTCCAGGCTTTAGATTGGATTTTTGCACTTGTTTTTATATCAGAAATCTCCTTTCCCGAAATGGGATGCAGAAATGAAATATGGAATGTTTCAATTATTTCAATATGAAATTATTCAGTATTTCAATATGAAATGCAAGTGCAGCCTGCACTCGTACAACACCAATCAGTCATTAATCAATGGCATTTTCTGTGCAGGATGAAGAGAAGAGATTTTGGGACCAGGCAGCTGTTGTGACTGTTCATACAGGCACCTGATAAGAAGCCAAAATGAAGTTGGGAACACAGCAGAGGCTGGAAATTCTTGCAGCACCACTGCCATGTGCGGGGTCTGGGAGCTAATGACCAACAGCCAAGACAGCACAATGCACGGGGCTGTATTCAGTCTTTGTATGAAACTCCAGCAACAAGGTTCATCATTTTAAGGGCAATCAGGTTGATATTTGAAGCTCAAGTTCTTTCTAAAAGTGATCAATTTGTGATTTCTTCAGATGACAGTAATGGCAGATGCTCCAGAATTTCACAAGATACGTAAGTCCCTAAAGCCAAAAGCACCCAAACCTTCCAGGGCTGAAAATGTCCTGCCCAGGGAGCTCAGTCCAGCTGCATCAGACCAAATGTAGGAGACATTCCTTTCCCTTTTCCCAACCCACACTGTCCCTCCACTAAGTTTAGGTACTAAACGAATCAGGACATTTTACGTACATGATACTTCTGTACATTGCAAATAAAGGAAAGGTTAGGAAGCCAAAACACTTCCACTTTTGCAGTGAACATGAGTGCATTACGTTTACAGGTGATGCATCTAATGCTCAAAAGCACAACAGAAAAAAAATCCAAAATGTCACTTGCATAAAACAAAAACTTATAGAATCAAATCTTCAGTTCATTGGTTCAATATTGAACAAGAATACTGCATTTTTTCCCCCAGAATGGGTGTTTTGCAGCACTACTTTTAATGAAGCTTGTAGAGACAATTTCAAGGCCAAGTTGGACACTGGGGCTTGGAGCAGCCTGGGACAGTGGAAGGTGTCCCTGCCATGGCTGGGGTGCGCTGGGATGAGCTTTAAGGTCCTTCCCACCCAAAGCAGTCTGGGATTCCAGGATATATGTAGAAGGAATGCAGAAAATACCTTAAAACCTGAGTGTCTCTTATACTTTAGCTCCACCTTTCAGCTGGGTTGCAGCACTGAGCAGAGGAGAACCTCTCAGTGGGATTTCCCAGCTGTATTTTCACCCCTGTGAGCAGTAAGAATTCCACAGGACCACCAAAGGATATCGAGATACTTCCCCTGCTGCACATTGGACAAGTTCCAGATCTCATCGTTCAGGAAGGACACTGTGGCTCCCTTAAGGAACAAGGAATGGCTGTCTGGAGGATCCAGCTGAAGCAAATTGAAGAAAAATGTTATTTAGTTACATTTCCCCGCACAAAAATAAAAGTTAAATCGTTATTTTATAGAGATGGTTAAACCAAACAAAAAGGCACCCCTTGCCCACTCTTAAAAGTGAGGAAACTTGTAACACTGACAGGCTGAAATGAGAGTTTGATGTGCCTGTATCTCTGAATTCTGTGCGACAAACCCCTCCCTGCCACAGGCATCTTTACCTGCAGGTCTTTCTCCGTCGTTATCCAGTGTCCCCCGACCCCAAGCAGCGTGATGATGTCGTGCTTGTGAGGCAGCAGCTGGGATTTGGAGCTTGGTTCATCTTCAGCACTGTATAACCTCACTGCGGAGGGAGAATAAATTCCTCTGAGCTCAGAAGAAAATGTGGAAAATTTAATATGCATTTATTTCCACACATTTCAGTGGAACTCTAAGTTCTTCCGTTGTTTCAGCTAAAAATCATTGAAAACTCTGAATTTATTATTTTATTTATACCCTGAGTATTTTATATGCTTTATTCAGAATGATATTTTATAATAGCTCTGAAGTTACTATTCAGAGTAATATTTTGTTTATATTTATAACAACACAAAGTAATAACATAGATTAGTAATACAGCCTATATTATATGGTATATAACATAATAGCATATATATTATACATAATATAGAATATATAGTATATTAAATGTATCTATATATATAATATATAGTATATATAACACAATGTATAATGTATAAAATACAATATATAACACACTATAAAATATAGTATATATAAAATAATATATAATTTACATATATAAATTATACATCTATCTACTATTATATATTTAGATACTATTATATATTTAGATACTCTTACATATAAATATATATATCAGAAATATATTATAACATATATAAAGTACATAACAATAGTAATAAATATATATAATATGCAGTATAACAATATGTAGCAATATTTTATTTACATATATTTAATTTATTCTGAATAGTAACTTCAGGGTTTTCACTTATCAGAGTTGGTTTCCAGTAGAGGTTGACAGTGCTGTTAATTAGGGTTAATTTCTGTATTCAAACACGGCAGCATAAACAACAATATCACAGCTCTACTCTTTAAACCCATTTTTTAATTTTCAGCTTTAAACCGAGGAGTATTTCAGCCACATTTAGCAGCTGACCAAGAGATGCTTGCACCAGTGGGTGACCCAGGAGCTCTGCGGAATAAAGCAGATGGAATTCCCGAGGAAGCAGGAACTCCTCTGGGAGTACCTCCGGCGTCCAGGACGATGTCCACGCCCAGCCCGCCCGTCTCCTCCAGGCAGCTCTCGGCCACGTCAATCTTCCCATGGGACACGTCGATCACTCGGGCTGCAGGAGCAGGACACCAGGAAAAATGACTTTGGATCCATGAAAATGGAGCTTAGATGCTCAAAACTGAGAGCTCAGACCCCGAGCAGCACACGCAGTTTCTGCTCTCTGCAGGTACCACAAACGGGTTTGCAGCTGCACCCAAAAAACCCCTGGCACATCTTTTTTTTTTCTCCCATTTTCAACACGGTGCAAAATCAACACCAAAAAATATGAATGCAGAGGTTCAATTTATGAGTTTGTTGGCCCAAAGGATAAAATGTGGCACTCTAAGATTAGAAATCCTTCTCTAAGTTCAATCTTTGCTATTCTTGTCCAAGTCCTGGCTCTCTAGGTCATTCATTAAATGTTGAGATGAAGGGATTTACATCTGCTCTTGACATATTGCTAAACTGAAAGCCAACAACGCATTTTCCTGTCATGTATCTATGATGCCCTATCTATGGTTGGTTATAAAGAGGAACCACAGAATCCTGGAATGGTTTGGGCTGGAAGGACCTTAAAGCCCATCCCATCCCATCCCTGCCATGGCAGGGACACCTCCCACTGTCCCAGGCTGCTCCCAGCCCCAGTGTCCAGCCTGGCCTTGGGCACTGCCAGGGATCCAGGGGCAGCCACAGCTTCTCTGGGCACCCTGTGCCAGGGCCTCCCCACCCTCCCAGGGAACAATTCCTGCCCAATATCCCATCCATCCCTGCCCTCTTTATCGTAAAAGCCATTTTTAATATTATAACGGCAGAGAAGGAGCAGCTACAGGTTTTGTTTCATCATTATGAGGTAGAACAAACATTTAGAAACTAAACAGGCCAAAGGCTTCACGGCAAAATGAGAACTGAAAGAACATCAAGCAAATCTGGAGGCCCATTTCCAGAGGCTCCTGGCCTGAGCTCCCATCTGTACTCACCCACCAAGGGCTGCCGGACTCCTTCTGGAATGGGATCCCAGCAGTGGGGAGGGAGGGAGGGAAGAAAAAATGCAAGGAGTTGGTCATTAAGGATATTAACAAATCATCAATAAATGTCTCGGGTTTGGTTCTTTTTGTCCCTTCAAATCCCCAATCAAATCATAGGATGCATTCAAATCTTAAGTCATTCCCTCTGTTTTTTTCACTGAAGTCAAATGATTTCACTGGAGAGAACTCATAAGCAAAATTTACTAAAGATGGGATAACAATTAATTAATTAATTATAGCCACATTCCCCATATGCAAATAAACCCCCACAACACCACTTTCTTCTCAGTTTTCTTCAGTCAAGGAGTTACAAGGTTTTCCTCAACAGGGCAATTTGACATCATATTATTTCTGCAAACAATTTCACTTCTTGGAAATAATTCTGGTTTCATAGACCCAAAGCCTGGCAATCAAAAAGAAAGGCCAGAGTTCCACCAGTTCGACTATTTTCTGATTTCTGTACAGCAAAAATGTCCAGTTTTGTTCCTTAACTCAGTACAATAGTTCAAACAGTACTTATCAAAATCCTGTTCAGCTTCCTCAAAAAGGCTGGAAAAAATTCTCCACTGTGGAAAAGGCCAAGCAACAAATCATAATATAATTTTCCATAATCCTTTGTCATTTATATATTTCTCACTGAACATTTGTAAATTAGTTCAGTTTCTTCTGCTGTGACTTGCACAACTTCCAAAGTAACATTTTTCTGACTGGCAAAACTCCAGTTTCTCTCCTCCTCCACTGCTGGGAGGCACAGAAACACCAGGATTCCACAGCCTGTTCCCAGAGCTTGCTCTCCCCCAGGACGTTCAGCTGCAGAGTTTAAACCCCGTCACCCAGAGGATGTGCTGGGGGTTTAGGGACCGTGCTCGGAGAGCCAGGACATCACTGGTGGGTTCTAAGCAGAGAGGCATCTCCTGAGAGCTCAGTGTTGGTGGGACAGAAAAAAATCCTACAAACCAAACTAAAAAAAAAAAAGCAGGAGGTGCCCTTGGAAGCAGGGGAAATATCTGTGTATGTATAGATACTTTTCCTTGGGTTCTCCACCAGAAACTCATCCCATTATTTATGGAATCTCCAGCCTGAAACACAGACACTAAAATGTCAAAATTTGTTAAAATCCTCTCCTTCATTCTATTATAATTTTTACTCCAGAGATTACTGAAGACAAAAAAAGCCCCCTCCTGTTGGTCTAAATACAAATCCTGAAACCTTACCAGGAACTTCTACTCCACGCACTGGATCACATTAATTAACAAACAAATCAGAAAGTCTGAACACTTATAAAAGCTTTTTGCTTTTGCACTCCAACCGTTTCTCTCTTTAATGCTGTACTCAGGTTCTATTTCTTTATTTGAAATAAAGTTGCAGTTATCATTTTTCCCCCTCAGCCATTCCAGGAAGCAGCTCGTTATGCTCAACAATGATAACACAAACTGCTGCTCACTGAAAACTTTGCCAAAAACTAACCCAAAACCCACTGAACAAGCACAAAACTGAAAATTCTCCACCCACAGACACAAGAAGCCACTTACAGCCTGCCTTACTTAGGATCTACTTGACATTAACATTCAAAAGAACTTAAAAATGCTGTAAAAAGTAACTCAGGACTGTGAAAATAAAATTTCCAGGTCCTTTCTTAGCTCATGATTGTTTCATATAATTAGCAAAATATACCCATAAAATATTACAAAAGGAAGTTTTAGGTCTTTCATATTTCCGCTTTGGCCCCGTAACAGCTGGTGCAACAAGGCTCTGCATAGCAACAGCATTCCCAAAAATCCTCCAGTGCTGATGTCTCTCACAACTACTAGTGCAGTAAAATATATAAGCACAGAGACAGTAAAAAAGGCTGCTGGAATTAGGAAAAAATAGGGAGGTTTTGTCAAATTGCAAAACAAAGTGTTAACATCAAGCTCTAGAGAAATCAGCGTGGCAGGGGCTGCAGTGCCAGCACCATCACCCCTCGCTGATCTCCCCCAGCCCAGCGGTGCTGTGGTGGGTGCAGCTGTAACCATGCACATGTGGCTCCCCCCTAAAGGCATTTTACAGCTGCTGTTCTGTAACTTCAGTGAATACCAACAAAAACCATACTCTGAAAAATAAACCTGGGGATTACACTGCAGCATTTGGTATTTGCAGCAGGAAATAGCAGGCACCAGTTTTAACCTTTTGCTGCAGTCCAGCCAGACTTGACAATCCATCCTTTATTTTAAAACTGTCTGAATAAAGGAATATTCCACTTTCCTCCACAAAACACCATGGACATTTTGATCAGAAAAGATGCCAGTAGCTCCTACACACAGTATTTTCTCATGTTACTTTCAGAGGAAAAAAACCCCAAACTTGAAGTATCAGAGAGAAGAAAGGGAAGAAATCAGGGAAGAATGCAAGTGCTGTGTGTGAGGCCAAGCTCCTTTAGAAAGCAGGAGAATGCAGAGCCTGTGCATGTCCAGCTCCTGCATGTTCAGGTAGCACCTGAAACTTGGTAAAACACTACGAGGAGTAATCTGAGGCTGCTGAGTGCTGGATGGCAGGTGTGTGAGCTCTGGCACACACTGGGTAGTGGGGAGTCAGCAATCCTTCCTTCCACAGCAACCACTTCATCAAATGGGAAGATTTCCTGAGCGCTTGGCCAAAAGCCAGCACTCAGCCCTACTGGAAAGTACTGGCAGCCATTACAACTTAAACGGAGAATAACTGCCACTGAGTACACCTGAACCAGAAATTAAATACCTGTGGAGTACAGAACAAATCTGAAAACTATTTAATTACACTGTTTATCAATTTGTATTTAATTTTTACTGAAGTAAGTCTCTAGACCAGACAGAAGAAAATATTTTGAGACATTCTTTAGGACAAACTGTAGCACTAAAGGATAAAACTCACCCCCAGCAGGTCTGAGCCTCTCCAGGTACTGCTTGTCCTCCAGGCTGTGGGCAGTGGAGATGACTTTGGCCCCTCTGTGCTGAGCCAACTGAATCGCGATGGTACCGAACGGCTGAGAACGGAAAAGCAGGTTCATTGATTGATTGATTTACTCATTAATTCACAGCAACAATTTGCTGTTGTTTAAGAACAATTGTTTTGCAAAGGCCACTCAGGAGAGTACTCAGAAATGAACTTATTCCAGCAACAAAACACAACTGAACCAAGAACTGAATATTCACAGATCTGCTTCTGTCCTAAGTGAGGCCAAAACAACTCTTCAGTGACTGGGAAGCTCTGAATGAACTTTTGGTCAGTAACTGGTTCTTGTCCTCAACAAAATAGCTCAGATTCTACTTTAATTACCACAGCCACCTTCACTGCAGTTGGAGCTTGAAGGAAGAAAAGCTCCAGGGAAAAGCCCCAGCCACTTTTACATTACAGAACCTTGGCTGAGGGAGCCCCACATCTTCATTTTCAGTACTAAGAACTGCAGGGATGCAAATCAAATTATATCCAGGAAAAGGTATAAAGCAGAGGTGGGAGAAGACTGAAAACATAAGAGATTTTCCTGCAGTTATCCCTGAGGACTCAGGGCTAAACTGTGTCACTGTAGAACACCGAACACCCTCCCTGTCTGCACTCCCCACGCCCCAGGCAGGACAATATTCCCGGCTCAGGATCTCACGTGGGAGAGCCCTTCCTGCAAACCCATGAAATGAAGGGCACTGCCAGCACTCCCACAGGAGCCCTGGTGAGGCCAGTGGTGACAAAGGCAGGGGCTGTGTGCTAAGGGAGATTTGTGCAGAGGGAACCTGTGACGGTTGCCCAGCTGTTACCCACACTTGCTCCATCCAGGACGAGGACAGCTGTGCCAGGGGACACCTGGGACAGGTAGTGCAGGGCCGTGTACGCGCGGAGCCCGTCCCGCACCGTCCCGGCCGCCTCTGCCCAGCAGACCTTCTGTGGCTTGTGAACTGAGGGAGGACAAGCACGAACACACAAACAAACACACAAAAGAGACGGTAAAAAACCCAGCAAATCCCTGGGGCCTATTCAGCAAAACCTGTCACAGAGAGTCAGGAAGGCTCCACCTGCAAACAGGTCAATACCAACGACTCCTGTTTCCCTCTCATATATTAAGAAGTCATGGAGAGGATATTTTACCATTTTTACAATTAAATTAGGGATTCAATTTTGGTAAAACCAAGTTTACGGGAGCCACCTCATAACTACATAGCTGGAATTCACGGGCAGTCACAGAAACAACACTACACAAAATTAGATTTTTAGAATCCCAGGATGGTCTGGGTTGGAAGTGACCTCAAAGCCCCTCCAGTGCCACCCCTGCCATGGGCAGGGACACCTTCCACTGTCCCAGGCTGCTCCAAGCCCTGTCCAACCTGGCCTTGGGCACTTCCAGGGATGAGGCAGCCACAGTTTCTTCGGGAAGAGCAAATTTTGAGCAAAAGAATAACTTGCTCCAGTTAACAAACTGCTGGAAGAAAGACAGTGACTCCCACATTTAGTATCCTACTCATTAAAGCAATCTATGCCCAGAAAGGGAAAACTGGAAGCTCACAATAATTGAAAACAATGTTTCAATACCAGGCTTTTGCTGACCCTCATCCCTGAAAATTCCTTTCTACAGTTCCCATCTCCTTGTTTCATCCCATCCTTTAGTCTGGTCCCAAGTGATATTGCTGGGCTGAGTCAAAGGGAGGAAAAAAGCAAATTTCTCCTCCAAATTAAATTTTTTGACAGGCTAGGAAAAAGTATAACAATGAAGCAACGGAATGGGAAGTTAGAAGGGAAAAAAAGGCAGAGCAAAAAACCAGAGTCGGCTTGTGTGGTTTAGGCCATCATGAACTGTGAAATGGTGACAGCAAAGAAAAAGCTCTTGAGAGCACTGAGTGTTCAAACCTCCGTGACCTGGTGGGGCAGCTGGAATATTGGAATGCTGGAATGGAAGGAGTGTGCCCAGAGGCCCAAGGTAATGGGCTCCCTGTTGGAAAAGCTAAATCGAAGTCTACACATACAGTAAAAATAATTACTAGCAAAATATAAAATCTACACACCCAAATAATGCTCGTGAATCAGGATAACTTCACAGACACCAGACTCCTCAGAATCCAGGGGCAAAATTCCTGAAAAAAAAAGGAGCACAGACCTTGAATTTCACACAAGCAATCATTCCAACCAAAGCATTCTCCCAAGGAATTCCCTGGTCCCACTTGGTCTGGGTTCAGGCCCCTCTTGGCAGGTTTAGGACAGGTAAGAGAGCTGGGCCTGGTTCCAGCCCGGGGTGTCCGTGGGCACGAGGCACTTCCAGAGGTGCTTCTACAGCATTCTGGGACTGAGGGAGAAAGAATGGGGACACCACCAACTGCTTTTTGCTACTGGCAGGTGTCATTTTTGTCTGGTGGTGTCTGAACTCGTTCCACACCCTGAGTGTTCCCGTTCCACTCCAGGCCGTGGATCACAAAGGAGGGATCTGAGGCACAGAGCAGCCACCCACAGCCCCTCTCCTCTCCCATCCTAGCTCCTGAATGTGTGGTTTGCAAAGGCACCAACAAAGGCACAGAGAGCAGCAGAGGAAGAACACACAGGAATGTGGAAGTGCTAAAAGGCAGGAATAGGAAAAAGGAAGTGCAGGAAAACCAAACCACCCAGGGAAGGCAGAGAAAGAAAAAGCAGAATAGGCAGAAAAAACCTCCTGGTCATAACTGAGCTTTTTACTTTCACTGGCCACAGAACTCGCCTGAACAGGTTCTGGCACCTGCTCCATCTCCTGAGTTAATGTCCCTCCATCCCAGGAAAACCATTCTCTTCTTCCCTCTCCCACACAAGTCTCACACTCCATTTAGACCAAAGGGCTTTGCCTTGCAAATCTGGCTGCTGTGTCCAGTCTTTCACAGCTCCCATTGAAAATGTGCTTGTGCACACCTGGAGCTGTCTCCAGGGTTTATCCAGGGAATACTCAGTGTACAGGAGCTGCCTAGAGCAGCTCTTGTGCAATGAGGGAATAATGCAGGAAGGACCACAATCCCCAAACACACATTCTCCCCACATCACTCTCCACTCTGTCCCACTTTCAGAACTTCAGTCATCCTCTAATCCTTTGATTCAGCACACAAATGTGTGAAAGAACGGCCCTAAGATATAACTCTTCTCTCCTAAGGCATCATTCACAATTTGGTGGTTAATACAACATCATATTTCCCATCCTAAGAGAACATTCTTAGAACAAAATTCTCATTTATAAGTTTATTCATGTGACAGCAGTTTAATTTTGAAAATACATGGTCAATTTAGCTTTACCAGTTATTCTAACCTGGGTCATTCATTATAAAAAAATGACTGATTGTGTCAGGTGAGGCAAGCAGGCATTAACTTACCCACCACTTCATCATCTGGCTGGAAAAAGGTCACCTTGCTTCCAACTCACCAAGCAGAGGTGAAAAGGAGGAAAGAAAGGAAGAAGACAAATATTTATAGCTGGAATGGGATGTGCATTTGGAAACACTGGTTACCACTAGCTCACAAAACTAAAGATACACATTTCTAGCGAAAAAAAAAATAAATTCTATTGATTACACACAAGCCAAACCCAAATGCTGAATTCCCTAAACTTCAGCACCTCACCCACAAGGAGTTCCACGCAGGCACACCCAGGTGGTGTCTGAGAGCCAGGCTGGACACTGCACCTCAGGGGAGGGGCCCGAGGGCAAGAGCAGGAGAGCAATCAAGGAAGCAAAGAGTTCCTGCTCCTAAAGTGCCCTGCCCAAAGAGGAGTTCTTTGTTCCGACTGTCACCCCTGCTCCCTCCCCTCCCTGGGCAGTGACACTCACTCACCTTCCAGCACAACGCCTGAAATTTCTCGCCCAACAGGCACAAGTTCCTTCTTCAGCTGAATTTCTGACAGGAGCTAAACGAAAACAACGCTTACAGCATTCTCGCTAAGGCTCTATATTTACACAGTTATTATCATCTTACAGTGCTGGATCATCACAGTGAGCTTGGGCCATCACCAAAATGTTATCCAGGGGAACACAGTGCACACGTTCCTCAGTCAATATTAAATCATGGCACTGATTTCTGTAGTAAAGTTTAGAAGCATATTAAAAAATAAAAGCAGGGAGTTATCACCAGCCAAGCCAACCTGTGACTCAGAGCGCAGATGAAGATAAAAGGGATTGAATGCAAGACATCTCACAGCTGACAGATTTAGGATCTGTCCCCATAAATTAGGAACCAAATTCCAGATGCTTTTTATTCAGAGATGGGCAAGAAGCCCAGGCCAGTCCTGTGGCCGTTCTCAGCAGCAAAGCCACAGGCCCAGCTTGTGCCAGTCACCAGCCAAGGGCCACGGAACCCACAGAGCCCCCAGCTGCTACAAACACCAAGCACATACCTGTGTATCCACGCGGCTCAGAGCACAGGCTCTGACCTGCACCTTCACATCGTGCTCTGCGGTGGCAGGGAGGTTCTCCTAGGACACATTCACAGTTGCTGTGTCAGACAATGGACGTGCCCACAGGACCTCTCCAGTGAGGGCGCTTCGCCACTTCTCAGATGGGTTTGTAGGCAGAGCAGGCAGGTTTTTATGGAAAGGGATTTACCACACCATTTTGAGTACATGTACATTATTATTTTACTATTACTAGCATTATATTATTATGTTATTATTGTGAACTGGTCACTAGACCTTACTTATCATTACCATCATCATTATTATTATGTCACTGTATTATGATATTATTATTGCAAACTGGTCACTAGACCTTACTAAACCTCATCAGACACTGACATTATTTTTCTGTTGAGGTATTTTTTTCCCTTTATCTGAGGCACAAATCCTGACAAACCCACTGAGGTCAATATTCAAATCCAAAATGAAGCTGAAATGACATCAAAGAAACAACCCCAGTAAGAACCAGTGTTCTTACCCCAAGCCTGATAAATTCCTCAAGCTCTAGTTCTACTTTTTCAGGGACCAGAAAATTCAGCCAGGAAATGTGGATGCAGGGTTCTTTTTTCATGCCTGCAAAGCTTGTTTGTCAAGTCTGGACACCAAAACTGCAGAGAAACCCAGCAGTGGTCTTGGCAGGTGCTGCCTGATGACCAAATACACCTCCCCTACCTTCCTTCCCCTGCCTGTGTGTGCAAGGATCCCACCAGTCCTTTCCCAAGTCTGCAAAGATTTCTGTGCTTCAACTCCCCCGTGGCATCCAGCCAAAGCCTCCTGTCCCTCTGCCTGATGGACAGGGCTGTTCTGATGGGAACTCACTCTTTCCTGGAACACAAAAGTCATTTCCTCTCCAGGAGAATTCTGCTGACCGTACAGGGCCTTCATAGCGACCTGAAAAACACAGCAGCCAGACTGTGACACCGGCAGGGTCTGCAAGGCAAACCAGGCATTAAAGCCCCGTTAAATTAAATTAAATTAAATTAAACCACTCTGTTAGAAACACAGCCGTTGTCTGCAGGCAGTTTGAGTCTTTGTGATACAGAAGTTCTAAAAACAGCACAAGAGGCACGGAACGACACAGGGCTGACTGACGGGTGCCCATGCAGTAGAGGGCTCTTCGCCACCCAGGAACACAATTCAGACAGGCGCAGTGCAAAGGGAGCACAGGGAATACAGGGAATTCCTGTGCAGGAATACAGCGAACCTTTCGCGTGACTTCACCAAAAATCACCGCTTGGCTTTCTGGTCTCCTCTCCCGACTCCGCCCGTGTCGTCCTCAACGAACAGGAACTTTTTAGAAAAGAAAAAAAAGCCAAACAAACCCAAAACAATAAAATTGAGTTAACAAGGAAAAAGGAAAGCAGAGAGTAGAGAGGCAGGAAACCCTGCGACCATTATTGCAGCACTAATCCCTGAGGGACCACCCCGAGACCTCCCGCATGCCGGGCCCGTGTCCGCCCCGCGACCCCCGGGCAGCCCTTCAAGGGCTCCGAGCGAGCCCGGCCCGCACCGAGAGGCTCCGACGGCCGCGGGTTGACCCTCAGGGGCTCAGGGGCTCAGCGGCTCCGGCTCCGCGGGCCTCCCGAGCGCCGCGACGCGCCCGCGGTTGCCATGACACTCCCCCACTTCCGCCTCGCCCCTCAGGCACCGCCCCTCCCGCACCGCAACCAATCACGGCCTCCGGCAGCGCAGCGAGCGCTTGCGATTGGCGGTCGGGGTCGCCACTCATTCTGAAAGCCGGCGCGCGATTGGCCCACGCGGATGTCACTCATTCCATGAGGCGAGGAGGGAGGTTACGGGGCCCGGCGCGACCTCTGCGACATCGCCGGGGAGAGGAAGGAGGCGCTACCTGCAGTTACCTCCTGAATTAACATCGTATGAACAACACAGGGCCCTCCCGCAGGCGGCGAGGACGGAGCGCGGCCGCCCCTCACCGCGCCCCGAGCGCTGACTCCTCACCCTGGCAGAGCCGTGATTGGTGGGGAGGCGGGTCCTGCCGCTGCCCCAGCATCTGATTGGTGGCGCGGCCTGCCCGTCACACGGGGGCGGGCGGAGGCTGCGCGTCAGAGCGGGGCTGTCAGAATTCTGATTGGCCGGAGGGGCGGGGCTCTGCCTCTTTCCGGATCTCTGATTGGCGGTGCGCCCTGCCCGTCACGCGGGGGCCGCGGCCGAGCGTCAGTACGGCGGCCGCGAGGGGCTCCTCCCCCCTCCCCTCAGACGGGGCGAGGGCGGCGATGGCGCGTCCGGCGGAGGCGGCTGCGGGCACCACTCCGGCCCCTCCGGCCCCTCGGTCCCCTGGCCGCGGCCGGGGCTGTGAGTAGGGCCCGCACAGACATGAGGTACGGCCCGGCGGGGCGGGGGGCGCGGGCTGCGAGCGGCGGCGGTGGTTCAGCCCAGGCCGGCGGGGGGGCAGCGCTGCCTCAGCCCCTCACGGTGCCCGGGCGAGTCGCGGTGCCAGGGCCCGGTTCCTCCTCCTCGCCTCGCTCGGCAGCCGGGGCGGGCGGTGAGTGATGCTGCGCCCCTTGCTGGGGCCGGCTGCCTTGTGCTGCTCCTGTTACCAGAACGTGTGGCGGTGCTGCCGCGGGGTTTCTTCAGTCACCTTGGTCCCGCTGCCTCCGGCCGCTGCTCCCCGCACCCGCTGCGCCCTGAGCGAGGGGAAGGAGGAGAGCCACCCGCTGGGAATGCCATCCCTGAGGAGTGCCCTCCGTTGGGAATGCCATTCCCGAGGAACGCCATCCCTTGGGAGTGCCGTCCCTTACGGCTGGGAAAAGGGCACCAGGGGAACGAGGCAATGTTGTCGGGGCGGCAGGAAAAGGAAGCCGGTCCCTGGATGGGGTTGTGTCCCTGTGTGTGCCTCTGCCTCGGATGAGCAGACAAGTTTGTGGATGATATTCCCTGTGGATATCTTTTGTTCTGGTTCAGCCGCTGCTTTATTTGGGGTGAAATACGGGGTTCGCTTGTAGAAAACAGTATTTTCTCTGAATTCTATTTTTCTCTGCCACGTGAAGGGAAAACGCTTCCATGGCTCATCAGAGAGTAGTGTTTAGTAAATAATTCCTATTAGCAAACCAACCAGCATTCCAGGTGGGATGGCGTGGTCCTCGTTAGAACAAGAAACACTCTGTCCTCCTCTACCTTTTCCCACTGCCCAGTTCCAAAGTGCTTTTTGTTTAGGGCTTATATGGCAGTACATATTTAAGGCAATAGCTGCGGATATTAACTAAATATATATTGGAGTCAAGCTCCGAATGGATGCATTTTCTTAAATCAAAAAGCCAAACTGTGTTTTGGGTGTTGATGACTCTGGGGAATGTTACTCCACACGGTCTTTCCTTCTTTCTTTTACCTTTTGTTGTAGTCACCTGTAACTTCCCTTGCTGAATGTGACCTGGTGATGTTCTCACACAGGAAACCTCCTCAGGACCCAGGGAGCGGCTGGAGCTGGGCCAGGGCAGGCTCAAGCTGCAGAGCAGGGAAAGGTTCTTCCCCCCAGAGGGTGCTGGGCACTGCCCAGGCTCCCCAGGGAATGGGCACGGCCCCAAGGCTGCCAGAGCTCCAGGAGCGTTTGGGCAGCGCTGCCAGGGGTGCCCAGGGTGGGATTGTTGGGGGGTCTGGGCAGGGCCAGGGGCTGGACTGGGTGATCCCTGTGGGTCCCTTCCCACTCAGGATATTCTGTGGTTCTGTGATAGTTTATACCAGTGAATGGATACCAAATTCTCCTTTCTCTGTTAAAATTTCCCCACTGCACCCGCAGAGCCCTGCCTGAGGGTCTGAGGTGTGGGAGGAGGGGTCTTGCCTGTCCCTGCATCCCCATCCCCAGCTGCAGGAGGGGGTGCCTGCCTGTGGGTGCTGAGCAGGTGTCCTCACTGCAGCCCAAGCACAGGTAGAGCAAACAGCTGCATTTTCTGTTCCCTCAGAGCCCAGGCCGTGCAGCCGTCGCTGTAGATCCCAGCAGGCTGAGCCGGCGCAGGCTGCGTGCTCAGCCCTGCCGTGCCCTCCCTGCTTCTGGCAGCCTGACAGGGGTCATGCTTCGTGCAGACGAGCGGTTTCCGAACAGTTTCTCCAGTGTCTGAGGCTCAGACTTCCCCGGAGCTGAGTGGGCTGCGCCCTGCACTTGCTGCTTCACAAACCACACTCCGTTCTTTCAGCTCCTGTGTTCCCACTGTCTTTCATTCCACACGAGATCCTTTGCAGAGTAGCTGCATTTGCTTGATAATTTTGCTTGATAATTTTGCTTGATGTCCTGGTTCTTAGATAAAGTGAGAATTGGGGTCTCAGAGCCATGACCTGCAGTGCCTGTTCCATCTCTCACTTCTGTTTGGTGCCCTTTCCTCAATGCCTCATGCAATTAGGATAGACTTGGATTCAGGAAAGAATGTGAATCTAGCAATGAAATAATTCTGAATTATGATGTTGAATATCCTTTTCTTGTCTGTCCTTAAAATGAAATCAGGGATTGTAATTTTAGCTTTTAGTAGGAGAACACCAGGGAAAAGAGGAATAGAAGAATAAAGAAAAAAAAAGTTAAGGAAAATACAAGCAATGGGTTGAGGAATGGGGAGATCAGCGGGGTGGAAGTTTTCTGTAAGAAATCCTTCCTTGTGAGGGTGGGGAGGCCCTGGCACAGGGTGCCCAGAGAAGCTGTGGCTGCCCCTGGATCCCTGGCAGTGCCCAAGGCCAGGCTGGACACTGGGGCTTGGAGCAGCCTGGGACAGTGGAAGGTGTCCCCATGGCAGGGGTGGCACTGGATGGGCTCTGTGGTCCCTGACAACCCAGACCAGTCTGAGATTCTGGGATCAGGAGTCAGCAACACAAACATTCCCCTGTGCTGGCTGCAGTACCGGAGCAGAATGAGCCATCAGCAGATTGGTTTGAGGGGCCCGTTTCTGCTCGGGGTGGCTCGGAGTTGACCTGCTTGGAACCCAAGAGCTGTGAGGAGTTTTGGTTTCTTTTTACTGTAAAATAACCGAAGGTTTGCCTCAGCTGCTGGTGTGTGCTGGGAGCTTTGAGTGTTGTGTTGGACACAGCTGCTGAACTTGGGATGCCCCCTCCACAGCAACTTGGTTTTGTTTTTACTTGCCAAGCATGAAATTGGGTGGGGAGGGGGTGGTGGACAATCAGAAACGGGGTCCAGGCTGAGATCTGATGATAAATGACTTGTGCACAGAAAACCTCACTGTGAGGTGCTCAGACCTCTGTGGGATCCGTGGCACAAGGAGTTACCCTCTTTTAAAAGGGCACTTTGTATAATTTAGAAAGAATGTACTCGATTGCACTGATTATTTTTGGCTGGCATTGTCACTGTAGGCATGTGTTGGGATTTTAATTGCAGATGGAAGGATTTATAACAGTATTTGCCAGTCCTCCATACAACAAACATAAGCTGTGAGGTTTTGGAGGGCATGTGGAGGTGTCTGATGGATCCACCTGTCTGGAATGAATCTCTCTGTCGAGCTCTGTGTGTGGCAGGGCTGGAGGTGATCAGGTTGCTGACAGAGAAACTCCAGCTTTACTTGTAGGAAAGCACTAATTACTGGTAGTAATTAGAAACTAATCTCTCCTATGCAAACAGGGCATTGTCTGTCCCCTCCAGAGGATCAGCTTCTTGACCAGAATAGAAAATTTCTATTTAATAGAAATTAAATAATTTTGAGTGGGAAGGAGTGAAGAGAGGTATCCTTGGGCATTCCCAGGAAGAAAGGTTATTCTTTTTTTGAGGCAAAGGGTGCATTTTGACAGCATTCCCTTCATTGCAATCAGTCAAAACACAGAAAACTTAACTGATGTAGTACATCCTTGGTTTGGTTCTCTCTTATCAAACTTACATGTGTGGATATTATGTTTTACTTTTTCATGTGTTGTTTTTAAGGTAATTGAATTAATAAGTGTCCAAGTGGACATCCTTTCTCTGTGAAGTCAGCTTTTCACAAGTTGTGTGGTAGAATGTGTGTCTGGAATTGTGAAATAATCCTGAGTGTGTGAAACCTCAGTCTCTGCTGTGTGTTTGTCTTCCGCAGCAGTTTCCAATCCCCTTTCCCTGCATTTTCCCTGGTGGCTGTGAGTGCCCACAGGTGTGAGAGCTGACCTCTCCATCCCATAAAACCTTACTCTATGAATTTCAAAGGATAAGGTTTTGTGGGATGGCAATCCTGGAAGATCAAGGGCCTGATGGTGTATTCCATATTACAGATAAATATACTGCTATGACTAATGTAGATTAGCAAACCTTAATGGCTCTGTTAGAATAATTTCACTGAAGACCCATTTGTCTCAAAAGTTCAGGTTTTCCTTTGTGTTTTGATCCTTCACATTTCTATGGGGATTCTCTCCCTCAATATCTTTGGAGGATCTAGCCCTGGGCATGAGTAATTGGCTGTAAATGACTGGGCAGGGGTGTAGCTTTGCATCATCTCAAGGTACAGTTTCACTTGCTCCACAGAAATGCACAGTTTGTAGGAAATAGTCATTAATGTACTTTCAAAATACACGGAACACCCGGATTTAAACCTGAGGTTCCTGAAGGAGGGTTCCCATGGAGCCACCTGGAATGTTTGGCACCTCTCTGCAGGACTCAGAATGAACCTCCTCTGGAGCACCTGGATTTCTGTACTTCCATACAGAACTGTAAATATTTACGGTGTTTAAATATTCCAGTGAAGTAATCCAAACTACCAGAGGGCAGGGATGGATGGGATATTGGGAAGGAATTGTTCCCTGGGAGGGTGGGGAGGCCCTGGCACAGGGTGCCCAGAGAAGCTGTGGCTGCCCCTGGATCCCTGGCAGTGCCCAAGGCCAGGCTGGACACTGGGGCTGGGAGCAGCCTGGGACAGTGGGAGGTGTCCCTGCCCATGGCAGGGGGTGGCACTGGATGGGCTTTAAGGTCCCTCCCATCCCAGGCCCATCCTGTGCTGGAGTCACACCTGCTGGGAGTGCTACTTCGGGTTTTCCAGCCTCCCTCTGGGATCCTGCAGGGCTGCTGACACCCGGAGGGTGCCCATGGCAGAGCTGCTTTGGGGAAACAAGAACTTTGAGTCTTTTCTGACAGCAGCTTTAGGTCTCTCTGTTTGAGTCCTTCCAGCCAGTGTATGAGAGAAATGTTTGAATGATGTCTGGCTGGGTGTTTGCAGAAGAGCCCCCACCCATCCTGGGGGGAGGGAGAAGAGGCATCTCTTGTTTCTGCCTGATGCTCCTCCTGCCAAGCACACATGGACTTTTTGTTCCTTGCCCTCCCAGCTGAACTGTGAAGGAGAGATCCAACCTTGGCTGCTGGGCAGGGAATTCAGCTGTGTCTGTACAGCCTGAACAGCCTCAGCTGCCCATTAGCTGAGGCTGGAGAAAGGCAGCTGCACATTCAGCTTCCAGAGGTCAGGGTGAGTTTGGGAGGGCTCTCCTGATGGCAGTCTTTATATTGTGGTACAATTCAACACCTCTGCTTGTGTGTTGGAAACTTGCTGCTTGTATCTTAAAGTGTTCACAAGACTGGTCTGAAAACTGAAGATTCAATCGAGCTAATTTTGTGTTAATCACAAATTAAACACAGAACTATGCTGATCATCATGTCCTTATGGTGGTAAAGCCTCTGATTCTAACTGTAAAAATACATTTTTTCATTTGTATTGAGATTTCAAATTCCCAGGCACCAGGTTATGGGCTGGCCTGTGAACTGCAAGGTGCAATATTTAATGGTTTTAAAGTAACTTTTGCACGTGGCCTTCAGGTGTGGCCAGATTCTATAGGGATTCCTGTGCTTTTGGTGAGGAGGTGAGCCAGGAGCTCAGTTACCCTGTGCAAGTTCTAATAACTTCCTCAATCTTCAGAGTATTTTGGGGAAGTATGGTTAATTCTTACAGAGAATCATAAAGGCTGACAACTTGAGAGCTGTATTTTGTAATAAAATGCCAGTAATCTGGTCATGTACCAAATGGGATGATGTAATCATTGAATTTCCTGAGCAAAAATCCTGACATTTTCCTTTGAGTCACATGTGAGCTCCAGCTGCATGAACTCGGTTCTCTGGAGCTGGCAGGCAGACAGACAGACAGGCTCCTGTGATGCTCAGGGCTGGGCTTGGTGGTTGGCTGTTTTGCATGGACATTTGGTGTAATTCGATTTTTTGGAGGCAGTTCTCTGCCCTGCACCTTTGCTGCAGCCGCTGCCTGTGCCTGTGGTGGCTTTCGCAGCTCCCTGCCTGCAGCCATCCCCATTCTTACCTGTTCTTTTTTTCTCCCTTTTGTCCTGCATCTGTATTTCTTCGTTTTAATGGTCTCTTGAATTTCAGCATTATCTGAAGGCTGGCAGGTGTTCTCTCCCTCTTCACCTTTGTATTTTGATGTTCGTGGGTTTTGTTCTGTTGGTGATTGTAAGGGCCAATCCCACCGAGGAAAAACTTTGTAACTGGAACTGGGTTGTAGAGAGATCTGAAATACTTTAAAGATTTTCTTCCTTGTTAACACCTCTATTCTTCAGTGTGGGCTTGAATCGCAAACAACAGAATAAACATCAAAGAGAAGAGGGCAGATTTTTTTGTTGGAATAAAGTGGTGTGGCATGAAGTTACTGTAGGCATTCAGGGAAGTACTGAGTTTAAAAGCACACATGTAACAAGGCTTTCCCCTATTCTTTTCCAGCTGTTCCTTATAGGTGTCTTTTTTATATATGTATTTTTTTTAATTCCGGTTTGTAAAATTTCTATTCAGAGGAAGAGTTCAAAGCATAAAAGTGTTAAAATACATTTTCACATAAGGTCATCTGTACTTAAATTCATGGCAGGACATTGTGGATTTTTGAAGTGTTTAAGGACAAAGTTTGGAAACAGCCATTATCCAACTTGGAAACTTCTCCATGTTCTGCTGTTCTATTCTCCTCCTACTTCAAACCACACTAATACAACATGCTCATTAAAGAACAAACAGCAACCTGCTATTTAACATAACGCATGAATTTTAAGAAATGTGATTAAAATCTAGTTTTTGTGGATATTTGCTGCTGAGAAATGAGGTTGCTTCAAGGAAATGTTGCCAAATAATGATGATATGGCCAGAGGAAGAAGGCAAATGCAGTTCATGTTTTGGGTGGTGCAGCACTTGATGCAGTGTGGGTATTACTGCTCAGCTCCAGCTGCCTGTGCTCAGGAATCTCTGGCTTCATTGAGATCAGGGAGCCTGTCTCAGGGCTGGAAATTCCTGTGGGCCCAGAGCCCTTCAGATGGCTTTGGTGGGAAAAAAAAGGGGATGTTGGGCTTGTGAAGAGGAGATCCTTAACTGACGTGGGACTGAACCAGATGGATCCTCCCGTTTGGTGCTTGCTGGTGTCTGACCCCAGCCTGCTGGAAGCTGAGGTGTTACCCGTGCTCACAGTGTGCTTCCTTATGACAGCTGTTATCAGACCAATCTGAATGGAGCTGAAGCTTGTGCAGCATTTTCACTTTACCAGCTCCATGCTTTTTTTAGGTTGTTTAGTCATCCTTTTTGCAGAGTCAGAAGTTAAGGATGACCCATAAATCCCAGAGCTCTGCACGGTGCCTGGAGAGCTCTTGTGACACAGGAATAGGAAGTTCTCCAGCTGCAGTCTGCCAGGATTGTCTGGCATGGATTGTTTGGTGCTGCTCTTTCAACCCAGCATCTAAATCTGAGGGCATTGCTTTGAACTCGTGCTGTCTGCAGATGATGCAAGCAGAACAATTTTGCTTTGTGAGGAGGGAAAAAGCTGCATCCTTTAGAGTCAAGTGCTCTCAACGTTCCTCTGAGCTGCTGACAAATGCTATTGTATGGCTCAAAAAATCACTTCATCTCCATTAACTGCTGGGGGAATTTAACCCAAAGAGTTTAATCTGCTATTTTAGAACTTAAAACCAAACCCCCAAGTACCTCTCCTGTCCCCCCAGCTCTGCATGAACATGTGGTGCCCATTCCTGTTCTCTCTGGTGAGCAGGGACAGCAGCCAGGGAGCAGCTGGAGCTGGGCCAGGGCAGGCTCAGGCTGCAGAGCAGGGAAAGGTTCTTCCCCCAGAGGGTGCTGGGCACTGCCCAGGCTCCCCAGGGAATGGGCACGGCCCCGAGGCTGCCAGAGCTCCAGGAGCGTTTGGACAGCGCTGCCAGGGGTGCCCAGGGTGGGATTGTTGGGGGGTCTGGGCAGGGCCAGGGGCTGGACTGGGTGATCCCTGTGGGTCCCTTCCCACTCAGGATATTCTGTGATTCTGTGATTTTAAGAAATCTGGCGATTTGTTGTCTGTTAATCTCACTTTTAATTTGAATACAGCCTTTGTACAGCGTGATGTGATGTGATGTGGGATATCTGAGCCTTTAGACACCAGCATTTCACAGAATCCCAGAATCCCTGAGGCTGGAAAAGCCCTCCCAGCCCATCCAGTCCCAGCTGTGCCCGATGCCCACCTTGTCCCCAGCCCAGAGCACTGAGTGCCACCTCCAGGCCTTCCTGGGACACCTCCAGGGGTGGGGACTCCAAACCTCCCTGGGCAGCTCTTTCCAATGCTAATGTGTTTGTGCTCTGTTTCTTGGTCGATCTGCAGTCAAACCCTTGAGGTTTCAACTGGAGAATTCAGAATTTCTCAGGAGAACTGGTGGGATCTGGGCTGGTTTCACTCTGCTCCCGCGTGTCTCATGACAGACTTTGGAGTCCTTGCTGAGAGAGGAGGAGAACTGCAGGACTGAAAAGAGTAGGGAGATGTAGGATTGCTTTTTCCGTGCTGGGCTCCCCTCTTGCTTGGAAGCAGGGATAAGAGAACCGGAGCTGTGACCTTTCGGCGTCTTGGCTCGTGCTGGTGCTTGGCTCGCGGAGCTGAGCGCGTTCCAGGGATGACATGTTAGCTGGAGCCTCAGCGGCCTCACAGGCCGCTCTCTGTTCAGCTGCAGTTGTTGCTGGCTGCTGGGTGGGCTCTGCTGATGGCTGAATAATAAACCTTGTGCCCATTTGTGTGCTGGGGGTTTTAAGGACTTTTGTGGAAGTCAGAGGCAGGGAGGATCTTTTGATGGGTGACAAAGTTGCTGCAATCAGGAATCACATGAAGCGGCAGAAATAATGTTGCATTTTTTCCTGCTCTCTGTGCTTCAACCAGAAAATGTTACTCTGTAGCTCCAAGGAAATGCGGCTACCCTGCTGGAGTTGCTCAACGCCTAGAGTTTCTACAATCTGTTCTGGTAATGCCAAGTTCCGGCTTTCCCTGGATTACCCTGATGCAATCCTGGATTAAACCACCTGGGGTTTGTTAGGGGAAGCAGAGCACAGTCTAGCTGGGGCAGGCAGCAACTGCATGTGTGCAGGGCATATAATCATGCTGAATCTCTTCAACTGTTATGTTAAAATGAGACATTCTGCTTGGGAAGTTCAAACCAGTGACAGAAATTGAGTCCTCGTGTTTAAAACACCCCCTTCAAAACCCTGCCAGCATTATGAATGAAAAATGCTGACTCAGACCTGCTTTGTGCACTGAAATGAGACCCGGGGAACTTGAGCACTGAAATTCTGGTGACACTTCATTTCCTTTTGTGGGCAGGTTTATTGTGCTTTACTATCCTTTCACAGATTCAGAAGGGAGGGAAAAAAAAAAAAGGGAAAGGGGAGAAATAAATAAATTCTTATTAAACCAAAGTTCCTTGAATCCTCCACAGAGACCCTTGTGTGCAGTTCCTCTCCATCTGAGATACCTTTTAGCTGGAGAGCTTTGGAAAGGCAGTAATTACAAGGGCTGGAAAAGGGCAGAAGGCTGCAGGTGGCCTGGATACGCTGGGATGCAGCTTCCCAGGCTGGCTTTGCTCTGATGGACGAGTTGAAGGTGGCAGCAGCAGTGTCTGGTTCTGTACCAGCCGTGGACAAGGGGCAGCCCTGGCTTTTCTGGCAGTCTCTGAATGGGTTGGGTTGGGTTGGGAGGGACCCTAAAGCCCATCCAGCTCACCCCCTGCCATGGGCAGGGACACCTTCCACTGTCCCAGGCTGCTCCAAGCCCCAGTGTCCAGCCTGGCCTTGGGCACTGCCAGGGATCCAGGGGCAGCCACAGCTTCTCTGGGCACCCTGTGCTGGTTCTCCAGGACTTTTGTGAAGGAGCTGAGATCCCCACGAGGAGCCAGGCTCTGCAGCTGGGGAGGGGGGCTGGGAGAACACCAGGTGAGCAGAACTAACCAAAGGGGGGAAATGGAATCTGTCTCAGCTGAGGAACTTTTCAGTCCCTGGAGGGGCATGGAGTGGCAGGACGAAGGGAATGGCTTTAAGAGGAAGGAGGGCAGGGCTAGATGGGATATTGGGCAGGAATTGTTCCCTGGGAGGGTGGGGAGGCCCTGGCACAGGGTGCCCAGAGAAGCTGTGGCTGTCCCTGGATCCCTGGCAGTGTCCCAGGCCAGGCTGGACACTGGGGCTGGGAGCAGCCTGGGACAGTGGATGAGCTTTAAACCAGGTGAATATATTCTACCATTAATTCCATCTTGCATTAACTTGGCTTTGTCTCTCATTAAAGATTAAAAACTTTATTCTGTGAAGATTTAAATAGAAACAAAGCCTTGTTGTGATAGAAGGAAGCAGAGCTGTTACCTAGTTAGGTGGTTTCCACTTTTCTTTTGATTTGTAGACTTCTAAAAGAAGCATTCTGAGGATGTGCACTTGGGCTAATGTACATGAACCTAATATTAGGCTTGATTTTCCTTATTTTTACAAGTTTCCTGGAGGTTTCCTGTTTTGTGTTTGAGCTAGGGGAAAGGACACACATTAATTCTCATGGTGTCTCATTCTTGTTTTGCTGAGAAAAATGCTTCAGCTGAGGTGCTTGTTGGCCTACAGGAGGGAGGTTGGATATTTTTAGGGCTCTGCACATCAGGAAACCTAGAGCAGGAGTGGCTTCATCTAACCATGGGGACAGCCAGATCACTGCATTGTTGAAAGCTTACAGGACCCAAATGACAGACAGAGAATCCCAGGATCCCTGAGGCTGGAAAAGCCCTCCCAGCCCATCCAGCCCCAGCTGTGCCCGATGCCCACCTTGTCCCCAGCCCAGAGCACTGAGTGCCACCTCCAGGCCTTCCTGGGACACCTCCAGGGATGGGGACTCCAAACCTCCCTGGGCAGCCCCTGCCAAGGCCTGAGCACCCTTTCCATGGGGAAATTGCTCCTGGTGTCCACCCTGAGCCTCCCCTGGCCCAGCCTGAGGCCGTTCCCTCTCCTCCTGTCCCTGTTCCCTGGCAGCAGAGCCCGACCCCCCCGGCTGCCCCCTCCTGTCAGGGAGTTGTGCAGAGCCACAAGGTCCCCCCTGAGCCTCCTTTTCTCCAGGCTCAGCCCCTTTCCCAGCTCCCTCAGCCGCTCCTGGGGCTCCAGCCCCTTCCCCAGCTCCGTTCCCTGCCCTGGACACGCTCCAGCCCCTCCAGGTCTCTCTTGCTGTGATTCATATGCAGGTGCCACTGTAGAGCTGATGTGTTATGTGGCTGCTTCACATCCCCAGAAGATTCCCTGATAAACGCTTCCCAGGGACATGGAAATATTGGTAAAGTTGGCCTGTTGGTGGTGGGAGTGTGACCAGTGTGGAAAAGTCTCATGGAAATGCTGCTCCAGAGGAGAGAGGCTGCTGGAGTGATGTCCTGGCAGAGTAACAAAAGGTGCACACCTGGGTGTCTGTTTATCTGCTCCCGGTTATCAGATTTGTTTTAAACTGCCCGAGTTTTGTGCAGAACTCGGATTTACACTGTGTTTTGGATCACAGCAGTGAACGGAGTTTTCTCCTCCCACTAGGAATAGGCTAAATTTTTTGGGGAAGTATTTGGCATTTGTATCTAATTTGTTCTGTTTGAAAAGTATCTGCACAGCTGGTTGCTATAGAATCATTATATTCCTTCCAGATTCACTGGTTAGTGTTAGATACAGTGGGGAAGTTATTGGCAAGGTAACTGAAAAAAATGTGTGAAGTTCTTTGTCCCTGGGGACGGTGCTGGCTTAGTGCCTCCTTGCAGGACTCCTTTATTCCTGGTTCTCAATGGCTGGCGGGAGCAGTGCTGGTGGATCTCTGACCTCTGGCACTGTGGATCTGGTTACTCATGTTTTTGGCCAGGCTGTTACATTTTAGTGTTATAGCTCATTTTTTTCCCCGTTAGATCTCTGTGTATCTGTTCAGTCTGTCCAGTCTAGAGAGAAGCATTTAAAAAATGAGGTTTGTCTGAGTTTGTTATGGGTCTCAAACACTGAACTTTGCACTGAAACCAAATTAAATCTCTCTTGCAGCTGTGAGATCTTGCTTGGAACATCTATGATTCCCCCTCAGGCTTTTTGGGTTTTTTTTCTGTGTAGTTTTTTTTTTTTCATAGTGCTTAATTCACGCATGATTTCTGTGTGTTGCTGGGACTTGATACTCAGCAACTGCTGTTTGCCAAAGCAGATCAATTCCTCTGTCACACAGAGTGTTTTCCAGGGTCCCACTGGATTACCTTATGCAGTCCTCTGGAATACCAAATCTAAAGGTTTTGCCTATCTAATTAAAGTTTTTTAGTGTTTAGAGAAACCAGCCTGAAACACAGGGTGTGGGCAGGGTGCTTCATGCCCATCATCCCGTATCCCTGCAGGATTTATTAGGAATGTTCTCTCCAGGGTTTGGGGGAAGCCACGTGTGATGTTTGCCTGTTCAGGCAAGTGTGTTTGGATGTGTGTTCATATTCTGCACGTTTTATTTAGAAGTGGTCTAACAGCTTCCTGAACTGTCAGCAATGGAATGAATTTCAAAGAAAGACTCACAGAAGACTCTCCAAATTTTGAAGTAGGTGAGCAAAACACAAACTTGCTCCTCTGTGTAGCCTGATGTGGGCTATTGGCACAGGGTGCCCAGAGAAGCTGTGGCTGCCCCTGGATCCCTGGCAGTGCCCAAGGCCAGGTTGGACACTGGGGCTTGGAGCAGCCTGGGACAGTGGGAGGTGTCCCAGCCCATGGCAGGGGGTGGAATGGGATGAGCTTTGGAGTCCCTCCCAACCCAAACCTTCTGGGATTCTGTGATTTCTGGCTTCAGCTCTGCTGTGCCAGTCTGTGTTTCAGGAAGTTTTGCTTCCCTTTTCCATGGTGGTTGTTAGGTGTCTTCCCAGTGTTCCCTGACAGGTTCTAGTGCACCTTGTCTCGAGGTGTTGTGTTTCCTCCTCAGCCTGCAGGATTTGCTCTGTTGCTCTTTGCTTCATTCCAGCCTGATTATCTCAGTTGGTACCTCCAGTTCCTGGAGGATTTTAGCAGTGCTTTGACACCGTCCTGGCTGCTGGCTACCAGGATTTGGGAGGCCCCTGCAAGCCCTTGCTTGGGGCTCTTAAACAGGAACCTTTCAGGAGGCTGAGGGAATGATCTCAGGGTTGGAAGATGCTGGTTTTTCTGCTGGGCCCAGTTCAAAAATCTTTCTCCTTTGTTCATGTCCTCAAGGAATGGGAGGTGCTGCTTGGGTTTTTTTTTCCCTTTGTCCCTACTCCTGGAGCATTCCAATTCCCAGCTGTCCAAGCAATGATTAAAAGAGCCATGGACAAACATATACCCCAATACTTGTGTTATTCCTTTGTTTGTCCTCATTTCAATACCAAGAGTTGAAATAATCAGTGAGATTCTTCAGCAGGGTTGGAAACCGTGAGCTGTTGCCGTATAGAGCTCCTGTAGCTTGAAAGTTGTTGTGGATAATGTTTGCTGGAGAACTACAAATAAAAAGGAAAAAGAACAGAAGTGTGTGAGTAAAAGGGATCTTCAATGTTGAGTGTGAGGGCATCTCTTGCTGGGGGCCTTAACTGAGGGTTGTTTGCTGCTGCTGTTTGCTCCTTTAAGCGTATGAAGTTGATTTTTTTTTACTGGATTTTTTAAAGCTTCTGCAATTTGGGATTTCCTGCTTGAAAGTTGCACCAGTCCGGCTGAACATTTGGGGGAGTGCTCTGAGTGCTTGAGTTCTCAAACTGTCAGCAGCAGCATTTAAGCAGATGAGAACTGAGGCATGTTCATGTAGTTTTATCTCCATAGGTACTTAATTATTCATTTCTGTGAGAAAGCAAAGTGGATTTGATGTAATAAGTGCTCGACAGGGCCTGGTCTGGCTGGTCACAGCTTGGGAACTGAACATATCACCTGGAAAATGCTGTGGATAATCCTTGGTATGTTCAATGCCTCTGTTGGTTCTGGACTAGGAGAGTACAAAGTGCTGCAATTGGGTCAGGGCAACTCCTGGGATCAATCCAGGCTGGGATGAGCAGACGGAGCAGCCCTGGGAGAGCTGGAGCTGCCCCAGCCCAGAGCACCCCGAGCCCTGGGCTGAGCCCAGCGTGGGCAGCAGGAAAGGGGTTGGGATTGTGCCCCTGTGCCCCGCTCAGGTGAGACCCCCCCTGCAGAGCTGCCCCAGCCCTGGG
>VZTF01005124.1:29752-97767 GCA_013397755.1 Cnemophilus loriae
GGAGCAGCCTGGGACAGTGGGAGGTGTCCCTGCCCATGGCACTGGATGGGCTTTAGGGTCCTTTCTAAACCATTCTCTGGTTCTATGTATTCATTTTCCTGGTGTCAGTGGTGGTTGAGTTTTATTCCGCTTTCCTTTACCCAAAGGGGGACAAGTTAATTTTGAGGCCAAAGTTCACATTCCTTCCTCTGCAAGTAGCCAACTCTTCACCCCAGTGAGTTCATTCTGGGTTTTCTCTTCACTTCAAGCACCAGTAAACGCTTGTGATATTTTTCAGGAGAACTGAAAACTTCACTGCTGAGTTTGAGAAAGGCTATTTTGACTGATGGAAGTTTGATTGTAAGTGCTTCAGTATAGGATGGTTTTGAATAGTTGGAATACTGACAACTTAATTTTTCCTGTAAAATATCTTTAGGCTACACTTCTGCAGCTAAGTGACTGCCATAAACTCCTGCTTGCTGCTTTGGAAGGTAATGATTGATGAAGTTGTGGATTCATCATTAGAATGCCATTTTTCATTTTGAGGTCTCACTCAGAAGGTAAATAACCAGAAATGTATTTTCAGCGTGCAGAGTTTATTTTGGAGATGTTGGCAGCTGCCAGCTCGCAGGGAATGCTATGCTGTGCTGGAGCCAGGAGCGGAGCTGAGTGGCTCCTGCTGAATGGTGCCAGCTGGGAGAGCCTCTGCTCCCCACGCTGCCTCTCGAGCTGTCCCCAGGCCCTGCTGGGGAGCTGGTGCTGCGGCAAGTGGCCCCCGAGCCGTCTCCTGTTGGAGTCACAAGACTCCCCTGCCAAGGTGAATTGCCCCTATTTTTAACAAGCCAGATGGAGAAATAAAGGAATCCTGATCCACAGTCAGGAGTGACAGCACCTTCAAAGTGACAGCAGCTTCTGAAATCACCTGGATGAATTGGGATTGTCGGGTTTGATCCACTGCTGCAAGTATGAGCTGTAAATAGTGCAGCTTGTTCCTCCTGTGCTGTAAATTGTACAAATCTTTCATATCTGTCATTGTCAGGCACTGATCTCTGCTCCCTGTGAGCAGGGACAGGACCCGAGGGAACAGCTCAAGCTGTCTCAGGGAGGTCTGGGCTCGAGATCAGGAAAAGGTTCTCTCAAAGGTGCTGTCAAGGCAAGTCAGACCCTAAAGGAAACTTGTGTCTTCAGATCATCATTCTGTGGTGGGTGTAGCACCATCTTCTGAGCAGGTTTGATCTCTGCCCAGAGGTGTGAACCTTGGAAAGCTCAGTCTTTGGGAGGTTTGACTGGAGTGCTGTAAGAGCTGGGGGAGTTGCAGCGAGGAAAGGGATGAGTTGTGTTTGTACCGTGGAGTTGCTCTGTCTGGCCTTTCCTGCTCTTCCATCGTTCCTTAGCCCTCCTCTCCCTGACCTCTCTTTACTGTGTTTCATCTCTTCACTTACCTTTTTTCTCTCCCTGCCTTTGCTGAGGGAGCATCCTGGCTTGGATCAGCCCCAGTGTGTCCAGCTGGAGCAGGGCAGGGATTGTCCCCCTGTGCTGGGCACTGAGAGGCCCCTCGAGGGCTGTGTCCAGTTCTGGGCCCTGCAGGAGAGACCTGGAGGGGCTGGAGCGTGTCCAGGGCAGGGAACGGAGCTGGGAAGGGGCTGGAGCCCCAGGAGCGGCTGAGGGAGCTGGGAAAGGGGCTGAGCCTGGAGAAAAGGAGGCTCAGGGGGGACCTTGTGGCTCTGCACAACTCCCTGACAGGAGGGGGCAGCCGGGGGGGTCGGGCTCTGCTGCCAGGGAACAGGGACAGGAGGAGAGGNTCAGGGTGTCTCTGTAGGAACCAACCTGCTGCCAGCACGCAGTGTCAGTGAGTGAGGATCAGGCTGTGCCATCCCAGGAGAACAATTTGTGGGTGTACTTGGGCACTGATTATCAGTGAGCATGTTAAAAACTTGCAAATGTGAGGGTTTTAAGGAGGAGGTTTGTTTTCACAGCTGCCTTGGCTTTCTTCTTGAATCAAACTTGAAAGGTTTTTTGGATCTATTGTGTTGGGAAATCAGCAACATGTTACAATTTTGCTATTGGACGTTTTTTTCCCAGTCCAAGGCTGCCCCACAACCTTGTAGCAAATTTTCCTGATTACAGGGAACTGCAAACCAGTCGACTTTTGAAGTACCCACAGGGGAGAAATTTGTGAGCTACGGTAAACAAACCTCCCCATGCTGCAGATTGGTGACTTACAGTAAATAAACCATTAGCACTAACAACAGCCTTAATGTTCTTATCCTCTTGCAGGAAAGGAATTTTTATCCTGGAAAGACCTATTAAAGCATTTCAGGACAGGAAAATTACTCTTTGCAGTGTTATTAACTGTCCAGACTTCCTGGGTCATTTAGAGAAGGACCATAACAAAGTTTTCAAAAGCCAGCATGGAAAATGCCCATGCACGTGGTGCCTCCCCCTCAACCTGCATCCTTCAGAGCAGCTCCAAGTATTTATGTAGTGAGGATGAGCATCTCTTCCCTAACTGTTTGATACATGGATCTTAAAAGAAATATATCCTGTCTTCCAAATCTAGATTTTTCCTTGGAGTAGGTGGTTTTGTGTGCGTGTCCTTGTTCTCTCCTGCACGGCCTGAAATGATTCCCAGCCCTTGGCAGAAATGCAGAGTAGCTGGAACTTGGGGACACTTGGAGCGATCCTGTAGCTCCCTCAGTGGTTCAGTGATGCTGCTGTGGGGCAGAGCTAGAGCTGAAATCTGGCTGTTCTCCCAATAAACTCTTGCCTTGACCTGTAGCTTTGTGTAGAGACAAACCTGAACCCCACTCTCTGTTTGCTTTGGGGAAGTCTTGTTCCATAAATCCTCGCCCCTCAAGACCAGTGAAGTACATGGAAAGTCTTCCCTTGTTTTGTGTCTGTTTTGCCCATTTCTTTGCTGTGCCTGGACTTGTCATTCCCACTGGTAATCCATCCAGCAGGATTATTCCTGCCCTTGTATCTCAACATTTGAAGAGAGCAGGGTCGGGTGGGATACTGGGGAGAAATCTTTCCGTGTGAGGGTGGGGAGGCCCTGGCACAGGGTGCCCAGAGAAGCTGTGGCTGCCCCTGGATCCCTGGCAGTGCCCAAGGCCAGGCTGGACACTGGGGCTGGGAGCAGCCTGGGACAGTGGAAGGTGTCCCTGCCCATGGCAATGGGATGAGCTTTAGGATCCCTCCCAACCCAAAACATTCAGTGATTCTTTTACCCCAGCCAAGGGTTGAAATTTTTCCTGTTGTTGAGATTCAGGAGCCTGGTTTATGTGGAACTGGGGGGAAAGTACAATTGTCATCTGGAAAGGAAGCTTGGCACACACCCTTACACAATTTTTTTGTGCCATTCAAGGTACTTGCAGTCAATTAATAATTCTGTTTAATATAGAAATAGGATTTTTAAGTTGGATTGTGCCTTTTAAAATGTATGTGTATATTTACATGTTTTCTATCTGTATCTACAGATTTGCATTCTATCTTGCACACTGTTTGTTCTTTCCCTTATCCCATTGCATGTGTCACTTGCCTGGTTTTGTGGTCACACCTGGCATGGTTTTGCTCTCGTGTGAAAACTGGTTGTAGGGATTTTGAAGGGGATTGATCTCATGGAACCAGGAAATCCTTGATTTGGGATATTCCCAGTCTCATGCAGTGAAACCCTTTTGCTTCATTTCCTTAGAATGTGCTTAAGGACATTTTAAATAGGAGACAGGAGCTCTAGCAATGGAACTTTACCGTGTTTAATTCCTTGTTTAGGCTTTACGCAGCCTCTGCCTGCTTGACAATGTGAGAATCCCTGACCCTCCCTATGAACTGGTGCCTGCTCAGCCCCCTTTGTAGTGTAAGGAAATCCCTTGATTTTACAGATGTCCACGGTCCTGTCCTATCCCTGTGAAAAACAGCCCAGAAAGTTTCACTCTCTGTTCCTCCAACATTTGCATTTCTTCCCTGTAAAGCTGCCGTTTCTTGTCTGCTGGACACCTCCTCTTCTTGGCCACCTGTGATCAACCGGTGTTGGAGCAGCAGGGCTAAGTTTGACCAGAAGGAAGGTGAATGACAGAAATCCTGGTCTAAATGCCACAGTTTAAGTCTGTTCCTGCATCTGAAGAGCTCCTCGTGTCCTGCAGAAGCTGAGAAGACAGAGCTTGGAAGAAATTCAGAGCAAAAAGTCCTTGGGTGGGAGATAGGAGCTGCCTCAGGCAGTGGTGACGTGGGCTGACACAGCTCCTGAGATGCTGATAAGGCTTGGTAGACTGAATAATTCTCCTATTAAATGACTGGTTTGAAAATCTGCTTCCTGAATCTGCACCAGCAGAGCCCTGCACTTATGTAAGTGGGAGAGTTCAGGAGAGCAGCTGCTTGCAGGGACAGTGACCTCCAGGAGTCCTTCAGAGGACAGAGCCTTCGCTTTCATCGCCAGCTGGAGCCTCTCCCTGCCCTGCCAGACCTTTTATCTGCTGGTTTTGCCTCGGAGGAGGGGAAAGGGAATGGACGTGCACATCCTGAACTCCCTGACTCAACACTTGTGCTGACTCAGGGCTTTGTCTTCCTTCCTACCCTTCCCCCAGCAGAGCTGTTACTTAGTGGCAGAGATGGAGAAGGTGAAGTGAAACAACTCGAGAACAGCCGATTTTCCTTTTTTTTTTCATTGTCCCCGTTTCAAAGGATCAGCTCTAAAGTTGAGACAAGCACGTGGATTTTCACAGCACAGCTACGTGGGATTAGGTCAGGCCTACAAGTGATTAAATCTTGGGCTGGAAGGCCAAGACAGACTTGACAGCTCTGACCTATTCCTTTGGCTGCTCCAGTTCCTCTAAAAACATCAAGCTGGATTGAAACATGGGAGTTCCTGCAGAGCTGCGTCGTGGGCGTCTGTAGGAAAGGGAGGGAAGAAGTTTATCAGCGAGTTCCTGGAATATTTCCATGATCTTCTTGACTTGGATGTGCTGCAGCTGTGTCCCCCTTGCTACTGGAGGTGGCCTGAGGTGGGTGGAATAGGTGTGAGAGTTGATGCAGGAGTAAGGAAAGGGAGAATCTGAAAAAAGCCACGTAATCATTTATTCTGTAACCCATTTGGGCTGGTTCTTGCTGAGGCAGTAACAGAAGGAACAAGGTTGTTTGTGGAAGTGATCCAGGGCTACGTTGGGCTTTCAAAGCAGCTGTGCTCTGCTCTCTGAAAGCTGGAGTTAAAGAGTTAAAGGTGGCCAGGTTAAAGGTGTGATGTGACTGTCAGACTCTTCTTAAAATTATGTACTCCCATAAAATTAGGAGAAAACTGGCACTGAGGGGTTACAGAGCACTCAGACTTGGCCAAGGCCGGACTCCAGGCTTTGGCCACTGTTCTCTTCTGTTCCAAGTGTCTCTTCTGAGTGCCACTGCTTAGGGATCCTAGAGCACAGACACGGCTGGATGAGCAGTTTGGAAATAAAGCATGACTGTCTTCAGTTTATGGGATGGAAATACCAGAAGCCATCTGCTTTACCTGCTTCTCTTGGTATTCACGGAGTCACGGGATGGAGGAGGTTGGAAGGGACCACAGTGGTCACCTGGTGCCACCTCCCTGCTCCAGCAGGGCCATCCCAGAGCCCAGGGCACAGGGTTGTGGATATTCTGGAATATCCCCAGGGAGGAGTCTCCAGCCCCTCTCTGGGCTCTGTTCCAGCTCGGTCCCTGCCCAGGGCAGAAGTTGTGCCTCCTGTGCAGGGGAATTGCTGGGCTCAGTCCCTGCCCGTGGCTCTGGTGCCATTGCTGGGCCCCGGAGCAGAGCCTGGGCCCTGCCCTGAGCCCTCCCTGCACCCGGGGACCCCCAGGGACAATCAGGGACACCCAGGGCTGAGGGCCCCTCTCAGCTGGGGCTCCTCTCCAGGCTGAGCAGCCCCAGCTCCCTCAGCTTTTCCTGGGCACAGAGATGCTCCAGGCCCTTCCTCAGCTCTGCTGGATCTGCTCCAGGAGCTCCAGGTCTGTCAAACAAACCAGACTAGGAGGTCCAAGGGCATCCAACACTCACATCCAGCAGTGGTATCCTGCATTTTCTTGTCCTGCTTTCTGGATCATTCTTGTAGTTAATGTCAGGCTGCTGTTAAGGTTGTTGTAAGTGTGCAAGTATTCCCAACTTCCTCATTCTTGTCTTTCAGATTTTTGGGTTCAATACTTGTTTTGAAGGAGGAGGAGTCAGAAATTGCCCACTGCTGTTGTGTTAATGAGGATTTTTAACACACTCCCCCAAACAAACAAAATGAGCAAACAGGTCACTGCTGCACCTGTGTGAGTAAAGGCAACTGGAAAAAAAAATCAACAAATTGTAGCACTAAGAAACTCCTGGAATTCTTCCTTTACAGGGTCTGGTGGTTCTGAATGAAGCCAACAACTATTAAACTGAAAATAAAACAAGATACTTACTTCTTATTAAGGGGTTTAGAAACAGTTGAGTGATACACTGGCTTTTCATTGTGTTAAATCTTTTAAAGTAAGAGTCAGTCACCTCTTGGAAAGGGTGCTGTAATCCAGTCGCAGTTCAGTTGGGACTGGAGTTACTGGGGGAATGCTGTCAGGATTAAAACGAGCCCATGTGTGAGAGATCCCAGGATCCCTGAGGCTGGAAAAGCCCTCCCAGCCCATCCAGTCCCAGCTGTGCCCGATGCCCACCTTGTCCCCAGCCCAGAGCTCTGAGTGCCACCTCCAGGCCTTCCTTGGACACCTGCAGGGATGGGCACTCCAANCCCGGCTGCCCCCTCCTGTCAGGCAGATGATCTTTAAGGTCCCTCCCCACCTAACCCATTCCGTAATTCTGGAATACAGCAGTGACTTCTCAGCAGTTTGGTCATTGCCACAGGTGTTGAAAAACGTCTGCAGTGAGGAGTTGCTTTGTTGATCTCTTCTGGGTGCTTGGCACAAAACAGAAGAAATGGCAGGACTTGACATTTGTGGAGGTTTTTACTTTCCCAGTCATTCCTGTAAGCAGCAGAAACTCTGGAAACTTTTGCGAACTGGTGACTTGAGTTAAAATCTGATCTCCAAAGAGCAAAGATCAGAATTCCCTGAATGTCTCAAAATGCTTTTGTTTTCCAATGTGGATCCAAAATTACCAGGCTTTGCTATAGCTCTCTGAGTCCTCTGACTGATCCTGGTCTAGAGGCTTTCCCATGGAACATTGCCAACTCCAAACCCTGCTGTCAGCCTGGGACACGCTCATGTGATGTCCTTCTTGGGGGATTTTGTTGTCACTTGGAATTCTTGGAGGATGTGGCAACTTTATCTGGTTGGGTTTGTGTCTTCTTTTTTTTTTTTTTTCCTGTAGAAGGAGGAAGGTGACTGATAAGTGGCCTCAGGAATTAATTTTGGCATCCAGATCAAGAATTATCTCATAAGGAATTGTTTAGGAATAGAAATGCTGTGTTGCATTTTAGGGAAAACAAAAACAGAATTTTTTTGTGTGAAACGTGTCTGTATAAAGACACAGCACTGAAATAGCTCAGTTACCCTTAATTTACACCTCCTGTGGCTTTATTGCAGTTGTCTCTGTAAACGTGACCTCAGCACAGCACAGATAACTTTAAATAGAAACTCTAATAAAGTTCTGAGCCATGTTTTTAAAGTCCATATACAATACACCATGAAAGGAATTTTCATTCGTGTCTGACTCCTATGAATAAATGTTTCTACTGGAGTTATTTTCAACCTGCTCATTTTTTCCAGGTAAAAGCTTTAAACATCAATACTTAAATTTAGATATGATCTGGGATTTTATATATACGGGGTTGGTCTCTATGTGATTCAGTTTTACCTTTATGTAAACAACTGTTAGGGTTAGACCCTCCCTGTTTTTTATATATATAAAAACATTGGTTGTGTATAGAGTATCGGTTTATGAGAAGAAATAATTTGGAGTGAGGATCAAGAATTTAAGTATTTGAGCTTGGCTACAGCACTGTAAGGTGGAAGAGAGAGCCCTGACAGCTGAGCTGGCTGGGCAGGGCCTTGCCTCCCTCACTCAGAGCCGGGGGTAAGCAAATGTTTCTCATTAGTGTCTCTTCTAACACTCTCTGTGTATATGAAGGTAACTGTGTGGTGATGGAGGTTCCAGTTGTACCTAATATGAAAGTGGTGCTGTTGGAATGCCTCGCTCCTGGTGGTTGTTGTACACTTTCCATCCCTGTGCCAGGGGGACACCTCATCATCCCCGGGTCACGCATGAGGAAAGGCTCCTTGTGCTCTGAACTCCATGGAAACCATGGATGGGGAGGTTGTGGAGTTTCCTCTAGTGGAAAGTGTCCCTGTCCACTGCAAGAGGTGGAACCCGAAGGGCTTTAAGGTCCCTCCTAACCCAAACCATTCCATGATTCTGAGATTTCACTCCCAGGTGACACAGGGGTCGAGCCCCTGAACCCAGGAGATGTTCAGTGCAACTGGAACAACTCTCATGTCCAGGGGCCTTTGTGCCTGCCCAGAACAGCACAGGCCGATGACCCCAAGCAGAAGGAAACCGCAGAGAGCAGCTGTGGAATGGTCCTGTGGCATTTCAAATTATTGATCTCCTGCAATGTCATTGATCTGTCACTGCTCTCCCTGACCTGGAATCACCAACACGCTCCAGTGCCCCACAGACCTGACAGGAGGGAGCAGGCGGGGGGGGCGGGCTCTGCTGCTGTGTCCCAAGTGACAGAACGAGAGGAAATGGCCTCAAATTGCACCAGGGGAGGCTCAGGGTGGACACCAGGAGGAATTTCCCCATGGAAAGGGTGGTCAGGCCTTGGCAGGGGCTGCCCAGGGAGGTTTGGAGTGCCCGTCCCTGGAGGTGTCCAAGGAAGGCCTGGAGGTGGCACTCAGAGCTCTGGGCTGGGGACAAGGTGGGCATCGGGCACAGCTGGGGCTGGATGGGCTGGGAGGGCTTTTCCAGCCTCAGGGATCTTCTGACCTTGGTGGGGAGAGGGCCTGTGGGATGGCTGCTGCTGGCACCACACTGGGAATTGGAAAGCTGGGATGTTTGCCTTGTCTAGAGAGTTGGGAAGTACAGAACTCGTGACTGATCCCAGTATTCAGTGGTTTATACTCTGTGGATGAGATGTGCATCTCTGTTGTTTAGGGAGATGGGGATTTATGTTGGAAGGAGGTGTTTAATGTTGGATTGGTTTGGCAAATCCTAGGGCAGCAATGGTTTAAGCTCTTTTGTGACAGGCAGGGGTGAGTAACTCAAAGTTCCTCGTTGTGCTCTCTAAAAGCAGGCTAAAGTATCTGCTGTATCTTCTGGCTCTTGTGCAAAATACACCCTTGGAGGGACTGTTGGTCACGTTTCATTACTGGCAAGGTTTTGCTGATGGTGGGAGTTCTGGGCTGGCTTCCCAAGAGAGCCGTGTGCGATCGACTGACAGTGCAGTTGTGGTTCCCTTATCGTCTCCCCTTCTTCCTGTTTGAATCATTCCTGAACTCGTTGGTCAATGCCAATTGAATGTATTAGAGTTCAAAAAATTGCTGAGATATCCAAGTTTCTACAAATATCAGTAGTTGGAGTGAAAGCACAGCTTTCCTGAAGGGAAGGGGTGGCACAGAGCTCAGCTTATCCAGCCTGGATTTCAGGCAGCTCTCTGGGCAGTTGGTTCCTTCATGATTTCTGTTTTATCCCACTATGGGTTCTTTCTTGGGGATGCTGGGAGGAACAAGGAAGGCAGAGGAGTGGAGTCAGTTCTGCTGTGGAACTGGTAGAGACTGGAGAATGTGGAAGGCACATCTAAACAACTGTTTACTATTTGAAAATAAGGTTGGAAATTGAGATGTCAGTTCTGGGCCGTCACTGCAATAGAGACCTGGAGGGGCTGGAGCGTGTCCAGGGCAGGGAACGGAGCTGGGAAGGGGCTGGAGCCCCAGGAGCAGCTGAGGGAGCTGGGAAAGGGGCTGAGCCTGGAGAAAAGGAGGCTCAGGGGCGACCTTGTGGCTCTGCACAACTCCCTGACAGGAGGGGGCAGCCGGGGGGGTCGGGCTCTGCTGCCAGGGAACAGGGACAGGAGGAGAGGGAACGGCCTCAGGCTGGGCCAGGGGAGGCTCAGGGTGGACACCAGGAGGAATTTCCCCATGGAAAGGGTGGTCAGGCCTTGGCAGGGGCTGCCCAGGGAGGTTTGGAGTCCCCATCCCTGGAGGTGTCCCAGGAAGGCCTGGAGGTGGCACTCAGTGCTGTGGGGTGGGGACAAGGTGGGCATCGGGCACAGCTGGGACTGGATGGGCTGGGAGGGCTTTTCCAGCCTCAGGGATTCTGTGCCATTTTTTTTGCTTTACAATACTTTACATATGTATGATAATTTATAATAAAAAAACTGTACCAGATGTTTTGGGGGATAAATAATACCTGTTCTCCATCCCTGAGCTCTTCAACTCCAAAAACAGAATCACAGAACAACTTGGGTCAGGATGGACCTCTAAAGACCATCTGGTCCAACCTCTGGGAGAGAATTGGGGCTCCTGGTGTCACCTCAGTCATGCAAAATGAAACCTGTGGTTATGGAACTTGGGTGATCCATCAGCAATAGACAGCAAACTCCAACATGTTCCAGTAAGGGAGAGATTTGTCTTTCCCTCAGTTTGCTTCCCGTTGTCCCTCTGTCCGCAGTTGATTTTGGTTTGGGTTTCAGCCTCTCAAATCGAACACAGTTTTCTACTCCTTCTGTCCATTCCCCCATCGTTATTTCATTTGGCTTTGGTTTTTTTCTCTCTTTCTTCTTTTTTATTTTCTCCTCTGGAACTTCTTTGGAATGGTTTCTGCTTTCCTTGGCATCCAGCACGGGGCTGGTGTTCAGACTTCCCACTGCCTCTCCTCTTCCTCCTGTGTTTGCGGTAAAGGGGAGTCAGTTCCTGCGGAATCCTGGCAGTCTGTGGAGGAGGATCTTCCCTGAAGGGCTGAGTGCTGTAAATGCTCTGCTGGTTCCCCTTGTGCTGAAAAGGAAAAGATAATACGGAAACTGCCCGGGTTGTGAGAGGGAGGACTTCTGGGAGTTCTGCTTTTGGTTTTTCCTGCTTTTTTACGTTTTTTTGGTTGGTTGTTTGGTTGATTTGGTTTTGGTTTTTTTTTGTTTGTTTATTTTTTTGTTGTTGTTGTTGTTATTGTTTGGTTTAGTTTTGGTTTTCTTTTTGTTTGTTTGGGTTGGGTTTTTTGTTTGTTTTTACTTTTTCCTCCTTTTTTTCCTCCTGCTTTTTCCCCCCTTCTTTTTCCCTCTTTTTTTTTTCTTCCCTTTTATTTTTTCCTCAGGGTTTCCTTGCAGTCATAAAAGCCAGCAGCATTGCAGAGTTCTTTCCCACAGCAGAGTACAATAAGAAAGCATAAGCAAAGATAGAAGTGCTGATCTTTCAGCACTTCAGGAATGCTTTTGGGAGAGCCCCACACCTCAGGGAGCTCGTTCTGAACACTTGGATCTCTGCACCTGGAATTTGAGACTTTGGAGGTGACACTTGGTGTGCATGGAGCAGCATCAGCTGCATTCCCTGGCCTTGGGCACGAGGCTTTGGAGTCACATGCTTGGCCAAATTATGGGGAAAAAGAGTCAGGACTGTGTCCATCATTCCCTAAATTCCAACTGCTGGGGAGCCTGGCTGGCAAAAGTGCCAGGGGTTTGTGCAGGGACGTCTAGGGAGGGGAGACAGGGGAGGTTCCCAAGTTGGAAGGCAGAAGAGAATGTGGGAAGTGTGAAAGGGGGATGGGGAGGGGAGCAAACAGGAATTCAGACAAAAGGAAATTGTTGGTGCAAGTGAATGCCTTTTCTTAGGGATATTGATAAATTTCTGCTGCTGTTCAAGCAGCCCAAATTATTCTCCTGATTCTGTTCCCCTTTGCCTTTCTGCTGTTGCCTGGAAGACACGAGTGGAATCTCGCAGGACAAGAGGCCGTCGCTCATTGTTGTGCGGCTCCGGTGCTGGTCATTGTCCCTTGGCTCGGGCAGCTCATGTCAGCCTTTGTGTGCAGCAAGAAAAATGTTTTTCCTTCTCTGTGTCCAGATTAAATTTGGAGCCTGTGTGGTTGCTTTGTTTGCAGAGCCAGCAGTGCTCTCCTGGAGGCTCCCCCGCCCTCCCACGGCACCTTCGGCCCTTGGTGCTCCTCAAATCTGGGGCTGGGCTGGGGGCAAAGCAGCCTGGAAGTGGAGTTTAATCTTTATTCTGTATTTGGTTTAAAACAAAGGGATCCTGAGCAAGCCAGTGCGTTTTCTGTCGGGAATAAAAAGCAGATCGCTGATGTTGGGTTTCAACAGTTGGAAATGGAGCCAATTTCCCTCCTAAGCAGGAGCAGGGATTGTGGCACTCAGGAAAGTCGTGGAGCCTGGAGCAGCATCCCTGGGAGCTGACTGAGCTCTGTCCTTCACTCCACCACTGGTTATTTATAAATAAAGGCTGGTTTTGAGGCCATTCTTAAAGCAGAGCTGGAATGCAGCTGGTAGGAAAATGCCCTCATGGATGCACAGGGAAGTGCAAAAATGAGACACTGAGTTCTGTAAATCACAGTTGGTGTGGCAAGTATTGATACAATCCTGCTTCTTCACTGCCTTATTTGGGTTTTTTTTTGCTGTAGTAGGTAATCATACAGAAAATACATGGAAAATGGAAGATACTGTGTTGAATATCTATTTATTTTTTTTCTTTGCCAGGCATCCATTAACAAGCTAAAAGTGTCAGAACCATGGCTCAGTTTCCAACACCTTTTGGGGGTAAGTGGTTTCTGGTGTGCTCTGAACTGTTCCTATCTGCAAAAACTTGGCATAAACATGTTCCTTTCCAAGAGTTTTCTCTAGGGAAGTGTGCAGAGTGCATCTCTCTGAGCTGAGGGTGTCTCTGGTTTTGTGCGATGGCTTTGCAGACACCTCCCAGCCAGCAGCACAGAGCCCTGTGTGCTGCATCGATCCCTTCCAGCCCCACTCTGTCCCTGCAGGGCACATCAAGGCACATCCAGGACACGGCCCCTGCCAGTGGGGCACTACCTCATTCTACTCCATGTGTGCTGGAGAAGTGCAGATGCTTTCAGGGTTCCTGGACTTTTTAATTGCCAAAAGGTCCAGCAGATGCCTTTGGGTGCTGTCACTTCCAGTTTTTCACTTGTTGTCCCATCACCCACGTTTAGGTTAGAACACAAGTGACACATTTTATAGGTCTTCATTTACAACAGGGGGAGTTGCAGCAACTGGAACTGCAGTGAAAAATCCAGGATGGGCCTTGGCAGTGCAGTAGGGACAGGATTTTTGCTGAAAAAAAGTGAAATCACAGAATCCCAGACTGGTTGGAATGGGAGGTACCGTAAAGCTCATCCCATCCCATCCCATCCCACCCCTGCCATGGGCAGGGACACCTCCCACTGTCCCAGGCTGCTCCAGCCTGGCCTTGGGCACTTCCAGGGATCCAGGGGCAGCCACAGCTTCTCTGGGCACCCTGTGCCAGGGCCTCCCCACCCTCCCAGGGAACAATTCCTTCTGTATAACTCACCCAAATTTCCCCTCTTTGAGTCTGAATCCATCCCTGCTTGTCCTGGCACTCAGTTCCTGATGAACAGTCCCTCTTCCTTGTAGGCCCCTTCAGATCCCAGGAATCCATTTGGGAGTTGAGTTTTGCAGCTGATCTGCAGAAGGGTCACAAAAATAAATGTCAGTGCTGAGACAGAAATTGCTCTGGTTGCACTTGAAGGTTGCATCTGGTCAGGGCTTTTCTCTGGGCAGGGTCAGATGGGATATTGGGGGGGAAGAGGTGCCTTTGCAGGGAAAGGAACTGGAATTTCAGCTGTGTGTGCTCTGGGGAGCAAATGACCTCCCACCCTTGGGTTGCCTGCAGAGGCCCAGAATGATATAATTACACTGAGAAATAAAAGAGGGTGGTTTTTAGGTGGTGTTTCTTAATGTCATTTCTCCATTTCTTTTGAACCAGGCAACCTGGATATCTGGGCTATTACTGTGGAGGAGAGAGCAAAACATGATCAACAGTTCCATAGTCTGAAACCAACTGCTGGATTTATCACTGGTAAACAAACAGTTTTCACTTCTGGTTTCCTTTAATTCAGTCTTAACTACTGAGCCTAAATGTGTACAGAGGTACCTGGGAGACATATGGGCATAAGAATTGGAAACTTTCAACAGGTATTTCTTATTTTATATCCCATTGTTCAAATGTCTTGCCAGATCAGCCCCAACTTTTCTGTTATTTTCTGATATTTTCTCTTTCCCATCCTGCTGTGGAAGGGAAGGGAGTGATGGGTTCTTTGTTTGTGCCCGGGGTCAGCCCACCACACTAATATTGTGATGAGTAAAAGGTCTGATTAAATAAAGGTGTGTCACTTTAACTGAAATCGGGTTTAGCAATTCAATTTGTACAGCACTGACATCAGCATGGTTGACCTCTTGGAAAGATCTAAATGCAAAACTGAAGCAGGGGGAAGCAAAACTCCAAATCAAGAAATCACACTGATCCTACTAAATTTTCATCAAACTTTGGTCTCAAAGGCAATAGGAGGCCTCCTCTTTGTTATTCTGTTTTGTCGCATTGAATTCTCTTAGTGCTTTGTACATGACCATCAGTCATGGAATGGGTTGGGCTTCTGCTGCAGGTATTTTTGCCTCCTGATTCCCCATTCCCTCTGCCAGGTGTTTGGAGCTGGAGCTGAAGCCACGTCCTATTTCTTTTACAGGTGATCAAGCCAGGAACTTTTTTTTCCAATCTGGGTTACCTCAGCCAGTGCTAGCACAGATATGGTGAGTGTGGGGGTGGGCACGGGGCTGTTTGTGGGGCACCCTGGGGCAGGGCTGTGGGGTGGGCACGGGGCTGTTTGTGGGGCACCCTGGGGCAGGGCTGTGGGGTGGGGCTGAGCCCCGCTGGGCCGGGCTGTCCTGGGGCTCGCCAGGGTCGGGGCCAGCCCTGCTCAGGGTGTTTGTGGGGGATCTGCATCCAGGGATCCCTCGGGCAATGCCTGGACAGTGCCAGGCTGGGTGGGTGTGGCTGTGCCCCAGGGCAGGGAGCTCTGCAGGGGCTCTGGGCAGGCTGGAGCCCTGGGCTGAGGTCAGTGGGGTGAGGGTCACCAGGGGCAAGTGCTGGGTGCTGCCCTGGGGTCACCACAACCCCGTGGAACATTCCGGTCCTGGGGCAGAGGGGCTGGGAAGCTGGGAAGGGCCCTGGGGGTGCTGGTGGCAGTGGCTGCACACGAGCCCAGGGGTGCCCAGGTGGGCACGAGGCCAATGGCCCTGGGCTGTCCCAGCAAATGGCATTTTGGAAGTTGGCAGTTTCAAACCCTCCTTTCAAATTGCTAGATGCTTTCAGCTCTGTTAAAGCTGAACTAATACAATTGCTAAGCACAGTAATTAGTATTAAAAATCTGCTAATGGGAGAGCCTAGAAAAGACCTGGAATATTTGTTACAAAAATGAAGATTGACATAGACTATTTCCATTGGAGTTGGAGTCAAAGCTTGAAAGCTGGAAATTTTTGTCACTCCTTGGTGAGTTCAGCCAGATCCAAATCTGCTGCCCATTACACAGCACAGACATTCCTACACTGCCAGCTTTTCCTGCAGGAATGAAGGTGTTTCTGCTTCAAATTCTTCGACCCTGCCAGACCTGGACCTGTGTGTGGAGTGCCAGGACACAGGGAGTGGCTTCCCAGTGCCAGAGGGCAGGGCTGGATGGGATATTGGGCAGGAATTGTTCCCTGGCAGGGTGGGGAGGCCCTGGCACAGGGTGCCCAGAGAAGCTGTGGCTGCCCCTGGATCCCTGGCAGTGCCCAAGGCCAGGCTGGACACTGGGGCTGGGAGCAGCCTGGGACAGTGGAAGGTGTCCCTGCCCATGGCAGGGGTGGCACTGGATGGGCTTTGAGGTTCCTCTCAATCCAACCCCTTCCAGGATTCTGTGGTTCTATGATTATTCATTATTAGCATTAATAATATGAGTACCAACACAGATTTTGGTGCTAGACAGAGAGAATTAAAACTGATTTTCATTCTAAATTGGTAAAACAGCAGAGGGATGGAGAACTTTGGAGAAATCTGTTCCCTTTTCCTCTGTGAACTATTTGAGAGGGAGTTTATTGCCATTACAAAACCTTCTGGTGCAGTAAGGACTGTTAAAGGCAGAATTTTGCTTGATTGGAGAAAGAGGAGAATTATTTTATTGCTTTGGAAATCTGCATGCCCAGATCTATATGGGTTTTAAATAAAGAGCTTATTTTCTTTTCTAATTATCTTCATCTTACAAATATCAAAGCTGTTCTGGTTGTCTTATTTGCTGAAGCCTCAGTGAGTGTTCAGATGTCCCTTTGGAACTTCTCTTGCCTCTGAATTAAGTGAGGAAAGAAGTTTTGTCTTGAACAAGACATTCTTTCTCCAAAAATCTTCCATAGGCATTGGCTTTAAATAGGTGTTAACAAAACCAAACAGTTGTAAATAGTCTGACTAAGGATCTCTTCCTCTCTGAATTATTCAGTTTTCCAGGCTCTTGAGAGGAAGGGAATCATTCCACTCCCTCTGGAGTTGTCATAGAGACAAGACCTGCACATTTTTGTTAATGAAGCTGAACTAAAACTTATTCAAGCTGCCTCTCTAAATCATAAAGCAGCTCATGGACATTCCTTTGTCTCTGTTATTTTTTCAATCATCTCTGAATTAAGAGAAGTAAATATTTAAGTAAAACTCTTTATATAGATATTTGAGTACTTTAGAGAGGGAGTTCTGGAGTAGTGAGCCCGAGATCTCTGAGAGATGGGAGCTGCAGAAAAGTGCTCTTCCATCAGTGTTTGCTCCTGGAATAGCTGGGTTGGGGTTTCGTAGGTAGCATTTGATTGTTACTGGGAGAGAAGGGGAGGTACAGGAGTCCTTAAGGAAGGAAAGTTGTAATTCTGAGGTGGAGCAACTTGTAAAACTCTGGAATTAATTTTCTGATCTGAGAAATCCCAGAATCCCAGGATGGTTTGGGTTGGGAAGGACCTTACAGCCCATCCAGTGCCACCCCTGCCATGGGCAGGGACACCTTCCACTGTCCCAGGCTGCTCCCAGCCCCAGTGTCCAGCCTGGCCTGGGACACTGCCAGGGATGGGGAGTCCTTAAGGAAGTGTCTGTCTGGATGTCTGTGTGTTGTGTTTTGGAGGTGTTTGCCTGTTCTTGATCATTCTACTGATTTTAACTACAGTTGTTTGTAACAACCTGAGAAAAGGCTGGCCTGTATTTCCTAAAGGATCCCTCACAGCTGGAGGGACACGAGGAGTGAATCTGATCAGTCCCTCAGTTCTGGGCTGATAAAAGCTTCCCCAGAACTCACAGTCCTTTAGAACAGCAGCTCCCTGGTTTTTAGCACTGAGAATTCCTGTGTCCCTTGTATTCATGCAAGGAAGGAAAAGCCTCTGGGACCCCAGTGAGCACAGGAGTGAAGTATTATGGTCTGCCATGACAGCTTCTGTGCTGTTCTTCCCTTCACCAGCTCCAGACTCCTCTGGCCTGGTGATCAATTAAGAAGCCTCTAATTGGGCTTTGAGCTGGGCCTGCAGTGGCTTGGGAGATAACTGTGCATAAGCAGAATAATCTGCCTTTCTTTAGAGCCCTGAGGAGTGGGGGCCTCAGAGAGCATTCCCTGTGTGGCCTGGCCCTCTGGAATGAAAGGAGAACTGAAATAATCAGTGCCAGGTGTTCTCCATGCATTTGGAGTTACTTATTTCATCAGGGCAGAGCCACTGGGTGACTTCCCTGTTCCTGATGTCTGCTTCCCTCCCAGCCTTCCTAAATCTGTGTCCAAGGGTGGGCAGAGTGGGGTAATTCTGGGAGCTGGGACTTCCTGCACAGGCATCCATGGCGTGGCTGAGGCCAGGGCCTGAGTGCTGCTCACTGCTCGTGCCTGAGCCTGTATCACATCTGGGACTGTGCAGTCCCCTCCAGGAATGTCCAGCTAAATCAGTCCAGATCTGGGAACTGCACGGGGATCCTTGCTTTAACACAGTGCTGGTTTCATGCATGGATGGTTTGTGTGCTAATTACAGCATATTGATGGGAAAACTGCCCGTGCTCAGTTTCTGCCCCTCATAAATGCAAAAGTAATCAAGCTGGCTTTTCATTCTGCAGAAAAGATGGGAGAAAGGAGGAGGAAAAGATCCATGGGGGAGGATTTGTCAGCACCTGAGCCCTGGGATGGTGCTGAGTCCACTGCAGCTCTTGTCATTAGATACAAACACAGGCCTGGCCTACAAAAGATAATAAATATTTAGTCAGTGTTTAATCCATTTACTCTGCACTGGTTCCAGCCAGACCACGAATGAAACAAATGCAAGGACACCACATTGTCCCAATTTCATTAGGAGCAGAAGTCAGTGGAATTAGGTGGTGTTTGCTGGCAGGCCCTCCCTGCATTTCAGGTGCTGCTCATTCCAAAGCAGCACAGTAAAATCCAGCAGCCTGACACCAACTTCTGCAACTGGAAATGAAAATGTGTCCTATTTTTGCAGGAAGATTTTGTCAGACAAAAGCTCCTTTTTCTTTGCATGCTGTAAAACTGGAGAAATTCTGGGGAGTGCAGAGAACTTTCTGCACTGAAATTTGTGCTGGTAATTTCAACAGTGAAGCTGTTAGTGTGGAGTAGAGGAGTTCACAGAAGGTCAGATGTTGAATGAAAACCTACAGCTGCTGATGTGAATTGGAGTTCAATGAGGGCAATGACACTGGTGCACATCAGAGTTTCTGATTGCTGGGCAATTAATGTTTTCTAATGTAGGATGCAAAGATTTGCTGTGTCCCAGCAGGAATTGGTGCCTGGAGAGTCGAGGTTCCTACAGGGTGATCTTTACTCTTCCTGCATTTTCCTGGCCAGGGATAGAACCCACTGAGGGTCTGTCTGTGCTTATTAATAGAAAGGTTTATATCTTATAAATCAAAGTATTTACAGGTGTAGAAGCTACCAGTAAGACTATTATGGGACAGGCTGGGAGAGCTGGGGGTGCTCACCTGGAGGAGAGGAGGCTCCAGGGAGAGCTCAGAGCCCCTTCCAGGGCCTAAAGGGGCTCCAGGAGAGCTGGAGAGGGACTGGGGACAAGGGCTGGAGGGACAGGACACAGGGAATGGCTTCCCAGTGCCAGAGGGCAGGGCTGGATGGGATATTGGGCAGGAATTGTTCCCTGGCAGGGTGGGGAGGCCCTGGCACAGGGTGCCCAGAGAAGCTGTGGCTGCCCCTGGATCCCTGGCAGTGCCCAAGGCCAGGCTGGACACTGGGGCTGGGAGCAGCCTGGGACAGTGGGAGGTGTCCCTGCCCATGGCAGGGGGTGGCACTGGATGGGCTTTGAGGTCCCATCCAGCCCAGCCCAGTCTGGGATTCTGGGATTCAGCGTCTTTCAGGCACGGGTGCAGCACATGGTTTTTAAGGATATCAGTATCTAAGCCTCAGTGTCCTCTCCAGACTTTCTTTAAATGCTGCTCCCAGATTTTGATTTATCTTATTTAGCCCCATGACATCAGAACTGTTGGATTAAGGCAGCTACACCACTGAAAATCCTTTCTTAGGAGTACTGGAGAGGTGTGGAGTGTCTCTGCTGCTGCTGGGGATCTGAACTGGTGCTGGTCCCTGCTGGGATCTGCCTCTCCGTGGGGGTTTTCAAGTTTGGGGTTTTTTTTTTTTTGAGTGGGAGGCTTTCCATTTTGCCACTGCCTTTACCTGGCTGTCTCCTTGTGTATCAGTTATAAATAGCTGTCAATTCACTGGGGTACTTTTGGGATAACTTTCCACTTAGTTGCACAAAACCTCTCTTTGAGAGGAATTTGATCAGAAATGAAGCTCTGGTTCAGCCACACTGCCCAGGGCGTTTGTGTTGGCACACCCATGACATACAAATAAATGCATGAACTTCAAAATCTGTATTATTCCAGTGCTGAAATCTGTACTCAGTTCTTCAAACAAATGCAAAGAAATAAGCACAATGTTTAAACGTAAGTTTACAGCTAATTCTGTTATCGATGTGCATTTACTCGCGGGGTTTTTGGTGTGCAGGAGCTGACACTCTTCTTCCTGTTTCTCTCCCCCCAGGCTCCCACCCCTATTCCCTGCTGAGCTGGGTTTTCTTAACTAGCAAGGGAAGGAACAAAAAGCAGACTGTTTAAGTCAGACTCCTTTCGCTGAAAGCCTATTCAAGGCCTAGGCTCAATGTTTCATCTTGAGTGCTATTGTTTAATTGAAAACACATTTGCACACTCGCAGATGGAGCGGTGCTAAGGGGAGTCACAGATTTAAAGAATGTTTTATTTTAAGTGGAGCTCAAGTACAGATTTGCAGACTCAGTGATTTGCTTCTCTGTGGTGCTGTTTGAGGGCCCTGTGCTTTCACTGGTGTGATTTTGCAAAGTTTTTGTGCAGCTGCATTTGTCCTCTGGATACTTCGTTGTAATTCCTCCAAGAGTTGAAAAGCAGCTTTAAAATTATTTATTAATCACCCCAGGAAAGAAATCAAGGAGCTCTCAGTTTAAATGGTGTCTTATTTTAGCCTGGCATAATTTTGGGTGGAAATTAGAGAGAATCCCAGGATCCCTGGGGCTGGAAAAGCCCTCCCAGCCCATCCAGTCCCAGCTGTGCCCGATGCCCACCTTGTCCCCAGCCCAGAGCTCTGAGTGCCACCTCCAGGCCTTCCTTGGACACCTCCAGGGATGGGCACTCCAAACCTCCCTGGGCAGCCCCTGCCAAGGCCTGAGCACCCTTTCCATGGGGAAATTGCTCCTGGTGTCCACCCTGAGCCTCCCCTGGCCCAGCCTGAGGCCGTTCCCTCTCCTCCTGTCCCTGTTCCCTGGCAGCAGAGCCCGACCCCCCCGGCTGCCCCCTCCTGTCAGGGAGTTGTGCAGAGCCACAAGGTCCCCCCTGAGCCTCCTTTTCTCCAGGCTCAGCCCCTTTCCCAGCTCCCTCAGCTGCTCCTGGGGCTCCAGCCCCTTCATCAGCCTTGAATATCCATACCTGTGTGAGCCTGCTCCTGGGGCAGGGCCTGACCTTCCTAATTGCAGAATGTGGCTGTGGAAACACTGTGTTTTGCAGGGCTCTAGCTGACATGAACAATGATGGGAGGATGGATCCCTTGGAGTTTTCCATAGCTATGAAACTCATCAAACTGAAGCTCCAGGGGTACCAGCTCCCGGCCGCGCTGCCGCCCGTCATGAAGCAGCCGCCCCTCGCCCTGCCCGGTGCCCCAGGATTTGGTAAGTTCCCTGTTTTCCTCCCTGTTTTCCTCATTGTTACCTGGGACTGCAGCAGCTCCATTGTCCTTTTGCAGTTTCGCCAAGAAAATGTTAGAAAAAAGTGCTTCTAAAAGCACATGGACTCAAACCCAGATGTTATACGTGCACTGAGACAAATTGCAGTGGGCTTTTACCCCAGCCCTGCTGAGCAGCCTGAGCTGAGCTCCTGTTTGCTTCAGGTTTGCACTGCTCCAAACAAAACATGGCTCAGGGAGTAGGGCTAGTGCATTCCAAAGGCCTGGAGTTTTGGTTTTACTGCATCTCCAGCTTTGGCAAGATCAGCTCTGTTGGTCTTGAGTTTTTACAATCCCTGCATCTTCTGCTTTGGTGAGCAGTGCTGCTCTGGTAGGACCTGAACAGCTGCTGGGGGTGAAGTATTGCCAAAGTCACCATCACTTCTAGGAACAGAGTAGGGAAGATGGGATGGGGAAAGGAAAATAACTAAATAAAGCTGAACCTCTGACACCTTGGTCCTGTCGTGAGAGATTCTTTCCCTTTCTGGTTTAGTCTTTGCTGTGGCTCAGGGTTACTGGTGCCTGGGAATCATGGAATCACAGAATGGTTTGGAATGGAAGGGACCTCAAAGCCCATCCAGTGCCACCCCTGCCATGGGCAGGGACACCTCCCACTGTCCCAGGCTGCTCCAGCCTGGCCTTGGACACTTCCAGGGATCCAGGGGCAGCCACAGCTTCTCTGGGCACCTTGTGCCAGGGCCTCCCCGGCCTCCCCACCCTCCCAGGGAAGGATTCCTTCCCAATATCCCATCTAAATGTCCTTAGGAAAGGGAGCAGGGCCTTTGATGAACTGCTTGCAGCAGTGTGATTTGATCCACTGTAACCCCCACAAGTTTTACAGTCAGAAATAAAATTCTTTAGAAGAAAACAGTGAAACTGGACAGAGCAAATACAAAGTGAGAAAAGGCAAAACGAAATGAACCCCCACAAACCCCAGCCAAATCTGTGATTCCCCTGTTCTCATTCCCTGTAGATTGCTGTGAGCTGTTTGCACACCCCTCGTTCTTCCCCTGGCACCACTGCCCCTCCTGAACCTCTCTGGTTCCCTGCAGCTGTGCTTAGCCCTGAGCCCCTCCTTCCTGTGCTCTCCCCACTGGCTTTGCCCTGTCTCATCCCAACCAAAGGCTGGAGCCCTGATCCTGCAGCTTCTGTGTCAGCCTGGGGGTTCATTCCTCCCTGGGGCTGCCAGCGCTGCCCCTCGCTCAGGTCAAGGCACACAGTTCCTTTCTTAGCAGATGCTGCTGGACAGTTTGGGGTAGTGCTGCCCCCGCTGTGGGGCTGTCCCTGTGCTCTGTGTCCCGTTCCTGGGCTGGGAGGGCTGTCCCAGGGGTCGGGAGCTGCCGCCGGAGGTGTCTGTGACCGTGCAGTCCCCGCGGGCTGTGGGCGCCGTCTCGGGTGTGCGTCACAACCAACCTGTGCTTTTCTCGCCCGTAGGTCTCGGGGGCATTGCCAACATGCCCTCCCTCACCACTGTGGCCCCGGTGCCCATGGCATCCATCCCAGTCGTGGGGATGTCCCCCCCGCTGGTGTCCTCTGTCCCTGCAGCCGTCCCTCCCCTGGCTAACGGAGCTCCTGCTGTCATCCAGCCCCTGCCTGCTTTCGCTCACCCCGGTACGCTGCTCTCACTCTCTGTCTCCTGCTCCTAACAGCTCCCCTGCCATTTCCTTGGGACACATGGAATTAGCCACTCCGAGTGATGCCTTTGGGGAAGGACTGTGCTTTGCTTTAGCCCACTTGGCACACTTGGAGAAGAGCTAAAAGAAGGAATGTGGACATGGCCTCCCGCAGGAGTCCCTCGTGGTGAGAAAATAAAACAGCACTTGGAGAAATGAACTTGCCAGGAAACTGTTGCCTGGAAATTGGGCCTCTCCTGTCTCTTCACAGCTACTGAAGTACTGCTGTTTGTTAGGGTGACTTTAGTACTGAGCTACATATGGTTTCTAACATGTAACAAAATATAATTTGGTACCAACAGGGTTTGCATGAAACTGCGGAAGTAAAATGACATGAGGGAAGTGCCCTTGTGTTCCCCCTGTCCTGCTGGACGCTCTGATCTTTATATTGTTAGAGTTCCCATCAGACCCACAGTGCTTGTACTTGATGTAGGAGCTGAATGAATGTCATGGGAATTACCCAGTTCGGTGTGAATTGCAATAAATCCCTGTTTTCTCTCTTCCCAGCCACTTTGCCAAAGAGTTCTTCCTTCAGCCGCTCCGGGCCGGGAGCTCAGCTCAATGCAAAGCTGCAAAAGGCACAATCCTTCGACGTGGCCAGGTGGGGCTGGGGCAGGGAGGGGCGGCCGGGGGGTTGGGTCCCAGGCTTGGGAAAACTCCTTCCCTTTCCCGAAGGGGTTGTCTGAAGTAATAGTTCTGGCAGAAATCAGTTCCTGCAGAGGCACCACTTCAGCGTTCAGTGGGGTGCTGTGGCTTTACAGGGAATGCTCCAGGAGCAGGGAATCATGGAAATAAAATGATTGCCTACTAACAGTGCTGACACTATGTTCACTTAATTTTTAGAACAGCATTTGGTTCTGTAAACATAACCTGCATCGTGCACAGACACCCCTGGTGCTGTGAAAACAAGACAAGTGATACATTATTTAAAATTAGCAACTCCAGGGTAATTGCTAAAAGCAAAATACTTAATAGGTATCATGTTTTAAATGCACTCCACATCACCGTTTCCTCTATATTCTTCAAGTTCTGCATGAAAAATCACTTAAAGGGCTTTTAGATTATCCCAAGGCCTAGAAAAACGTGTGGTTGTGCAAAAAGGGTTTTACTCCTTATAAATCATCTGTCCCACAGATCTATGGCACAGGGTTTTTTGCAAGAGGAAAATGGCTTGGGACACAATTAAATGATCTGGTTTTATTTTCATTTCCTTCTGCAGGCTTCTCTTTTGCCCTGCTGTTAGATAAGTGACACTGCTCGGTATTGGCAAATAATTAAAAGTCTTTCAAAACAATTCATTTTCTCTCTGAAATCTAAACCTGCCAGGAACAGAGTAGGGGTGCTCTGATACAATTTATGTGTAACACAGAAGTAAACTTAATGTGTTCAAGGAACCCTCAAATCCAGCAAAACTGAGGAGGAATTCCTATGGGTAAAAATTAAATATTTAGCCTTTTTTCTCATTTTCATTATTGAAGGGGCAGCTTGTTTTTGCTTTGCTCCCATGACAGGGATTATTAAAGCTCAGGAGTTTGGAAATCAAAAATAGAAATAGAGATACTGGTTTGTGTCTTGTCATGTGAGAATGGTTTATAAGGTCAAAAAAAGGACAAAGTTTGAATGTGCCTAAAGGCAGAAAAACTCTGCTCCTTGTTTTTCAGAATTAGGATTTCTCAGCCATCAAGCCTGGGAAATTAGAGCTGCAAATCAACTCAGCCTGTTATGGGAATGAATTGAAACTGGGAATATTACATTCCTCACTTGAGTTCCATTATGAGAAACTTTACGTTCAAGTGTGACTTTTTCACACCTTTTTTTTCTACATTTCCAGTATATTTTACATTTGTTTTCCTTAATCAGCTTTATTTGGCTAAGAGAAACAGTTAAAGACAGTGTAAAATGGGATGCTACTCTGCATTTCTTGTTACATGTTTAGGTAAAAGCTTGTAGCTCCTCTGAACAGTTTAAGTTCCTTCAAGCTCTGCCAGTAAAGAAAAAAGCAAAACTCTTGGGAAAAAACCATCTTCCAAGAGACTGAATTGAGATAAATGTTTGCAAACAAGAGGTCAAAACAGTGGTGGTTTCAGGAACAGCAGGGAATGTTAGATCATGGAATCATGGAATGGTCTGGGTTGGGAAGGACCTTAGAGCCCATCCAGTGCCACCCCTGCCACAGGGACACTTCCCACTGTCCCAGGCTGCTCCCAGCCCCAGTGCCCAGCCTGGCCTTGGGCACTGCCAGGGATCCAGGGGCAGCCACAGCTTCTCTGGGCACCCTGTGCCAGGGCCTCCCCACCCTCACAAGAGGCTGAAGTGCTGCACTGAGATCAAGTTTTATGCCTGAAATCGTTCTTTTCCCCAGTTTTGCTGTGAGGGTGGAGAGGTACTGAGGTGTCCCAGAGAAGCTGTGGCTGCCCCTGGATCCCTGGCAGTGCCCAAGGCCAGGCTGGGCACTGGGGCTGGGAGCAGCCTGGGACAGTGGGAGGTGTCCCTGCCCGTGGCAGGGTGGCACTGGATGGGCTTTAAGGTCCCTCCAGCCCAAGCCCTTCCGTGATTTGATGACTCTGTGATTGTTCCCGTTGCCTTCATGAGATGAAATTTCCAATTCTCCCTGCTGTCCTTGCAGCTCTCCTGCCGTGGCAGAGTGGGCTGTGCCTCAGTCCTCACGGCTCAAGTACCGGCAGCTCTTCAACAGCCACGACAAAACCATGAGTGGACACTTGACAGGTACTGGCACAGCTTCTCTGTCTCCTTGTTTCGGGCTGTAAGAGGCCAGTTTAATGCCACTGAGGATGTTGTTCACATCATAAGAGACTCAGCAGTATTTTTCTGTTTGAGTGTCCCAAGTGCTTAATGATCTTGTTTAGAAGCAAATATTTGTCACAGCTGGGATCATTTTACCTCCATCTTTCCTTTATTTTCTGCAAAGTTGACCCTGGGAAACGTTTCTGGAAAAAGGCACCGTGGGTTCTGTGAAAACTCATGCAGCCATTTCCAGTGCTTGGTTCACCCACTGTGAGAGCAGTGTCCAGTTCCAGGGAGAGACTGGACTGCTTCCCTGGCTTGATTTTACCAGTTCTGGTGCATCTCTTTGTGGTTTAGCGCTTTCTTGGGTTTTAATCTGAGTGATTTGGTTGCCCAGAGAAGCTGTGGCTGCCCCTGGATCCCTGGCAGTGCCCAAGGCCAGGCTGGACACTGGGGCTGGGAGCAGCCTGGGACAGTGGAAGGTGTCCCTGCCATGGCAGGGGTGGCACTGGATGGGCTTTGAGCCCAACCCATTCTGGGGTTCTGTGGTTGTTGTGCAGAAGGGAAGGATTATTTCTTGGTTATTTGGGAGAGCCAAGTTGCTGCTGGTCACATCTCTTGCTTATTTTGTTAATATTTGTTTCCCTTTTAGGTCCCCAAGCAAGAACAATTCTCATGCAATCAAGTTTACCCCAGGCTCAGCTGGCTACAATATGGTAAAATAAACCTTTCCATTTCCATCAAAACACAAACTGTTCTGAAACCTCTGCACTGGAGTCTGTGGGGCTCTCTCCATTTCCAGTCTCACTGATAAATCACACGTTGCTCTTTGTCATGTGTTACTTTATAAACAAAACCTGTACTTCTATGCCTTTGTTAGTGTTACTCCACAGGAGTACCAGGAGCATCTTCTGGGGGATGTTGTGGAAGTTGGGGTTCAGTGCTAGGTTTTTAGGCAGAGCAGATGTTCAGCATCCTGTGCCCTCCCCATCTCCTGATACAGCACCGGGGAAACATTTACCTTTGCACAGGTGGTGGGACAGGAAGCTTAACCCAAACCACGCTTCCTGTGGGGTTTCTTTGCCTTTTCCCTGGGTTTGGGAGGGCTGATTTCCCAGCCTTCCTTACAGACCTTTACAATAATGGATTTTAAAAGGATTTGTCTCAGCTTCCCTTTTGCTTTCCAACTTGTTGTTTGCTGAACTTTATTATGTTTTTATTGCCCCATGGAAAGTTGTTCCTAATTAACTTCTCTCCTTCAGGAATGTTTGCTTGAGAAGCATTGGAGCTGGCCCAGGGGCTCAGTGTGAGGATGGCAGTGGTGCAGTCACTCTGACAAGGCCATTCAGCTGCCCTTGTTCTCTTTGCAAAGCTCTGGGAGTTGTGTTATAAATTAAAAACCACTATTTCCTTCTCTGTTTCGTGACAAAGGGATAAAAACAAATCAGCCCAGTCCCCCAGCAGATGATTAACCAAGAAATGCTCGGCTTTTGCCAGCCTTGGAGTGGTTGTGTGGGCAGGCAGCTGCCACCAGCTCACCCCAGGAGCTGCAAACAGGACTCGCTCAGCTGGGGACATTCACAGCTGCCAGTCCACTGGGATAAGGAAGGGGTATTCCAGCTCTTGTTGGCCCCTTCCTGAGCCCTGCTCTGGGGCAAGGTTTGGCAGCCTGTGCTGGGGCTGAAATCCCTGCCTCAGACACACCGAGGGAAGAGTTGATGCTCAGCCTCCCGGCTGTCCTGGGAGTTCCTCCCCCAGCTGTGGACCCAGCTGATCAGTCGCTTCTGTGCGTGGGACATTCTCAGTCTCCTGGCTGTTTCTTGTGCTCCAGCCCGAGGAGTTCAGTGACACAGGTGTGGATCGAGTGAGGCTGTGATTGGCTCCCAAATCTAAATCCCATTGACAAAGTCCTGTGCCTTGGGACACCAAAAGAATTTATCACTTATTTCCCTTTGATTATCACAGTATCGTGGGAGATTTTCCTGCATGATTGGAGTGCAGCATGCTGGAGAAACAAATCCTGAGCTGGAAGGGGCCCACAGGGATCACCCAGTCCCACCCCTGGCCCTGCCCAGACCCCCCAACAATCCCACCCTGGGCACCCCTGGCAGCGCTGTCCAAACGCTCCTGGAGCTCTGGCAGCCTCGGGGCCGTGCCCATTCCCTGGGGAGCCTGGGCAGTGCCCAGCACCCTCTGGGGGAAGAACCTTTCCCTGCTCTGCAGCCTGAGCCTGCCCTGGCCCAGCTCCAGCCACTCCCTGGCTGCTGTCCTTGGCTGTTAATTTTGTACAACACCCCCTTAACAGGAGTAAAAGCATCTTGTGCCTCTGTTGGAGCTCTGCTTTGGGGCCATCCAGAGACATTACTCCATAATTTTGAATATGTGCATAATGCCAGGGTGGGTTGGTGCTTGTCAGGACTAGAACATCAGTGGCTTTGATTTCACTGCCAGTGGATGCTCTGGAATGTGAGATAGGAGCCCCCAGGGAGGAAGGAGACCAAACCCAAAAGTTCTGGCAAACATCTGAGCTGGTTCCTGTGGGTGTTCACGAGGTGTTCAAGAGAACTCCACTGGTTAAAGTTCCTCCTCCCACATGCTCCAGGCATCACTCAGAGCAGGTGAAGGAGAAGCTGTGGCTGCCAGGCTGGATTTAAGGCAGACAGCCACAAGAAATGGGGGAAATAGGGAAGTGTTTGGGGTTTGCTTTTCATTTGTTTTGAAAAAGCAGAGTAGTGTGGAAAAAATACTGAAAAAAATTGAATGAATTTGGAACTGTGTATGTTGGAACAATGCCTTTGAACAGTGATTTTTAATATTTAATAATTTCCTTGCTTTGTCCCTTCCCTTTACCAAGGAATCTCTCTGACATTGATCAAGATGGGAAGCTGACAGCTGAGGAGTTTATCCTGGCTATGCACCTCATCGATGTAGCGATGTCTGGGCAGCCACTGCCACCTGCACTGCCCCCAGAGTACATCCCACCGTCATTCAGGTACCTGCTCATCCCTCTGGAATCCCACTCCTGAGTTTTGCATTTCATTTGGGATGGTTCTGTGAGTGCCAAGTCCAGGACACTGAGCAGTGACCCCTCACTTTTGCCCTGTAAGAACAGGGTTTGGGTGGGTGTTTATGCTGCCACACCTTCCAAAACTTGCTCAGTCTGGCAATAGAAATCTAGATTTAAGTTCAGGCTTACACTCCTGTAGAGCAGATGGAATGTATTGGAATTCCAAACCTGTTATAGATTTGCACTGCACCACATCCAGAGCTCTTTTGGTACAGCTGGGTTTGGGAACAGTGGGGTCACTCATCACGTCTCTTGCTCCATTTCACTTCTTTGTGGAGAAATACATGGGAAGACAGTAACAGCAATGGAAATAAATGTTTTCATGCCATGTTCTGCAGGTATCCTCCTGAAGATTCCCAATTTTTGTGTATTCCACCTGGGATCTGGCTTTTAGCTTGACTGTAGTGAGCTCTTCCTCTGTCTCTGCAATTTTTGCTGCAGTTTAAGTCAGCATTTCCCCAAACCCAGACTCGTTGGGGAAAAATCTTCCCCGAAGTGGGAGATCTTGGGGACAGGGTTGAACCCATGTGGAAGCAGAACTTGGGACAAGTGAGACCCTCTGAGTGAACATTAAGTACCATTAAACATTGCATCGTTGCTTTTAATTTGATCTTGTCATTAAATCATAAATAATTTGGGCAGGCCTGGGTTCTGTTAAGCACCTGCAATTGCTGTTTCCTTGGCAGAAGAGTCCGCTCTGGCAGTGGGATTTCTGCTGCCAGCTCAGTGTCTGTAGACCAAAGGTTACCAGAAGAACCAGCACTGGAAGAAGAACAGCAGCAACTGGAAAAGAAATTACCAGGTGAGCAAGGGCAAACAGGGATATTTATCTGTTTAAAAAGAGGTTGGATGTGGCGCTTGGTGCCATGGTTTAGTTGAGGTGTTAGGGCATGGGTTGGACTCGATGATCTCGAAGGTCTCTTCCAACCTAGTGATTCTGTGATTTAGCGTGCTCTTCCCAGAGGGATGTTCCCATCAGGTCTCAGCCTGGGAGGTTGCACAGGCTGACTGGGAAATGTTGTTTTTCCAGAGCGGTTTGGGACAGGTCAGAGGCACAACCAAGACACTGCTGAGTCCAGCTCATTCCTGACTGTTCCCTGATCCTTGGGGCTGGTGGCACTGGAGATGGGAAGAGCCTTCAGGCTCCTCATCTCCTGCACTCCCCACACAGGCAGCCCTTTGCAGCCCTGGCACAGGATTGCAAGGAAGAATTCCTGCTGCCTTCGTCCTCTGGTGGAGCAAAGCTTGGCTGAGGTGCTGTGTGGAAGATCCCAGTATTCCCACAGAGACCTGTTTCCTTGGAAGCTGTGTAACAGTGTGGGGCTTTATACAGATTTCAGCAGTTCTAGGAAAAGAATTAAAGGAAGAAGGAATTGAAGGAAGAAGGAAAGGGGGAAAAACTTGAAAAGGCAAGAATTCAGCTGGTTCAGCAGGTGTTGGGCCGATGTGTCCAACCCTGTGTGCACACTTGGAAGGAAAAGTGGGCTCTGCCTGGCCTTGCATCCCGAAAATGTCCATGCTGGCCATGCAAGGGAGAGAAATCTGGACTTTGGGCTGTGGGAGTGGGGCACAGAGGGTATGAAAAGGAACACAAGGTGAAGGGAAAGAATTATTTGGAGGGAGGTGCTGAGGAGTGAGAACAGAGGAAGGACAGTCCCTGGGACTGCAGAGGGATGTCAGGGGAGCTGTGCTGGAAGTGAGGCCATTCTTGTAGGACAGTAAGTGGTGAGGATGTGGCTCTGCAGGGATCCAGACTTACTGGGCTCAGCTGCTCAAGAACCTAAACCATTTATTTTCCTGACAGTAATGAGTAATCCAGTGAGAACAGCAACTTTAAATAAGTTCTGGTCATTTGCATAATGGCCTTTTGATGATGTCAGCAGCTGAATTCTTTGCCCTGCACTAATGGAAGTGTTGGCTCTTGGACTGCTGCTGTTGCCCAATGTACAGAAGAATTCCAGATCTGTGTCCTCACAGAGGATCAGCTGGAGAATGGTTTGTCTAAATTATCCACATTAGCCGAGCTTCGTGGAGAAAGCTGGAGGGCTGAGGAATGGGAATGGAAATTCCCTGCTTGGTTTGCTGAGGATGTGGCTCTGAGGGGATCAGCAATGTCAGTGCTAATGCTGAACCCCAGGCTGGCCTGTGGAGCCGTTATCCCGGGTGGGGAGCTGCCTCCTCTCCTGCTGGAAGGTTGATTCGCTTCGCTGGGGATTCGTTTGGGTTTATGTGGGTTTGTTTGTTCTGAAGTCAGTGGCAGAGTTTAACTGCCCTCTTTGCCCCGTTGTTTCCGTGCACAAAGTGACGTTCGAGGACAAGAAGCGCGAGAACTTCGAGCGGGGCAACCTGGAGCTGGAGAAGCGCAGGCAGGCGCTCCTGGAGCAGCAGCGCAAGGAGCAGGAGAGGCTGGCCCAGCTGGAGAGGGCCGAGCAGGAGAGGAAGGAGCGCGAGCGGCAGGAGCAGGAGCGCAAGCGGCAGCTGGAGCTGGAGAAGCAGCTGGAGAAACAGCGGGAGCTGGAGCGGCAGCGCGAGGAGGAGAGGAGGAAGGAAATCGAGAGGAGAGAGGTAACCCAGGGGAGCACAGGGAGGGGTTGTGCCCCCGGCGTGAGCTGGGCACTCAGAGTGCTGCTGTCAGGGTGGGGAGCAAACGTTTAAAGCAGGAACTGAAATTTCTGGGGTGTTAAAGGCAAGGAAGGGCAGTTACTGGTTCATTGGTCCCATGAAATGAATGGATGAGATGTTGACATCTAGGACAACATGCTCCTGACCTCTCACTTCTTTAAAAATAATAATTATTATTACTATTATTATTATATTGGATGTTAAGAGGTGTGTGAATGAATGAAGAAAAGCTTCTGGCATTCATGATTTTCCAGGGATGAGTTCATTCATAGAGTCCCAGAATGGTTTGGGTTGGAAGGGACCTTAAACATCCTCCAGTTCCAACCCCCTGCCATGGGCAGGGATAACATTCACCAGACCAGATAGCACCATCCAGCCTGGCGCTTGATTTGTTAAAGAAAACACACCCTGGTTAACCCCAAAATCTCCTTTTTTCTCTCACTGCCAAACAATGAAGAGTTCAGCACAGAAACACTTGGCTGTTCTTTGCAAAGCTGCAGAAGGTCTGATGTTGGAGGTTGGAAAGGGATTTGAATTTGTCCTGGAGAGTTCTCCCAGTCCTTGTATGAACCAACCTGTTAAATCAGCAAACTGCATCTTGGGAAACAGGAACACAGAGGGATTTTCTGTTCAGTCACCTCTGCTGTGCAGGGGAGCATTGCAACCACTGAGCAATTCGTGTGTGCAGAGCACAGAGCAGCCACCCGTTTGTACCGGTGTTCTAACTGAACATCAGAACACGAATATCTGGAATTACAGATGTTTATTTTTGAACGTGCAGGCTGCGAAGCGGGAGCTGGAGAGGCAGAGGCAGCTGGAGTGGGAGCGCAACCGGCGGCAGGAGCTGCTGAACCAGAGGAACAAGGAGCAGGAGGACATCGTGGTGCTGAAGGCAAAGAAGAAAACCCTGGAATTCGAACTGGAAGCTCTCGTGAGTGGTGGTGGTGCAGCCCAGACTCACAAGCACAGCGTGCTGGTGACTGTGCCCTGGCCGTGTTTATTTTCTATAATTTCAATTTTTAATATGGAATAAAAGTAGTTTTTAGATCCTGACTTGCACGACCGAACATTTTGGTAAAAAAAAAAAAAGAAATAGATATTTTTCTTTTCTTTTAAAGAATGATAAAAGAAACCAGTTGGAGGGGAAGCTTCAGGATATCAGGTGTCGGCTGTCGACCCAAAGACAAGAAATTGAAAGTACAAATAAATCCAGAGAACTCAGAATTGCAGAAATCACCCATTTGCAGCAGCAGCTACAGGTGAGAAAACGTTCTCTGAGTTTATTCTTAGCCTTGAATTTTGACTTCCTCAAAAACATCAATATCCTGAGCAAACTTGGGATGAGCTGTTCCTCACACTTAAAGGATCATTGTAGATTATTGGTCATTCTGGTAAATGAATGTCCTTCAGACGTGTCTAGGAACTGCTTCCCACACTTGAAGATGTATCTGGGATTATCCCTTCATCCTCCCTGGTGTGGGGAGCAGGAAATGCTTTGGCTGCAGGGGTTTTTGGGGATGAGAGGAAGGAAAATTGGGGATGAGGAGAAGGAAATTCTCCAGTGTATATTTTGCTGTTTGTGTGCTGGGGGAAAGAATTGACTTCACTGAAGTAGCTTGTCGGTTTTTTTAGTTGTAAGATATTGAACTTTCAAAATGGAAGTTCCCAGTGAAAGCAGGGAGTTCTTGATCTAAACCTGGCATTTGCCTTTCTTACTGATCTAAAATTCTCTGTCACATTAGAGATGGAGCTGAGTAGGTGTCTGCCTTTAGTGAAAGAATATTCTTTGTAGTTTGTAAGGGTTTTTCAGTGGGCTGTAGTATTTGATTCAAGAATTTTTCTCTTTATTAAATACTTCATATTGCCTGAAATTAATTCTTGGCTGGTCCTGGGTGCTCTCAGTGTGTTTGTAGAGAATCTAAGAGAATTCTAAGAGAAACTACGAAGAGAATCTAACACTCATGTTGTGGGGCTGAGGTGTAAAACCTGGCTTAAAACCTAATCCTGCTGTTCCATCCCAGCTTCACTCCTGCTTTCCCTGGCAGTCGTTCCACTGGGTTTTGGGCTTTGGGGTGGTTTGGCAGCAGTGGCTGTGGCTGTGTGGCGATGTCTGCTCTCATTGATCTCCACCACTGATATTTCTCTCAGTGTCACTTGAGGTGGTTTTATCCCAGCTGTGATCCCAGAAAATGTCACTACTTAGGAGGAAAGGCCACATTTTGTCTGGGGAGAACCTTCAAGTTTTCTCCTGAAAAAAACTCTATTTTTTCAAATATCCTGGAAATTTTCCTATCTCATCTGTAGAGGACAGACTAAAGATGTAAATGAGTTTTTAAAAAGGAGATTTTCATCCTCTAAACTCTCAAATAGGTTGAGAAGTCAATATTGTCATTATCTTTGTTGGGTGATGTATCTCCACTTGGAAACAATTTAGTTTAATACATCTGACACTTCCTATGGGAAGATGAGTTATTTCAGAGGAGTAATTACTCTTCAACCTGTTAATTACTTCCAAGGTGCAGTTTCATTAAACCCGTGAGAGAAGTGATGTCCCAGTTAATGCTGGGTGATGAAGACATGTGCCAGTTCCCTGGCTGTTCGCAGGGATGTTCAGAAGGATCCTGCTCTCCAAACACCGGCGCTGTGTTTGAAACACTTTGTGCTGTGTGGGGCTTGCAGGGATTATTTACTTCCTTGGTGAACACTTTGGCTCCCAGGTTGAAGAGATTTTTCCCTCATTCGAGGGGCAGGAGCTGGGTTTTGATTTCCCCTGCCACGTGGGACATGACTCAACTCTTGGCCATTTCTTGTTGCACGAGTTTGCAGTTACTGATGCCGTTAATTTCTTTCATCTGTTTCTTCAGTACGAGGAAGGGATGTGGAATCCATGTGGTGGGTGTTCTTGGCTAGGTGCTTATTCCATGGTTGTCTGTGCTTTCAGGAAACAAGACTTGACCTTCAGGATCCCTTGGCATTCTCTGTCCTTACACACTCCCCAAACTATTCGGTGCACTGAGTAATCTGGGATGTTTGGAAATGTTCTGGCCTTTACAAACAAAGCAGCTGATGTTGTGATCACATTCCACCCTCAAATGCTGTCCTGTGGTGCCTTTTGTGCTTGGAGACGGAGAAATTTCTGTTTCGTGTTGACGTCCATTGTGCTGTTTAGTTGATCTGCAGGATTCTCAGAAACACAGAAACAGAGTGGTTGGGTTTGGAAGGGGCCTTGCAGCTCATCCACCCCCTGCCATGGGCAGGGAGCCTCCCACCAGAGCAAGGTTATACATTGTGTATATTGCTGTTTCCCGTTTGTTCCAGGCAGATAATAGTCCCAGGATGGCAGTCATGGAGTGTCCTGAGCTGGGAGGGACCCGCAGGGATCACTGATCCAGCTCCTGGCCCTGCCTAGCCCCCGCAACAGTCCCACCCTGGGCACCCCTGGCAGCGCTGCCCAAACGCTCCTGGAGCTCTGGCAGCCTCGGGGCCGTGCCCATTCCCTGGGGAGCCTGGGCAGTGCCCAGCACCCTCTGGGGGAAGAACCTTTCCCTGCTCTGCAGCCTGAGCCTGCCCTGGCCCAGCTCCAGCCGCTCCCTGGCTGCTGTCCCTGTCCCAGAGCAGAGATCGGAGCTGTCCCTGCGCTGCCCCTCGGGAGGAGCTGCAGCCCCGGGGAGCTCTGGCCTCAGGCTCCTCCAGGCTGAGCTGACCAAGTGACCTCGTGGGGCCCCTGCAGACCCTTCCCCATCCTCATGTCCCTCCTTTGGACTCTCTCTTGGATCTTTCTTGCATTGAGACACCCAGAACTGTCCCCAGCACTGGAGGTGAGGGTGCCCCAGTGCTTGGTAGGATTGGAGTATCCGGTTTTTGGGATCTCCCTGAGGGGCTGGGAAAGCTCTGTTGCTACATCAAGCCCTGCAGCTGAACAGTGAGGGACATGTGCAGCTCCTGATAATCCAATCTGTAGTTTATCTGAATTTTGCTACTTTGCTACTTGTGAATTCCTGAAGTCCTTGACTGTGCTGTGCTGTCTCAGGGTATTGTGTGGAACATAAGGAGCTCACAGGAGGCTGCAGTCATTGCATAATGCTCAGAGCTGAGCTGGGCACTGCAGAGCCCCATCGGGGTCTGGCAGGAGGAAAGTGGGACAGCCCAAAGCCATGGCAGTGCAGTCAATCCTGGCTTCTTGGAACCAAAAGTAAAACTTTTCGTGGAATTGTAGAATCACAGAATGGTTTGGGTTGGAATGGACTTTAAAGCCCATCCAGTGCAACCCCTGCCATGGGCAGGGACACCTCCCACTGTCCCAGGCTGCTCCAAGCCCCAGTGTCCAGCCTGGCCTTGGACACTGCCAGGGAGGGGGAGTCCACGACACCCCTGGGGCTCACTCTGGTGTTCAGGGATCAGGGGGCATTTATTCTTAGCATTGAGTGATGTCATTTGTAATCCCCCGTGACAGATTGAAGCTGTCAGCTGCTTGATTCCTCAAAAGCCTGCAATTCCAGAGAACTGCTCAGGGAAGTTACAGGGTTTGTGGGAAAGATGGGATGTTGATACTCAGGTGCTGTTTCACCTCGTGCTGCTGAAGGTGTTTTGACAGCTTGAGCTGGGAGGTCAGGGCTTCAGAAAAGTGTGTGAGCACTTCATGCTCTGGAAAGGGCCAGGGTTCTACAGGAAACACATTTATAGGATCCTCCAAAGGGAGAGGGTCTTCTGCAGGGACCCCTGTAACACAGCAGTTCACAGCCTTCCAGCCACATGCTGAGTTTGAGAGAGATCAGAATCCTCTTCCAGGAGCTCTGAGCAGGGAGATCGAGGGTTCAAGGATTCTCATCCCACAGGGCTTGTGTTTCATGGCTTTTGGCCAGAATATATTCCTTTAAAAGGAAAGTCTTCATTTTCTTCCCCTGTAAATATTTGTCTTTCTGTTCCTGATCTAAGTTACTAATCATTAACACTGTTATTAATATTATTAATTAACTGTTAGTGGAGGGGGCAGCCGGGGGGGTCGGGCTCTGCTGCCAGGGAACAGGGACAGGAGGAGAGGGAACGGCCTCAGGCTGGGCCAGGGGAGGCTCAGGGTGGACACCAGGAGGAATTTCCCCATGGAAAGGGTGCTCAGGCCTTGGCAGGGGCTGCCCAGGGAGGTTTGGAGTCCCCATCCCTGGAGGTGTCCAAGGAAGGCCTGGAGGTGGCACTCAGTGCTCTGGGCTGGGGACAAGGTGGGCATCGGGCACAGCTGGGACTGGATGGGCTGGGAGGGCTTTTCCAGCCTCAGGGGTCCTGGGATTCTGTGTTTCATTTATTAAAATCAGAATTAAACATTTAGTAAGTGCTTGTTTGAACATTTCCTTAAATTTAGCCTTGTCTTTCTGCCCTCTGTTTCGGGTATTTCCAAGCCAGGTTCAATATTCAGTGAGAATCAGTTCAGTTTGAGACATCCACTCTTCTGGAGTGGCAGAGAATGCGTGGGATCTGTGGGGATATCACAGACAGTGCTTGGATGGAGCCATAGTACATCAGGAGGGGAATAAGCAATAACACATTCAGTGAGGGAAAAAGTAAAGCAGAAATGAAAATGAGAGGTCTCGTGGCTGAGGTTGTCCCTCCCTCACCTTTCTGCCTGTTTCTGTTCTTGTCTTCCCTGTCCGGGGTCCAGGAGTCCCAGCAGATGCTGGGCAGGCTGATTCCAGAGAAGCAGCTGCTGAATGATCAGCTCAAGCAAGTCCAGCAGAACAGTTTGCACAGTGAGTAGGCTTTGGGGCATGCCTGAGCTGGGCAGCACACGTTCCCTCACTGCAGTGCCCCCCGGAATTGCTCTTCGTGTGTTGCAAGATGCAGATGGGAAAATGTTGCTTTCTATGACCTAAAGTGTTCTATAGAAGAAAATCCTGACTTGGCAATGTGTTCACAACCAGGGGATTCCCTTCTCACCATCAAAAGAGCCTTGGAAGCCAAGGAACTGGCACGGCAGCAGCTCCGGGAGCAGCTGGACGAGGTGGAGAAAGAAACCAGATCCAAACTGCAGGAAATCGATATTTTCAATAATCAGCTGAAGGTAACCCAGGACTCGTTAAGCCTTTCTGAATGTTCAGTTAATTATTTTCTAACCTGATTGTGGGGAAAAAAATGAACTGAAATTATTAAGAATGTCGGTTTTGGGAGCATTCTCATATTTGTCTGTTGGGGATTTTATTTAATTTTTATTTTATTTTTAAGAAAATGCTGCTCAGCTTTCAAACTCAGGGTTTAAATCAATTTAATCTGCAGAATCTCTTTAGGAGGAAATTTGAGCCCTGATTCTGGATCTATGATTGCAAAAATGAAATTACCAGTTTCTGGGCTTTTGCATCCAAGAAGGGCAGGACAAGGTCAGCAAATCTGCTGGAATCAGGAGTTCAAATTGAAATCTGGAATAAAAGAGGCTTGATTTTCTACTGCCACCCAGAGTTATCTGCTGTCCGTGTGCTTGTGCTTGTCCCTGAGTGTAGCTGTCTGTGGTTTGTGGTTTCATGCTTTATTGCTCAGTCTTTGTGAAAACTGTGATTTTTTTTGTGTGTTTCTGCACCAGAAATGTCAGGGTTCTGCAGAGAGAAGCTGGAAATCAGTCTGTAGTTGTAAACTTTTAATAGCATTCCTTTTTTCATAAAATACTGCAATGTTCAAGTACTTTATCTGCCAGTTCCACTGGTGGGTTCTCCTGAAAGCTGACCAAAAATGCTCAGTTTCCTGCAAGGTGTCACAAATTGTGCTACCAGCATTCAGCAGGGAGATCACTGTGACAGAGACATTAATGGGGTTGTTTTGAAAGTTGATCAAATGGGATTAAATCAAACAATTTAGGATGGAAGGCGGGGTTGAATTTAAGAAGAAACAGCTTGTTTAAATTAGAGTTATTAATAATTATAGGAAAGATTAAAAGTGTGACCCTGTTCTAAGATAAATTTGAAGATGAATCTCCCAGTCTGAGACAGGGAGGATGGAAGGGGAGAATCTCTGCTGAGTCAGACACAGAACAAACAAAATGGGCACAAAATTTATGTAAAAGAAAATAGAATAGTTTAATCTTTGCTTAATTAACCCTGGAGGTTTAAACCTCGCTTAATTTTTCTTCATATGTGGTTTTTGAATACATCTTAACATGTTGTGCTTCTTGGATATTATTTTTTTTAATGGAGTCCTTTTAAAGTGATAAATTAGACCAAAGGATATTAATTCTAAAATTAGTGCAAATATTTGGTTTGATCATAAATTACCTAAAAATGGGAGAGAGGTGAACAGTCTTGGTATTGTGACAGCAGCAAAAAAAACCCCAACCAACCAAGCAATCACCCAAAATTCAGTCTTTTAAATATTGAAGGGTTGCACTTCACAGATAACAAGCTGATGATAATTAAAAATTGAAGTTGTCTGTTAGGCACAGATTTATCAGCATGTGCCAGGAATCCAGGAATGCCTTGACTAAAGAGAAATGATTTTGCAGTTGAACAGGAAAATTGGTTTCAATCAATTGATGAGGAGTTGTGGAGACACTTCTTTGGGAAGAGCAGAAAGTCTCCTCTGGGTGGAGGAGAGCGTGGGGCTCACCTGCTGGGAGGAGCAGATCTGGTGCTGTCAGGGGATTCCTGCCTTGCTGAGCTTCCTTGGCTGTCTTGGAAGGGCTGAGTTTGGGAGGGGCACTCACAGAATCCCGGAATTGCCAGGGTGGGAAGGGACCTTCAGGATCACCCAGTGCCCCCCCAGCACCACCCCAAACCCTGTCCCCAGGGGCCACATCCAGACACCTCTGGGACACCTCCAGGGATGGGCACTCCAAACCTCCCTGGGCAGCCCCTGCCAAGGCCTGACCACCCTTTCCATGGGGAAATTCCTCCTGGTGTCCACCCTGAGCCTCCCCTGGCCCAGCCTGAGGCCGTTCCCTCTCCTCCTGTCCCTGTTCCCTGGCAGCAGAGCCCGACCCCCCCGGCTGCCCCCTCCTGTCAGGGAGTTGTGCAGAGCCACAAGGTCCCCCCTGAGCCTCCTTTTCTCCAGGCTCAGCCCCTTTCCCAGCTCCCTCAGCCGCTCCTGGGGCTCCAGCCCCTTCCCAGCTCCGTTCCCTGCCCTGGACACGCTCCAGCCCCAGCTGTACCACAGAAACTGAGCAGTGGGAGCTGAGTTCAGAGAGTTCTCCCTTTTGTAGTTTCTCAAGATGTGCAAGGTGTATTTTGGGGGGCCTAGAGGATTTTATAACTGAGTTTAAATCCCTAGAAAGGCACACGGACCTTTTTGTGGGCTCAGCATGGAACGGGTAGAGAAACCACTCAGAAGCTGCTGAGTGCAGCAGTGATTTCTTGGCTGTTGTTCTCCGTGGAATCATGGAATATCCTGAGTGGGAAGGACCCATAAGGATCATTGACCCAGCCCCTGGCCCTGCCCAGAGCCCCCAACAATCCCACCCTGGGCACCCCTGGCAGCGCTGTCCAAACGCTCCTGGAGCTCTGGCAGCCTCGGGGCCGTGCCCATTCCCTGGGGAGCCTGGGCAGTGCCCAGCACCCTGAGATTTTATGCACAGGGCTGGTGAAAGCTTTCCTGGAATCCTGGATTTGCTGGGATTTGTGTGAAGTGGGAGTTCTCCACCCACAGAGAACACACCTCTCTCTTAGGTGATTGTATCACTCCAAGCCAGGTCATTATGAAGTTCCTAATTCTCACATACAATTACCTAAAAAAATCAAGAATCTGTCACAACTTTTAGGAACCACCACTGGAAAAGTGACTGACATTGGAAATAGGTAGAAATTGGCTTGTAAATAATGCTAAATTAATAATTTCCCTAAAGAGCAGAAGAACTTCTTGTTGAGTTCTCAGTTGCTGGGTGTGCACAAACAGCAGCTCCTGTGGTGCCATTTGTGTGATTGTCAGGCAGCTGGATAGTGCTCACAATGCACTGGGAAATTCTGCAAATTGTGGATCAACAATTCCACCACATCTGAGCTCTAAATGTGATAAAGGCTTCTTGTAAATTAAGGGACAATAGGTCAAGATGGGAAAGATGGAAATCTTCCTTTTTAAAATACATTTTTATCAAACAAATAAATTACAGACTCTGGGTTTAATCCCGGTGATTTAGTTTACCAGGCAACTTTTCCAAACCACAGCAGTTTACAGGATACTCTGGATTTGTCTCCATGTTTTTATGTTCTGTAATAAGTGAATACTTTATACAAGTGTTAAATTACATCACCTTTTCTTGTGTCTTAATATCAGAGGAGTGATTAGGGAGATAAATAAGATTTTTTTTCTGCTGGATCTTTTTATCATCCCTCCAAAAGAACTGATTTCAATTCCTTCTGATGAGTCCTTTGGAGTTGGAAATATTCATAGAATTTGGTGCATTTCCAACGGCTTTCAGGCTTACAAAATGTAATTAATATTACAAAATGTAATTAATATTTCAGATCAGGTTGTTTGAATTGTAGTATTGGATATCTTTAGGTAGAACCACTTGGTTTCAGGGAGATTGTTGGTGCTTTTTGGCCGCTCAGTAATCCTTTGAAATGAGATTTGGGCCATTTTATGAGATAAGATAACACTCTTGTGGATTGGGCTGAATTTGGCTATAAAGTGACTGAGTTTGTTACAAGGTTGAAAGTTTGGCAACTTTTTTGTCTTGAATTATGGATGAAAGAGTGAAACTTCCAATACTCCTTAAAAAATCTCAGCCTAGAGATCTAATAATTAATATTGATACAGGTACCAGTGAAATGGAACTGGTCACTTGTTTATTTTAGGATCATGGAATGGTCTGGGTCAGAGGGACCTCGAAGCCCATCCAGTGCCACCCCTGCCATGGCAGGGACACCTCCCACTGTCCCAGGCTGCTCCCAGCCCCAGTGTCCAGCCTGGCCTTGGGCACTGCCAGGGATCCAGGGGCAGCCACAGCTTCTCTGGGCACCCTGTGCCAGGGCCTCCCCACCCTCCCAGGGAACAATTCCTGCCCAATATCCCTGGATCTAAACTGACCCCCCAAGCTAAAGGCTCGATGTGACTGCAGTCTCCAAATGCCCATTTCCTATAACATGGGAGAATCCAGAATTCCTTGCTGCTGCTCCTGCCCAAGAGCACCCAAGGAATGAGTTCATGTTTCTGAGATAGTTTTGCCGAGAATTTTTTCCCAGTGCCTGGAAAAAGCAGTGAACCCCCGGTGGGCTGAAGCTGTCGCAGTGCTGTCCGTGTGTCCGTGGCTGTCAGTGCCTGTGTGTCAGTGTGAGCAGGGAAGTCCTGCTCCCTCTTTACATCTGGGCGTTTCTTTCTTCCAGTCAGTGGCAGTGGAAGAGGCAATGCTGCAGTGCCTGGCGCTCCTCCTGGGCTGCATCCAGCACTTACACTCCTTCCCAAAGGTCTCCATGCCCTGCTCAGGCAGGACCCAGCTCTCTCTGAGTGAGGAGCCTCCTCCAGTGATGTGCTTCACTTTCCCTAAGCAGATGAGTGTGCGGTGTTTCACCGAGTCAGTGTTTGCTGAGGGCTGCCAGCACCAAAACCAAACCAGAGAGGAGAGTTTAGCATTCGATTTTTATCTAATCCTTGTGCCTGCATGAGGAGTGTGCCTTGAATGGCAGCTTGGGCAAGGTTCTAGAGAGTTATTTTTATCTTTTGCTTATCTGGAACATCAAGAGTTTAAGTAAATTGCCTGTTTTGGTCATGATTTTCGGAATTTTTAAAAAGCAAACACTTGGATGGGAAGTATCCCTACACAGCACTGAAATCTGTGATTCCAGGTAGGAGAGAGGTGGCAAGTTCCTTCCTTTGTCCAGTCTCCCCCAGGGTGGGGTGAAGGGAGGAACTGTCTGCCAAGGCCACAGCAGAGGCTTTGGGAGCTGGGGAATGGGGCAGGAAAGGGTTGCTCTGGAAGAGCTTCGGGGAGCACAGAACTGCAGGGTCCTTTCCTCTGGGATCAAATGCTCTGCTTGTCTCAAGGGGAGAAGATCTGATGGAAACCTTGGATTGTGATCCCTGAATATCCCAAGTCCTGTTGTCTTTCTGTCCAAAGGCACAATCTGGGCCTAAACAGCTCCATTTCTACCACGAAGGTTTTTGTAGCAAATGACTGTCTGTATATAGTGAATATTGCTGTGCTCTAGGAAATGCTGTAATTCCTATTCAATATTATGAATGTGGCTGTTGTAACATCTCAAATTCTCCTTGCTGGTCTTTTTGGAACTAAGTGCCAGGGTAATAATTTCTCTGCTTTTAAGGTAAGGCATTCCTTGTCCTGCACCCTAGGAATGAGCAAAGCCTTGGGGTGTCTTTGGAATTGCAGCACAGGAGTGGGACGTGTCCAGCTGGGAGCTGTGTGTGTTCAGGATGAGTGCAGGGCTGTGCTGAACATCCAGCTGGAAATGTCTTGGCTGTTGAAGTGTTATCAGAATTTTGTTCAACTGGTTTCCAGTAGAACTGTGGGAGATGCTGGCTCTTCCTCCCCATCCTCCCACTTGGCAAAGCAATGGAGCATCTCTGTGGCATGAGATGCCCAGCACATCTTTGTTTCCTCCTGGCTGACCCAAGAGGGATGTACATGGGGTTTTTTCATCTCCAAAAATGCTCCACCACTAGGTTTGATTTTCTTAACACACAGTTGTCTCACAGAAAAATCCCTTCACAGAACACTGACCCAGCACATCAGCTTGGCTGGGAGGGAAAAGGGTTAAAATGTCTGTGGAAAATTTAAATTATTAAAATGTCTCTTTAGATCCTGAGTTAGCCGAACAGAGAGATGCAATGACAAAACAAGCAAAGAAAATAATTTAATTCTTTGTCCCAGAATTGGCAGCAGCATTTGCTGATCCTGCTCTGTGTACTCACAGCAGAATCTCCGTGCTCCAGGCAGACGTGGGGGCACGGCTCAGCTGCAGCGTTCCCAGTTTTCCATTTGGCAGTGGAAGTGGTGAATATCCTGCATTCAGTGGGGAGATCCCTTAGGCAGCTGCCCCTGGATCCCTGGCAATGTCCCAGGGAGCGTGGACAGGGCTTGGAGCAGCCTGGGGCGGTGGGAGGGGTCCCTGCCCATGGCAGGGGTGGCACTGGATAATCCCTAAAATCCTTTCCACCCAACCAGTCTGGGATTGTCTCGGCTGAAGGGTGGCAGTCCCAGCACTGCCAATGTTCTTGAATTTGTCCCGTGCACTTGTCCATGGTTTTGGTACAAATAAGGGTGCAGGAGGTCACGGAGGGGACGTGGGACTGTGGTTCCCCTGCTCAGCCCACTCTGGATGTTCATAAAACGAGGTATTGCCCAAACTGGGATTATCCCTGGATTCCAGTGGGGTTCGTGGCCTTAGCAGGGTTTAATTCCAACTTCCCTGAGAACTGATTCTCTCTTTAATGATGCTGAGCTCAGTTTTGATTGAATTTAAAATTGAGGAGCATTAATGAAGTAAAACTGAGACCTGGGCCACAAGGATCAGCTTCCCTTTTGAAACTTCCATCCCTGTGTCCAGTGGGTTTGGATCACTTTAATTTATTTTTTTGTCTCTTATACAATTTTCTCATTTGGATCAGTGCATGAGGAGTTTTACATGAAAACTTCCTGTGGTTTGTAGATTGTGAATTTCTGAAAAACTATCTAAATAGTTCCAAGATTAACTGTTTCAATTTCACCTGTGCCATATTTTCATTAAAAGATATCAACTTTTTGAAGTGAACTATTTTCAGTGAAAATCCTCAGTGGTCATAGGCAAAGTTTTCCTTCTTTCCCCTGTAATGCTGAGGAGTTCAGATGCAAAATTCCAGGTTATGCGAAGAAATTCCAGATAAAACCTGGATTTGTGTTAATAGGTGCTAATGCAGAAAACAAATCTTGAGGAAAATATTATGGGTTTATTATTATTATTTATATTCTAATTTTTTCAGGCAGTGTCCTTCCAGTTAATTACAGAAAAACTGACTTGTATATGAATGAATACTCTCTGTACCATGATTCATCCCAAAGCCATTCCTTAAGGGTTTGTCTCCTGTGTATAAACCAGTCCTGAAGGTTCTTTAGTAAATCAGCATTAATTGGCAAATGAAACTGATTAAGAGTTGCTGTTGTGAGAGCTCAGAGGGCAGGTTTGTGTATGGAATTTAATAAATGAATTCCACAAACCAACAAACAACATACAATAAAACAGAAGTGACAGTTCAGATTAAGCTTTGTCCATTTTTCAGAGTCCCATTTAAAGGTTTTCTGGTTTCCTAACCCTTTAACGGATAAAAATAGGAAAACAGTAGGTGGTTCATAGACCCTGGAAATGAACCTGAAATGTCTGCGTGTGGCAGGGTGGGAGTTTGGGCAGAGATCCGCAGCCACTGCCGGGTGTTGTCCCCTCCCAGTGAACTCTTTGGGGCTGTCAGTTCTGATTCACAGAGTGGACGTTTACACCTGTTTGCCTTTTTTTAATCCAGGAGCTGAGAGAAATCCATAACAAGCAGCAGCTCCAGAAGCAGAAGAGCTTGGAAGCTGAGAGGTTGAAACAGAAGGAACAGGAAAGGAAGACAGTGGAGCTGGAAAAGCAGAAAGAGGCTCAGAGGTAACAAACTGCTTTAATGGAGCCCTAAATGTAACAGCTCTCCTGGAAAATATTCCTGTCTGCCCAGAATTTCCAGGGATGCAGATGAGGTTTGTGCCACCCTCTAATGCTTGGGAAGTGGATTGGTTGGACACCAGGAGGAATTTCCCCATGGAAAGGGTGGTCAGGCCTTGGCAGGGGCTGCCCAGGGAGGGTTGGAGTGCCCATCCCTGCAGGTGTCCCAGGAAGGCCTGGAGGTGGCACTCAGTGCTCTGGGCTGGGGACAAGGTGGGCATCGGGCACAGCTGGGGCTGGATGGGCTGGGAGGGCTTTTCCAGCCCCTGGGATTCTGGCATTCCATGAATTAGTTCTTTTTCCCACACTGTTTTTGGTCAGGAATTCACATTGTCCCTGGACAAAGTCTGTTCTGTGTAGCACACCAAGTGTGTGAGGAGCAGCTGCTTCTCAGGCATTTGTCCCTAATTCTGAAGGAATTCCGGGGTGGAATAGGCCATGGAACAAACTGGAGCACACTGGGCATCCTTTAGATCTCCAGAGTTATCTTTACTGGGACAAATTGTTTCCAGCAGAGAATATTTATTCATTTCTTGATGTCTTGTCCTCTGGTGGAGGGGAAGGACTTATTAACTCTGGCTGTTGGGAATGGGAAATATTCCCAATAATTCTCTGGAGTGCTGTGTAAAACTTGCAAATACTTCTCCTCCTTGCCCCTCAACATCAGGATAAGGATGGCCACATGTTCTGATTCCTGCTTTTTTCTTTCTGATTTGGCTGTTTGGAGTCTCACCTAGGGTTGGAACAAGATGATCTTTAAGGTCCCTTCCAAGCCAAACCGTTCCGTGAGTCTGTGGTTTCTGGGAATCATTGTGTAAGGAGGTGCTGGGGAGTGGCTGATAACTCACCACAATCGAGTCAGGGCATGGAAAAGCCCTAAGGAGGACACTTGGTGCTGGGGATCACCCAGAAGCTTTGGGGGGCTGTGGTTTGAGTGGCTCTGACCCCCGCCTTGTCCCCCAGGCGGGTCCAGGACCGGGACAAACCGCGGCTGGAGCGGGGACAGCCGGAGGAAGAGCCACAGTGGCAAAAAAAAATCCCAGAAGATGACAAGCAAAAAAGGGAAGAACTGCCCAGGAAGAAGGAAAGTGAGGATAAGGGGAAACAGGAAATGCAGGAGAAGCTGAGTAAACTCTTCCAGCCCCACCAGGAGCCGAACAAGCCCGGCCAGGCTCCGTGGTCCAACGCAGGTAGGGTCCAACAGCAGGGAATGCTGTGGGACAGCTCAGGTCTCTTTGCTCTGCCCATTTAAAGAACAAGGTGGTGTTCAGGGCTGGGTTGTGAGTCTTACTAATGTCAATAATGCATGGATTGAGCTCCAGACTCCAAAAATGGTTCTGTTAGGCATCCCTGATCTTCCGAAAGGCTGCTGTTCAGCAGAGGGGAAAGCACAGCTCTGAGGCTGCAGGGCAAGGCAGGGGGGAATCTCAGCTGGAAGGGGCTGGATGCAGGATGTCACAAACTATTCCTGTAGTTTTCATTTTGCTGTGGGATACATGCCTTGGGATTTTTCAGAGTAGGAACAATATGTTGTTTATTCACCCTTTTCCTTTCCTGCCTTCATTTGTTCACTGGACAAATGAGCTGAAATCTAAAATTTAATCCCCCTTTTTCTGCTCTCCACACAGTCACTTTCAGCTGAGAGCTTTTTCCATGCATTGTATCCTGATTTTTGCCTGTATTGGGAATCCTGCTTCCCTCTTAAGTGGCTTGGATACACACAAGAGCTGTTTGGGAATATAAAACTGGTTTAACTATTTGTCCAAAGGATTGCATCACTTTTATGACTAAATGCTGCCCAGAGGGGCTGTGGACTCCCAGTTCCTGGCAGTGCCCAAGGCCAGGTTGGACACTGGGGCTTGGAGCAGCCTGGGACAGTGGAAAGTGTCCCTGCCCATGGCAGGGGTGGCACTGGATGATCCTTAAAATCCCTTCCCACCTAACCCATTCTGAGTTTCTGTGATTTTCCCTGTTGTTTAGAGGAGAAAATAATAAGAAAGTGGTATTTAAATAATTAATTTTTATATTTCCCTTGTGTAAAAAGGGGATAAGGTACTTCCTGCAGGCCCTGCCACGTTTGGTGATTCTTGTCTCCACTTGCACCCCATTTTCCAGGTGTTTAAAAATCAGGTGGTTTGATTTCTTCTCTCTTTATCTGTGTGTTTGTTTCCTTTGCTCAGAGAAAGCTCCTCTAACCATTTCTGCTCAGGAGGATGTAAAAATAGTGTATTACAGAGCTCTGTATCCTTTTGAATCCAGAAGCCACGACGAGATCACCATCCAGCCTGGAGACATCGTCATGGTAAGCAGGGATTGGGATATTCCTTGGGAAAATTCCCTCAGCTTCTGCCACGCGTGATTTCAGTTTCACATGGCAAGAAAGGAAACTTCAAATGCTAAACATTTGGTTGCAGGTGTGTTGATAGAGAATAATTCCCAGTTTTTCAGGGATGTGGTCAGTGTGTTGTGTCAAACTCTGAGGCAAGGTTTGCTTTTGTCTCTCTAAGTGATAATTCAGTGGTTAATGGCTGCAGGGATTAAGTGGATATTAATATTAATTAATCATTAGTATGTTCTTAACATGCAGAGTGAAAATTCCTGGGGGAATTCTTAAATATTGTTCACTGGGGGAAGTGTATTCCCTACAGTGTTCTACCCAACAAAATTGATTTTAAGAGCTTTTACATTTTAGCTCAGTTTAGTAACAGTGGATTTGGGAAAAAATACACTTTGTAGACTCCCCTAAATCGAAATTATTATTGTTTTTAAAAAACTTGTTCTGGGAAACGGAACCTTTTGGGGTTGGTTTGGCTTTTTACTGATGGGCTGTTTGTGACATTGGAATGTGCTTCTGGAAAATCCACAGTGAATCCTGGGTCGGTGTCACTGCTGAGTGAGGATACAGCAGGTTGTAAAGCTGCAGCAGGAAATGGTGCTGGAGAGGAGACTCTGGAGGCTGCTGGGAAATGCTGGGATGCCTTGTTTTCCTGGGAAACAGGAGATAAGCCTGGCTTTACAGGTCGTGCTGGGGCCAAGAGTGATCACGGTTAGGCAGACTTGCTGGGAAAGTAACAATTTTCCCAAAAATATGCGATTTTAAGAAGCATTTCACACATTTTTAAATAGAGATTTGCAGTGAAAATACCATTTTTCCTCAAAATATGTCGTTCTAGGGAGCTCTGCGCATATTTATTCCTGTTATTGCAGGGAAAATAACATTTTTACTCAAATATGTGATTCTAAGGAGCACTGAAATAATTTTTAAATAGAGATTTGCAGGGAAATTACATTTTCCCCAAAATATGCAATTCTAAAGAGCACTGAAATAATTTTTAAAGAGACATTTGCAGGGAAATAAGGCTTCTCCCCTAAATATGTGATTCTAAGGAGTGCTGCACGTGTTTTAAACAAGATTATGAGACCATCTAAGTCTTTGGACTTGGTTTTAGCCCACTCAGCCCCAGCAGGGTAACTGCTCTTTGTTGACTTTATTTGAGTTACTTTGACCATAATTCAAGCAGGTTCCTGGGGCTGTCCTGCCCTGCAGGAAGGGTTTGGAGGGCTGCTCTGGAAGCTGCTGGGGGTCAGTGCCGAGCTGTGCTCTAACCGTGCCTTGCTTTGCATCCCTGCTTCCCTGGAGGTGAAAAGGGAGTGGGTAAGTGCTGCCAGGGAGGCTCTGAGGGGCTCTGTTTCCATCACCAGCCTGGTTCCCCTGCACTTCCCTGGGTTTGAACCCACCAGCGCTCAAATTAACAAACCACAGCTCGTTATCAAAAGTAATTCAGACACCCTGGGCCGAGGGTTACTTTTGATGCTGCCTTTGGCTCCTCCCTCAGCCCTCCCGTGTTTGTCCTGTGGCTCCAAAGGTCCCGGGGGTGCCTTTCCTTGGAAAACAGCAATTTGCAAGCTCAGTGTTAAGGTGAGGCTGACTGGTGACATCAGTGCAGCTGCAGGGGAGCTGAACTCCGGCTGGGAGCCTCCTGTCCCACCAAATCCGTGCTCTTGGAGTGACGCAAATGGAGCTCTCACAAATGGACCGCTCCCACAGTGGAACCCAAATTCTGACCCGTTTTGGACCAGTGGTCCTGTCATGCAGGGGGCAGGAGGTGCCACCAGAGCCCAGGGCTGGAATCCTGGCTGGAATCCTGGCTGGAATCCTGGCTGGAGTGGGGCTGCACAGCTCATTCTGTCCCAGGAGCTGGGGCTTTAACAGAGCTTGGGAATGATCCTTCCAAGAGTGTAAGCACTTCATCCTGGGCACGGACCCTGAGCCCTGGCTGGGGGAACCAGGGAGGAGGAGGAGGAGGATTTATTCAGGAAGGAAAAGGATTTGCCAGTCTGGGGAGGGCTCTGCTCTGCCTGACTGCTGGGAAGAGCCTGTGGCACTGCTGGATCTGGTGCCATGGATCACGCAATTACTCTTTTTTTAATTCTCCCACTTTTTAATTATCTTATCCTTGCAATGCACTTTAAATTTCTTCCACTGTAAGTTTAGATTGATTTTAATCCCGGCTATAGCTCAACCAAGCTTTTGTGTGGGAACAGATATTCTTCCCTGAAAAATCTACAACAAATTCTAATGACAGTTTCTCATCAGTTTTCTTAGTTTTGGAATTGGATTGTTGGAGTTGGAATCAATCTTCTTTGTGATCCACAGAACTAAGGAGTTGTCAGCTGTGGCTGTAAAGTACAGCTGAATAAATAAAAAACAACCTCCCACACACTAAAATTCAGTTTTCAGGTGTACATTTAAAGCCTGGTTGTATTTTGGAAAAAAAATAATCTGGAATTGTTATAGGGACTTGCGGATGGTGGGTGTAAAAAGATAAGGAAATTGGAACGAAATAGCTTAAAAAAGATTCAAAGGAATATATTTCAAATTCCAGTACTGTGCTGCAAAACCAGATGTGAGTTGTATTTTATAGGAAGAAGAAACCAGGGCTGATATGAATTAGGAAGTTTAAATTATCCTTCAAAGTGCCTTTTCATGACTGTGCATAGAGAACTTAATTGGCTCGAATAAGAAATCTGAGTGTCCTCATAGGTAGTTTGAGAATTATTGCAGCTTCAAATCCTCTCCTGAAGAGGCTTTAATTGGATGGGTCTAAAACCTTTTGGTTGTTTATTTTCCCTCATGCCTGAAGAATCCCAGTGCTTTCTGTGTGCCTGTGGTTCACCCCACAGATGCCGTTTTAGAGCATCTCCACAACCCAGGTTTGCCTGTTCAGGGCTGTTTGTTTCCTCTGTGTGTGGAGTTCAGGTGCTGCCCCAGGGTCCGGCTGGGTGCCTGATCCGTGTGTGGAGGATTCAGCGCTTTAACCCGTCTCTCCCAGATCCTCCCTCAGCTGTGCCCTTCCCTCTCCCACCCTGCTGCTTGCCCGTCTCTGCTGCAGTGGAAATTTTGCTCTGCACTGCAGGAAAAGCACACGGAACCGGTCAAGCACAAAGTGCCTTTATTTCTGGGATTGCCTTGGGCTGCCAGGGGCTGAGACAGGAGGAGGACCCAAAAAACGCAGGAATAAGGGATTGGTTTGCACCAGAAGGGGAGGGTGGATGCAAATTCCAGTGAGGGGCAGAGTCAGCAAATGGCCTGAGGCAAAGGAATTTGTCAGCAGCTCCTGTGAGGAGTCCAGGGCCAGGGACCCATCTGTGCTCTGGGCTGATCCACAGCGTGGGCAGCAGGAAAGGGGTTGGGATTGTGCCCCTGTGCCCCGCTCAGGTGAGACCCCACCTGCNCAGGTTTTGGGATCCCTTCTGACCCCAGCCATTCCATGATTCTGTGATTTCAGTATGGACAAAAAGAAAAAACAATTGTCAAGCCCTCTTGCATTGCAGAAAGTTCATTACTGTGGAGGAGATGGGTTGTTTTCAGGAAAATTTCCATTTGCAGGGTGTGTTTCTCAACTCTCTGACTTCCTGTGTCTGCAGGTGGATGAAAGCCAGACTGGAGAGCCAGGGTGGCTTGGTGGAGAACTGAAGGGGAAAACTGGATGGTTCCCTGCAAACTACGCAGAGAAAATTCCGGACAGTGAAGTTCCAGCCTCTGCCAAGCCCACGGCCGAGCCCCCTGCTGCCCCCAAAGTGTCCGTGCAGGAAACCTCCACCCCCCTGGGAGCCCCTGCCCCTCCAGAGGGTCCTGCAGCAGCCAACAACTGGGCAGACTTCAGCTCCACGTAGGTTTGGGTGCTGCTGAGCCCTTCAGTGTGTGGAGTCCTTTGGAACTGGCCCTGAACACAGGAGACGGAGTGCAAACTGAAAATACCTTCTGTGAAGTGGAAGATGCTTTCTGTAGGAATCTGTAGTTAAAATGCAGCCTGTGGGACGTGAGGCTGCTCCCATCAGCCCTGCCTGGCACAGCAAGAGCAGGAGACATCCCCAAGTGGGGATGTGGGCATGGGGGAAATCCCAAGGTGTTCACTTCCCTTGCAATCCCAGAATCACAGGCTGGGTTGGGTTGGGAGGGACCTCAAAGCCCATCTAGTGCCACCCCTGCCATGGGCAGGGACACCTCCCACTGTCCCAGGCTGCTCCCAGCCCCAGTGTCCAGCCTGGCCTTGGGCACTGCCAGGGATCCAGGGGCAGCCACAGCTTCTCTGGGCACCCTGTGCCAGGGCCTCCCCACCCTCCCAGGGAACAATTCCTTCCTCATCTCTCACTTAAATTTCCTCTCCTTCAGTGTGAACCCATTCTCCCTCGCCCTGCCACTCCAGTTCCTAATGACCAATCCCTCTCCAGCTCTCTTGGAGTCCCTTCAGACACTGGACCCTCCTAAATCCCTTTCTCCTACATTAATTACCACCAAGCCTTATTGAAGGCTTCCAAGTTGCTTATGCAAAATATGCTAATGGCAGAGATAACATGAAAAGGTGATTTAATTCCTGATCACAACTTTAATAAGACTGATGGAATTTGAACACATGCCCTTCCCTGGATGTCTTAAGTCAATATACTGGGCACTTTCATCAACTGCAATTCCTTATCCTTTGGCCATGAAATCCATATTTATAAATTGATATTTCAGTAGGTGGCCCTGGCACAGGGTGCCCAGAGAAGCTGTGGCTGCCCCTGGATCCCTGGCAGTGCCCAAGGCCAGGCTGGACACTGGGGCTGGGAGCAGCCTGGGACAGTGGGAGGTGTCCCTGCCATGGCAGGGGTGGCACTGGATGGGCTTTAAGGCCCCTTCCATCCCAAACCATTCTGGGATTCTGTGTCTAAAGGAAAGGGATGTGAGAGGTCAGTGACGTGCAGGTTGGAAGATTTCAAATCAGTTTTGGAAAGAATGATTAATTATTTTTATTTCTATTTCCACTGTGAGTAATGCAGCCTGGTCTGCTTGAACTCCTGTTTGTTGGGACAAATTTCACAAATTTCACAGCTAAGAAATGAAATAAAAACCTGTCCTTCAGTGGCAAGGACAAGGAGCTCAGTTTGGGGGTTGCCTTTGAAGATGAAGTTGTGGTTACCCAGTGTTCAGTTGCACTGCTGCTCCTGGAGTCACGCTGCTCGTGGATACTCACTGAAAGGAAATGAATGCAGAATGTAGAAGTATTTGTTCTGCATGAGTTTTTTTCTTCCTGCTGTTAAAATCAGTAGGAATTACATCGTTCTTTTTTTTTTTTTTTTTCCAGCTGGCCAACAAACACGAGTGAGAAGCCAGAGAGTGATAACTGGGATGCCTGGGCAGCTCAGCCGTCCCTGACCGTGCCCAGCGCGGGGCAGCTCCGGCAGCGCTCGGCCTTCCCCCCCGCCACTGTCACCGGCTCGTCCCCCTCCCCTGTCCTGGGCCAGGTGAGCTCCTGGGCTCACCCAAAGCTTCTGAGCCAGCACAAAGGCTTGGAGAGCAAAGGGTGAACCTTGCCCGGGCGTTAAACACTCACCTGAGATAGGTGAGCACCTCCAGGAGGGGTGACAGAGAGGGTCCCACCTGCAGAGCTGCTCCAGCTCCAGGATCCCAGCACAGGGAGGACATGGAGCTGCTGGAGAGAGCCCAGAGGAGGCACCAGGATGAGCAGAGGGATGGAGCAGCTCTGCTGGGAGGAAAGGCTGGCAGAGCTGGGATTGTTCAGCCTGGAGAGGAGAAGCTTTGGGGTGAGCTCAGTGTGGCCTTGCAGGGCCTGAAGGAGCCACAGGAAACCTGGAGAGAGACAATTCCCAAGGAATGGAGGGACAGGATGCAGGGAATGGCCTCAAACTGAAAAAAATACAAGTTTAGATGGGATATTGGGCAGGAATTGTTCCCTGGCAGGGTGGGGAGGCCCTGGCACAGGGTGCCCAGAGAAGCTGTGGCTGCCCCTGGATCCCTGGCAGTGCCCAAGGCCAGGCTGGACACTGGGGCTTGGAGCAGCCTGGGACAGTGGAAGGTGTCCCTGCCATGGCAGGGGTGGCACTGGATGGGCTTTGAGGTCCCTCCCAACCCAGGCCGTTCCATGGATCTTTGATCCATTGGAAACATCTGGGGCAGGATTTAACACAAAGCAGTTTCTGCTTTGCTGGTCTGGGATGGCTTTTTTAGATTTTGATGGTCGTTTTGGATCACTTCCTTGCGGCTTTCTGGGCTCCCATGACAACCTTCACTCCCAAGTGGATTGTGTGGTTAAGTGGAACAGCAATGGCAGAGCTTCCCAGCTGAATTCTGTCCATCTGTTCAGGCATTTCCTTTTCCTCAGTAGAACAACAAACTGTTCTTGGGAGCTCATGTGTTCTGGAAAGTGCTAAATACCTACCTCAGAGCAAAAAGAAATTGGAATGTGCCACGAGTAACATGCAGCAAAGCATCATTTTCCATAAAATGGACTATAAGTCCTGCCAGAGCAGCTTCATGAGGGTTTATTATATCTTAAGTAAAAGTTAATTAATTTAATCTTGCGTTGCACTGATGATGTGTTAACAGACAGAAATGTAGGAGCACTGTAAACATTTCTGGAATTACTTTGGAAGTTTTAATTGATGCTTTAGTTGAGAGAGAGTCTGTATTTGTTGCTGTCTAAGCAGCCTAAGGATATAATTCCTTAAGCAGCTTTCTTGCTGAAAGGTGGAGCATGCCTGACTCCTCTGCCTCTCTTTTTGAAGGGTGAGAAGGTGGAGGGGCTTCAAGCACAGGCTCTGTACCCTTGGAGAGCCAAGAAGGACAACCACCTGAACTTCAACAAGAACGACGTGATCACAGTGCTGGAGCAGCAGGACATGTGGTGGTTTGGGGAGGTGCAGGGGCAGAAGGGCTGGTTTCCCAAATCCTACGTGAAGCTCATTTCAGGCCCCATTAGGAAGTCCACGAGGTATTTTGTTTGCTTTTCCTGTCCTTTACTTCTGTACTGGGGTAGAAGGAAGTAGGAAGAGCTGCACACTTGAATTTTAAAGTTCTACCCTGTAAAAGGGCCCTTGTTTTTATCTGGAGAGTTTTGACTTCCAATCCTGAAAATCTGTGTCAGCAATAAGAAAACTGACCTCAGTTCTCCTTGGGTCTTGCCTCACCAACAAAAGATTAATTAACCTTCCTTATTTTATGTGACTTGCAAGTGAAAATTGAGTGTATTGGACTTTCTGAAGTACAGCTATGTAAGTCAGAGCTGCTCTCTGCCCAAAATCAAAAGGTATTCCTCAAATCTAAATCACTTCTCATTATTCTTGGAGGATTAAACATTTAAAATCTCATTTTGTGTAACGTGAAGGCAACATTAGCCTTAGGAATACAAATGAGAATGATTTTAGATCATTTTTTTTCCTGAGGAAAAGGAGGAGATGCAGAAAATTCTTCATTTAAGGCAGTTGCTTAAGTGTGACCATGACAGGCCACTAGATTCAAAGCTTTATTTTGCACATTCACTGTCTCCTCCTTTTAAAACCCAGGAAGTTGCTTGTGGGTGCACGTGCATTTTTGAGCTTGCAATATAATAATAATAATTTTTCTGAAGAGATTGACTTTCTTAACTAACCATTATTTTCTTCTAAAGCATGGATTCTGGTTCCTCAGAAAGTCCTGCTAGTCTGAAAAGAGTAGCATCCCCAGCAGCCAAGGCAGCGATGTCAGGGGAAGGTGAGTCCTGCGTGGCCCTGGGGGCCCCTTGCTCTGGCACTGAACACAAGAACTCTGCTCTTTGCCACAGTCAGGAATCAGATTGTGCTGTTCAAGTGGTGTTAAGATCCATGTGCAAAGCAGTTTTCCTCTAGAGTAATTTAGAATTATTATTATTCTTAGAGGAACAGTTTATGTGTGTTGTGTATAGAGAAGGAATAATTTCACCTATCACGAAAGATATGAAAATACCTTTTGTAGTTTGGACTTTCTCCAGTATCTCTAATTTTTTTTGCCATTATTTTGGTAACATTTTCTGATCTAGAATGGGTTTTTACAGAGGGCCCAATAAGCACATCTGTCCGTGTGTCCATGATGTCAGGAATTGGGAAATGTCTCAGTGTCCCCCAAAGCTCATTCCCAGTGTTTCATTAAAGCTCTTAATGAAGGCAGGGACAGCCACTTACAGAATATTGGGGTCCTTATGGACAGCTCCATTTTAAAGCTGGAGACTGGGGCACAAACAGAATTAACAGATAATTTTCTGAAGGGTTTTAAAAGGGGAATTCCTGGCCGTTGCCACCCTTCAGCTGGAGGGCAATGTCCCCACATGAGCTGCCTTAACTCTTAATCCGCTCCAGTGCAGAGTCAGCTGTAGGTTAATTAAATCACAGGCAGAGGAAATCAATTTATCTAAATATAGGTTACAGGTGAACATTTGTGTATCATCCCTACAGCACACCTGAAGTTTATAGCTGCAATTCCAGGCACAGTTTTAGGTACAATTACATTTAATTTGCCTCTGGCATGACCACCACAGAAACTAAAAGGAAGGGACCAGCAGAGAAAACGGAGAGAATCAATTATTTCAAAGTACAGCTGCTCTAGCTCACTAAATATTCCATGGGATCCAGGTGGTTTGGGTTGGAAGGGACCTTAAAGATCACCTTGTTCTGGTGTTCGTCGTATTTGAGGAGAAGGAGTTGTGGACATGCAGAGCCTTGTCCCAGGTGGGATGTCTCAGGTGTTGTGTTTGTATTAAAAAGGAACACGACTTTTGTTTAAACACTTCAGAAAAGCTGTGGTTTTGAGGAGCCATAAAGCAGGGGTTTAACATCTTCTGTTGAGGGGATTGAAGGAAATCTCAAGGGCAGAAGGTGATTTTTAAGGTGTGTGGACTTTGCATCCCAAACTCTGAAAATTCCACTCATCAGCACTAGCCAGAAACCACTGGCAAACACATTTAAAATCTAAATGAATGATTTATGTACATTTTAATTATAATACAAATTATATACAAAACCCCTGAGGCAGCCTTTTGATAGATCCTATTCAGTTCTGATAGATATAATATATTCTTTAAATGTTGGTGTTTCTATGACTAATAAATAATAAATTTGCCTTCTGCCTAGCCCCTGATGTTAATGAGGTTTTGCAGGGGATCACTGGGGTTTCTCAGGAGTTTGCCATGTGCTGTATTTCCCTTTTGCAGAGTACATTGCCATGTACACCTACGAGAGCTCGGAGCAGGGAGACCTCACTTTCCAACAAGGTGACCTGATCCTGGTGACAAAGAAAGATGGTGACTGGTGGACGGGAACGCTGGGTGATAAATCAGGAGTTTTCCCATCTAATTATGTGAGACTCAAAGATTCTGAGGTAGAGAAATGTTTTCTTTGGGGTTGTAGTGGTAGCTGCAAGGCAGGGCATCGTAGGGGAAATAAAAATACAGTGCAGATTTACTGACTGAGATTGGATTGGAAAAACAATGACGATAACAACAGTAATCGTTGCATTTTACAACTTAGTACCATAAGTAACTTCGGGGATCATGCATTAAAACAATGCCTACGTCAGTAGTGCACTTGGCAGTTTTGTAGACACTGATTAGAACAGCCATGATTGTTTTATTGCCCTGGTAAGTTCTTAATGCCTGAGCTGTGTCTTGCTGCCATTATTTAAAAAAACCCCACAATCTCCACAGTAATATTTCAGTCTATTATATTTTTTCCTATCATTTCTTGCAATCAAGGAAAACAAATTTTGCACCAAAGCTTTGCTAACTACTGTATTTATTTGACAGTTTTTGACTCAATAACAGAGGTTCTGTTTCATCTCTTTTTATCTTGAAATAATTCTGTAGAACACGTCTTTTTTTTCTTTTTTCTTTTTTTGTTCTTTGCTTTTTTTTTAGGCATTCTAAAGAGAGATGTTTTCTCATTTATATGGCTTGAAAGGATAATTTATCTCCCAGTAGGAATTAGTTTAGACTCAGAGTCGGGTACACGACTGATCTCTTGATGAGGATTCTGGTTTATATCTCTGGAATAATGGGGGGGTTAAAGGTAAATAAACAAAAATCAGTGGATTTTGGGGAATCTGGGTGGTGATGCACAAGAACTCAGTGAAAGACTCTGCAACACAGAGCCTGAGCAGAGTCACTGCTTAAAACCATTCCTGCTGCTGGAAAAGCCACAGGATAAAACCTGCAGTGAAATCTGCAGCTGGAGGAAACCTTTCCAGAGGAGATTCTGCAGTGTCAAGAAATTCCAACAACATCCTCTGGGTCAGGATGAAAGAACTCGTAGTTAATGACGTTTGGTCCTGCAGTCCCTGGAGAGATGGGATTGGGCACTGGTGGCAAATCCTTGTGGGGAGCTCAGGTGTTCAGTTCTGAGCCCCCTTTGCTCAGAGGGCTCAGTTTGGTGTTTCTGTCACCCAGGCTTGTCTGGGGCTGCACCAGCTCCGTGCACTTCACCCAAAAGTGCTGCAAGTGCCCTTTTTGCTGGTGGAAATCCCACCTTCAGCTCCCAGCTTGGTGAGAGAGGGAGGAAGAAGCCCAGAGCTGGTGGAGCCGCTGCTCCTGGGGTTCCTGTGCTGCAGGACACGGATCTGGCTCCACGTGGGTGACTGGGATTTGCTCTCCAGCCTGGTCCCAGAGCCAGTTTGTGCAGAGGATTTCACAGTCCTGGCTCTGTGGGCACTCAGATGTGCTGCTGTGCTTGGACAGCTGCCTGGGCGTGGAAAATCTTCTGAAAAGAGAAATCATTTCATGTGTTCTGCATTATTGACAGGCCCAAAGAAAAGCAGGGCTGATCTTTCAGCAGCAAGGGCAGAGTTTCTAGAAATGACTCAAAATCTTAATGGTTTCTACAGCAGAAGAATTTTTTTGATTTGTTCTTCTGTGCCAGGCTGTGCCCATTCACCTCAGAGTGCTAAAATAAACCATTCCCTATTCCTTCAAGCTTATTAAAAAGGTGTGAAAGTCTTTGTTCTACAAAGGAACAATGGCCCATTCTGAGGGTTTTCCTTAGGGGGAGGTGGATGGATGCAGGGATTTATTCTGAACACTGGTGAGAATTCCCTGTGTGGGGATGGAGCTCATGGGAGGCTTGGAAACACAACAATTTCAACATCCCTGGTTATAAAACTTTGCACAGAGGTTCAGAAAATAATCCCTGAATGGATCAAGTTGGGATTTGAAGGGTCCTGCTGTACAACACAATTGGCAAGTCCTTGCTGGGGTTTATTAAACAAAGCAAGTTCTGCTCTGCTGGCTCAGGAGACTTCATCACTTGTCACAAAATCCCCTCAGGTTTCTAGTGAGTGTCCCAGGTGTGCACGGGGAGACAGAACAGGGTCTGTCCTCGCTGCTGTGTTTTCTCTCAGCAGAAGGAATAGGAAATGCTTCTCCATCTCCTGAGTGGGCCAGAAACTGGGTCTGTCCTAAATGCGTGATTCATGAATTCAGTTATTTATTGAAGTGCTGTAGGACTTCTCCGTGTGTTCCTTCTGCTTTTGCACCGAGGGTTCAGAGAATCCTCAAACACAGTTCAGACTCAGTCTGGTCAAGGTGGATTTGAAGTTTCTATTTTAAAATCCTCTCTCTCTGTTTCACAGTGAAGACGATGTCCCAGCCTGTTTGGTCTGTCCGTGTGCTTCTAATCCAGCAGCATGGCTGCTGACCAAGGCATGTTTAGGAGGAGGGGGTTCTCTGAGGCCCAGGCACTTGTTCTTTCCTGAGGAGGGCAGGGGGTGTTCCTCTGCCACAAACACTTCCCAGAGCAGAAGGAATTCCTGGGATCACCCTGTCAGTCCTTTGGTTCATCCCCCTCCGTGGGCTGTCGAGGCCATCTCCCCCTGTCCCCAGAGCTGCACTGGGATTTGTCCCTGATCCCCACGTGGGGCTCTCGTGGGTCCCTGCTCTGTGACCCAGCTCCCAGGGCTGCAGGGAAGGGTGGAGAGCTGAGGAGAGTCAAGGGAATACAGGGAGGGGAGGAAGATTTGCTGTTCTTGTGGGGTGTAACTGTAATAATGTGACAGTGACAGTGACAGGAAAGGAGCACTGAGACATCAAGGCAAGCTGAAGATGTGTCTAATAATCCATTTTATAGGTGACTCAAAACCAACACACGGGTTTGGATGGCCCTTTTCTCTCAGCCTGTTCTTTAGTTACTCCTCAGTTTAGTTTCTGCCAGAATCCCCAAGTTTTCAAAGCATCAGTTGATAGGGAGAATAGGAGGAGGAAACTGTTCTTTTCCACAGAGGATTTAGGATTCTGTGGGAACCTTCAGGTCGTTTGATGTTGGCTCCAGGTTGTAAGGAGGATCCCAAAGGTGAAGAAGGTGAAGTTGAGGGAGGTGGAAGTGTTGAAGGCAAGAGGACTGTAATGGTTCCTCAACATTTCTGGCCACAGTACAGTTTAGATCTAAGTTGCTGTTACCCACCTCAAACCTCTTCATTCAGGGCATAGAACTGTCAGTGGCCTGGGAGGAAACTGCAGGAATTATTTAGGGGACAGGAACTGGACTGATCTCAGGGTTTCCTGGATTTCTTGTGGCTGTGCAAAGGCTTTGCTTGCCAATCCCTTGGATGCTGATGTTCATCCCTCACCTCACCCTGTCAGGATGCAGGGAGTTACTCAGGAATATTTGCAGCCCAGCTGTTTGAAGGGATGAAAACTTCTATTGTTGTTTCTGCTCACCTTGCCAGAATTCTCATTCTGCAGATACATGGATTTGCAATTCAAATGGGATGTACTTTGGAATTACAAATGGGATATACCTTGGAATTACAAATGGAATAGACTTTGGAATTACAAATGGGGTCTACTTTGGAATTACAAATGGGATGTACCTTGGAATTACAAATGGGGTCTACTTTGGAATTACAAATGGGATGTACCTTGGAATTAGAAATGGGATGTACTTTGGAATTACAAGTGGGATATACCTTGGCATTACAAATGGGATAGACTTTGGTATTTGCAGCCCCTGAACTGAAAGGGAGTAAAAGTCTGCACTTCTGCATTAACAAATCATCCACTTCATGCTTGGTATTTATTCCCAGATGTTTATTGCTATCTAAAATATTAAGGATTTCTGTAAGGACAGAATTTCGTGTGAGTTTTTGGCTCCCGTGCTTGTTGAGTGTGTTGAGTGAAGCTTTGTAAATCATTTTCATGTGCTGGAGAAAGAAGCCTGAGTGCTAAACTTGCATCTTGTTCTCCATTTCAAGGCTCCAGGAGCAGCTGGGAAAACGGGAAGCTTAGGGAAGAAACCTGGTGAGTCAAATATTGTGACAGCACCTTCTCTCTGTTCTTAAGTGTTCAATTCAATGGCAGCAAAACCTTTTCTGTGCAAATAGAGTGTGTTTGCTCTTGGTCATCTTGGAATAATTTACACTGATGAAAACTGTTAAAAAATAACTGGAATAAGTGCAGTTAATAAATAATGTAACTGTCATAAAAGAATTCATCCTCTCTAATCATTCTAGCGTGTCAATCACTAAGTAACACATAGCTAGAGAATAAAAATCTGCTTGCTCCAAAGTGAATGTAAACTTCCTGATGGATTGCTCAGCAGAACAGTGGCAGCCATTCCCCCTTGTCCTGGCATTCCAAGCCTTGTCCCAAGTCCCTCTCCAGGTTTCTTAGCCGTGAAAGCAGAAGACAGGAGGAGGAATTTCCAAGTAAAATACAGCAGGTGCTGGCAGGAGACTGGAAGGTTTAAGCAGAGAAGAACGAAGAGCAGAGTCAGTGCTGGCTGAGGGCAAAGCCAGGGAGTTGCTGGGCCAGGAACACGGCTCTGCTGCTGGAAAGGGCAGGGCTAGGTGGGGTATTGGGCAGGAATTGTTCCCTGGGAGGGTGGGGAGGCCCTGGCACAGGGTGCCCAGAGCAGCTGTGGCTGCCCCTGGATCCCTGGCAGTGCCCAAGGCCAGGCTGGACACTGGGGCTGGGAGCAGCCTGGGACAGTGGGAGGTGTCCCTGCCATGGCAGGGGTGGCACTGGATGGGCTTTGAGGTCCTTCCAACCCAGGCCATTCCATGACTCCATGACTTTGTGTGCTAATCCCAGATCCAGGTTTAAAGCACCTTTAGAGCTCAGCTCCAGGCCTTTCCATCACCTGCCTGGCTCCCCCTGTCCCTGCCTCTCTCTGCTGACAGATCCCAAGGGAGGTTCTTCTGTAGTTGATTCCTGTGTCCTTTGCAGTGCCCTTGGATTGCTCCTCATCCCTCTGTTCCTCATCCTCCTCGTGCTGCTCATTTGTATCTCAAATGCTTCTCTGATAATTTTCAATTTTCCTAATGGTCCTTTCCTTCTAAATTTCATGTCAATCATTTGATCATTTCCACGTTGGGCTTCAACTCTGTTTGTTCCTTCCCTGCACCAAACCCTCCCTCAGTTCCCAGCCTCCCAGGGTTTATTATGGATTCCTCTGCCTCCAGCTGCCTTTGGAATGCATCCCTGAGGGATGAGTTACTGTCCTGGACCCCGCAGGGCAGGTTCAGCAGCACCGGCCCCGCTCTGTGTGTGTTGAACGTGTTCCCCTCCCCTGCCCACGGCCTGGGGACAGGCCAGGCCTGGCTTTGGGAGGACAGTGGAATTCCTGCAGCTCCTGTGTGTAAGCCACACGTGGGTTAACCCTGCGGGACACGTGGGGACCAGAATAATTCCCTGCCTGTCCACGAGCACTGTGGAGCAGAGCAAACCCCAGCACCTGCTTTGGGTAATTCCCTGGAATTGTGAGCTCCCAGTTCCTCTGTGTCCCCTCGTGCTGGGGGGGACCACACAAAGCCCCTGTTCTGTGAGAGCCTCCATGGAACAGAGATTTCCAGAGAAATCCTGTTTGCTGCATTTGGAAAACATTCATTTCTGGGTCAGGTGGTGAAAAATTTTCTGCCAGCCTTAATTTGCACCTCTTGGTGCAACTGCATTATTTTGTCATTGATGTGTCTCCCCTTCTTAGGGAGCTCAGTGCAAAGATGTATTTATTGGAAAGCACTGGGTTTTAAGAGCTGTACGGTTCTAATCATCATTATTATTATTTCAAACATGTTTTGCTCTCCTACCATAGAGCTGCTGCACCTCTGGTTTATTCCTTATTTATTCCTGTAGTGCTCTGAACCTCTCATTTATTTTACTATTACCACATGTATTCATGGAAATACATAAATCCATAACAGTTTTATGGAAAGAAATAACAGAGTGTTATAGCAGAATTAATGTTGGATAAAATGTGTTCAGATTTTTTCAAGTTAACCTTTTCTTTCCTCTTCTGCTTCAACAGAAATTGCCCAAGTTATTGCCTCTTACACAGCAACAGGCCCAGAACAGCTGACTCTTGCTCCTGGCCAGTTGATTCTCATCAGAAAGAAGAATCCAGGTGGTTGGTGGGAAGGAGAGCTCCAAGTTAGTTCTTTTTTTTTTGCCCCTAGCAAAATTCCATATATAAAAAAAAAAGTTCTTTTGTAGTAGTTGAAAATGCCGAATGTGCCATTAATTTATTATTATTTAAACGAATTATGATTATTTAAATGATAAATAAATTTGACGACGTTCTGCAGTCCAGCCCTTCCCGATAAAACACTTTCCAAGAACACCCACAGCTGGCCGTGCCTGGACCTGGGGTAACCCTGGAGGCAGGAGGGCAGGGGCAGCTCAGCAAGGAGGGGACTTCAGGGCTTGGTTTGGCTGCTTTGGATCCTCCCCGGATTTCTGAGAGTAGAACTTGACACTTTGGTCCCCCTGAGGGAGGTTCTGTTTGATTTGGGGTTTTTAGCAGGAAATATGAGGTGGGAAAATGCCATTGGTTTACTTGTGCAGTGCAGATGCTCAGATTAATTCAGTTATTTTTTCCACTTTGTACCTGCCCTTTTTGCCTTTCCTGGTGATTTTTTTTTCTTCTTTTGTGGAGAAATCCTCTTCCAGGATTCCTTTGGGGTTGGCTCTCACTAACCTTGATGCTGTTGGTAACTTTTAGCTTTAAAGAGTCTCCATTAAATGTGTTTTAAGACAGAAAAGAAATTTCTCTGGGCAAGAGCTGCCACAGTGATCACTGAGCAGCATTTGTGAGGCTCTGAAACAATTAAATTTTGGTTGTATAAATACTCACATGTAAATTTAGATACTTTAATGTCTTGCATGTGGTTTTACAATTGGGTTTTACTTCGTTAGCAATCCCCTGACTGTTCTTTTTATTCTCCTGTTCCACACTTGGGGGTCAGAGTGAAGGGAAAATAAAGCAAATGTTTTAAGCATTGCATTGCTGGTTTAATGCAGTGTTCAAAAATATCGTAAATTATCTAAATACACTTCAGATCAAGTGTTTTCTTCCTTAGTTAAAGATTTAGACAGGGAAGATAGTTCAAGAATAGTAAATCCTTTAGATGACTTTTTTTTCACCAAAGTCAACGATCTGTTTTTAAAAGGCAAAATTCTCCCTGCCCAAAATGCCAACCTTATTCTAACACAAACAGAGAATAAACAGTTAAGCTCATTCTTGGTATAAATGTAGAAGCTGGGATTCAAAGTTTTGGAAGAACCTTTCTTACTGTAAGGAATTTTTATGGGTTTGATTTGCAATGCACATTGGATTTGGGGAAAGAACAGGATGAGATTTCCTGCTTTGGTGACACAAGGGATTGAAAAGCTTGGATATGTTTCTCTAAAAGAAAAAAGGAAATTTGGATTCTTAATCTCTGTTTAAACTGTCACAATCTGGGGATCTATTTAAATGTAATTCTTTACGTCATGAACAAGCGTTTAATTAGAAATATTAATAAGATTGTATGTTGCTATTATAATATTCAACTAGTGCCACAGAACCAGCTGAGTTTCTCCTCCCCAAATCCCTTTTCCTGTCGTGAGCTGGCCGTGAGCCGAGCTCCTGGTGCCTCGGGCTGCCCGGGGCTCGGGCTGAGCAGCCGCTGTCTCCGCAGGCCCGCGGCAAGAAGCGCCAGATCGGCTGGTTCCCGGCCAACTACGTGAAACTGCTGAGCCCAGGCACCAGCAAGAGCACCCCCACCGAGCTGCCCAAGCCTGCAGCACCCTCAGGTGAGCCCTGCCTGCCCCCGGCACCCTTCCCTGGCTCCTGGGCCTGTGCTGTGCCCTCAGCTCGCAGGGGTGGGGTGCAACAGAGCCTCTGGGCTGTTCCTCCATCCCCAAACCATCCCCTCCCTGCAGTGTGGGACAGGAGCTCTGGGCTGTTCCTCCATCCCCAAACCATCCCCTCCCTGCAGTGTGGGACAGGAGCTCTGAGCTCTGGGCTGTTCCTCCATCCCCAAACCATCCCCTCCCTGCAGTGTGGGACAGGAGCTCTGGGCTGTTCCTCCATCCCCAAACCATCCCCTCCCTGCAGTGTGGGACAGGAGCTCTGAGCTCTGGGCTGTTCCTCCATCCCCAAACCATCCCCTCCCTGCAGTGTGGGACAGGAGCTCTGGGCTGTTCCTCCATCCCCAAACCATCCCCTCCCTGCAGTGTGGGACAGGAGCTCTGAGCTCTGGGCTGTTCCTCCATCCCCAAACCATCCCCTCCCTGCAGTGTGGGACAGGAGCTCTGGGCTGTTCCTCCATCCCCAAACCATCCCCTCCCTGCAGTGTGGGACAGGAGCTCTGAGCTCTGGGCTGTTCCTCCATCCCCAAACCATCCCCTCCCTGCAGTGTGGGACAGGAGCTCTGGGCTGTTCCTCCATCCCCAAACCATCCCCTCCCTGCAGTGTGGGACAGGAGCTCTGAGCTCTGGGCTGTTCCTCCATCCCCCAAACCATCCCCTCCCTGCAGTGTGGGACAGGAGCTCTGGGGTGTTTCTCCATCCCCAAACCACCCCCTCCCTGCCCTGCCTGCGGGACAGGAGCTGGAGAGGCTCAGGAGGAGCCAGGGCTGGGCAGCTGAGGCTCCTGTCCTGCAGAACCCCCCTTTGTGCTGAGGTGACGTGGGACGATCCCCCCGTGGAGGGGGAGCTTTCCTCCTGCACTTTGGGGTTTGTGGAAGGACACAGAGCCACAGAACGTGAACATTTCCACAGAATCACAGCATGGTTGGACTGGAAGGGCCTTTCCAGACCCCATTCCCTGGTCCTGTGTTGGTGGAGCTGGTGCTGACTGGCCCCTCTGGTGGTTGTTATAAAGACCCAGAAAATGCCTTCTCCAAAGCCTGGAGAATATGGGTTTAGGATTGTAACTCAGCATTGAGACACAACCTTTTAAAAGGACATATGATGAGATTTTTTTATTTATTTTTGAAATTATTTTAGGTTTGACAATCTAGGACTTTTCCCACCTGCTAAACTTTACAGAATAAATTTTTTAGCACTTTTTTGCATTGCCTGCAGAACATCCAAATCTTAATTAAACTGTAATTAAAAAAAAAAGAGAGACGCTGTTTGGCAAATTGAAATAAGTTGCTGGCTTGCTACAAGGATGAAAACAAAAGCAAATTTTAGGATTAATCCCCTGGAGAGAACCTGCCAGCAAGGCTCATTAATAGAAGTCTGATGTCTGGTGGGAAAAACCAGACACACTGTGGCCTGGCAAAGAGAAAACAGCAGAGAAATAGAGGGGATTGTTTATTTAACTAAACAGTCCTGCTGCTTCAGAGAATTCAGGGAGCTGCTTTGTCAGAAGTGAGCAGAACCAGCTGTATCCTGAGATTGGATGAGTTCCACTGCAAGGAAATAGAAAATCCCCGCTGGAACCAGTCCTGGGGTGCCAGCAGAGCAGCCTGGATGGCCAGGGGTGCTTTTTGTCCAGTTCTGTTAATTTTCTCTCTTACTTTCCAAGATTTTTGTGTTCTGAAAACCTCAGTGGGACAACAAGGACATCACCATTGGCTTTCTTTTGGATTATGCAGCTTCCAATAGTGGAAGTTCAAATGTGTCCCAGATTTTCCTGGTCATTGACCAGTCCTGGTGGGGGGTTCCAGGCCAGGTTGGAGCAGCCTGGGACAGTGGGAGGTGTCCCTGTCCATGCAGGGGTGGCACTGGATGGGCTTTGAGGTCCCTCCCAACCCAAGCCCTGCTGGGATTCCATGAAACCCTTTGGGATTTTTAAATCCCTGGAGTCAGTTTAGGGGGGCTGAGCTGAGCCCCAGGACAGACACAAGGGGCAGGGTGGGCTCCGGTCACTGCAGGGTCCTGGAGCTGCCCTGAGCCTTGGGCAGTGTCCAGAGGTGACCTCTGCATGTGGGCAGGCTCAGGCTGCAGAGCAGGGAAAGGTTCTTCCCCCAGAGGGTGCTGGGCACTGCCCAGGCTCCCCAGGGAATGGGCACGGCCCCGAGGCTGCTGCCAGGGGTGCCCAGGGTGGGGTCGCTGGGGGGTCTGGGCAGGGCAGGGGTGGATCAGGGATCCCTGGGGTCCTGCCCTGCGGGGTGCCCTGTGCTGGGGTGGCTGCAGCCCCAGGTGAGCCCTGTCCCTTGCAGTGTGCCAGGTGATCGGGATGTACGACTACAGCGCCCAGAACGACGACGAGCTGGCCTTCAGCAAGGGCCAGATCATCACCGTGCTCAACAGGGAGGACCCCGACTGGTGGAAGGGGGAGGTCAACGGCCACGTGGGGCTCTTCCCGTCCAACTACGTGAAGCTGACCACGGACACGGACCCGAGCCAGCAGTGTGAGTGTCCCGCGGGTGTTGAGGTGGAACATGCAGCATTGCCGGCCCCGCTGCCCCCGGGCCCGGTCTCTTTGAAGACCTTCTGTCCCCCCGTTGTGTTTGGTTGGTTTCGTTCCCATCCCCGTAGCACGTCCCCCCCTCCCCATCATTTTTGCTCCATGCCTTGCCACGCCTGCCTCATTTCCCTAGCTTGAATTTGCTCATTGTTTTGTTTTGCTTATGTGTTGTTTTCCTCCTTTTTCTAGGAATCATATGTTGTCCATCCCCCACTCAGGCTTGAAAGTCCTCAAAGAGACCCACTATCCCATAGCAGTGCCCAGAGGGATGATGGGAGATGCAGCCTTGATCATGTGCCTTCCAGCATGATCATCTACTGCCTTCTGAGTCAAGAACACACTGCACAGCAGTTTTACCTCATTTGACATTTAGTTGCATGGAATCGCAATGGTTGAGTTAATTACTGACAAAATTAAACTGATTCAAAACAAAAACAAAACAAAACAAAAACACACACACACAAAAAAAAAATAAAAATCAGAGGATAGTGGGTCCTTTTGTGGCTTTCAGAGTTACCAAACTAATTTTTCCACCTTTGCACAGGTGCTTTCGGTAGTTTTAAAAATTATTTTTTAAAGATATATTTTAGCCTTTTAAAGGAAAAGTATAAATTAAATTTCTTCATTGCAATTTTGTTTGTGCAAAAAGACCCACTATCAAGGAATGCTGCATGTGCTATTAAAATTGTTCCAAATGTCCATGAATTGGAGACTTTATGTATCTTTCTTTTTTATTGTTCACTTGTCCAGTGTTGTCAATATGTCTCTTTTTTTTTTTATTATTTTAATTTTTTTTTTTTTTTAATTACAAAAGAACAGAAGGAGTTAAAATCAGTTTAAGGAAGTTTAAATGTGCCCAGTTCCAGGTATTTTGTTGTAGTTACTGTACTGTTTGTATCAGGTGTTGTTGTTGAGTGTGTAACCCATTGTGGAGAGGGGAAATGCCCTCCCCCCGTGCCAGAGGCAAACCTGGAGTGATGTTTTACCCAGCTCTGTTCATTTGATTTTGCACATTACTTGTAGCTGCAAACAGTTAGCAAACAGCCTGGTTGGTGTCGTGTCCCTCGGTTTGTCGCATTCCCAGGTCAGAACTGGGGGAATGTTCCCCTCTGGGGGTGCCAGGATTCCCCCCGCCCGGCTCCCAGGTCAGAACTGGGGGAATGTTC
>VZTF01005124.1:97959-122576 GCA_013397755.1 Cnemophilus loriae
GGCTCCCAGGTCAGAACTGGGGGGATGTTCCCCCTGGGGGTGCCAGGATTCCCCCCCGGCTCCCAGGTCAGAACTGGGGGGATGTTCCCCCTGGGGGTGCCGGGATCCCCCCCCGGCTCTCCCCTCGGGGCTGGGCACTTGGGGTCCTCAGTTGTGCTTTCTGTGGAACAACACGTTCTGAACGAGTCATTTCCCTGACAAGAACGAATGTATAGAACTATCTCCCTGCAATTAATTTCCAATGTTTACATTTTTTTAAACTAGACTGTGGAATTTATACAAGTTCATATGAAACGGAGCTCTCAGTGGAGCTGTAGCTGTGCCGTAGCCGAGCCGCGTCCGTCTCTGCAGCGTTAGTCCCCGGCTCTTGCTGAAATGCCTGGTGCTGGCAGTGCCCTCCTCCCAATGCCTCGAGCACAACAGAGCCCTGCTACTAACGATTTACCACTGAGTTACTCCTGGTTTCTGTGTCTCGCTGTCCCCGAGCTCCTGCTGCAGCCTGTAGCATTCCCAGCCCCGCTCCCTGCTCCCGACCCGTCCTGCGGTGCAAAGGACAAGCGAAGCTCCTTATTCAGTTGCACTTCAGTATTTCATCACTATGAATGTAAATTATATAAATATATAAAAACCTGCAGCTTTAACAACTGTAATACAGCCTTTCCAATTAGTTCCATGTATAGAGAATTAAATCCTTCGTACAAAAGAGGCCGACACGTGTTTGTTGTCTCGTTGCTGGGTCACACCGAGCTCGCCAGGGGCCGTGAGGGCGCCGAGGGCTTTGCCAGCAGCGCAGCCTGGAGCCCTTTGCCCCTCACAGTGACACTTGCCTGGTTTCTTGGAATGTTGTTTCAGTGTAATTACTCAGATTCATCATCATTATCTGCAGCCTTTTGCCCCTTTGGGAGGGATTGCTGGGGTGTCCTTGGACTCCTGGTGGGTCCCTTCCAGCTCACCATGTTCTTTGATTCTCTGATTCCCTATCCAGGGTTTCTACATGGTACAAATCCTTGATTCTGATTTTTTTTATAGAGAAATTAAATATTCTTTCTTGGTTTGCCATGGGTTTACCTGGATTCGGGATGTGTTTTATGCCAGAAGCTCAAGTCTGAAAATATTGACAATTGCACAGATTTTCCTTCTTTTTAGGACAGTATTTAAATAATAATATATCTTTCATTTCTCGCATAAAAAAATAATTCTTCTCCATCATGGCCTCTTGCTGACAACTGCAGAAATGGAACAGCACCTCCCGCGTGTGATTTTCAGTGCTCTGCTCTCTGAGGGGATGGAGCCAGGTTTGACTCCACTCTGTCCGTATTTTGTGCATTAACTGATATTTGAACGAGAGGATCTCTCTCTTTTCCCATCCTGAGCTGCTGGGTTGGAAAACTGACTTGACTGAAAGCACTGGCCCTGAGGAACATTGTGGGTCCTGGGACTTCAGGCCAGAATTACATCTTGAATCGGTGGTGAAATATTTGCAATACCTCAGCTGCAGGGGATTCAGGTGCTGCTCTTTTCTTTCTCTTTACGTCAAGTGAGAGGAGAAGCAAAGCTCCCGCAGTGCCCTGCGGGGTCGGGGTTCTCTCCCGCGTCTGCCGGGGCTGAGCCTGCGGAGCCCTGAAAGCTGCTGGGGGCAGTTCCGCAGCGCCGGGGAGGAGCAGGCTGGAGCTGTCCCTCGGGGACTGACGGGGAATCCCTGGATCCCCGGGGCTGGAAAAGCCCTCCCAGCCCATCCAGCCCCAGCTGTGCCCGATGCCCACCTTGTCCCCAGCCCAGAGCACTGAGTGCCACCTCCAGGCCTTCCTTGGACGCCTCCAGGGATGGGCACTCCAAACCTCCCTGGGCAGCCCCTGCCAAGGCCTGAGCACCCTTTCCATGGGGAAATTCCTCCTGGTGTCCAGCCTGAACACACACGAGGCACTGGTTGTGCCAGGACTCCTCAGGCAGAAGAGCAAAATGAATCTCATTTACAGAGTCCCAGACAAAGACACTCCGTGGTGGCTGAAGTGACAGACGTTGGCGAAATCCCTGTAGTGTTTATTTGCTCCGTGAGTCCCTGAGGGTGCTCTGAGAGCCTGGCAGGGAGTGTTTCATCCTCCTCCTCTTCATCAGGGATTCTCCCTGAGCTGCAGGGGACGAAGCATTGCAGTGACTGCTTTACCTGTCTGCTCTTGTCTTTATGGATATAAATAGATATAAATACATATTGGAGAAAGGGAGGATGGCAGTGACTGCCCAGAGAAGCTGTGGCTGCCCCTGGATCCCTGGCAGTGCCCCAGGCCAGGCTGGACACTGGGGCGGGGAGCAGCCTGGGACAGTGGGAGGTGTCCCTGCCCATGGCAGGGGTGGCACTGGATGATCCTTAAAATCCCTTCCCACCCAAATCACCCTGGGATTCTGTGAATTGGTTTTCTATTCACTTCCCTGTGCCGAGTGCCTTCTCCTATTGCACAGGAATTGTCACTTGAGGGATGGAGAGGAGCCTGGAATTCCAGACGCTCCCAGTGCTGCTGGATTTTATTCTTCACTGGTTTTCCTGTTTGTGGGAATTCCCTCTGTATTCAACTGCTGACAAAGAATTTCCGTGAACGTTCTTTCAGGGAATTTGTTCCTTTCAATACTTGGAATCTGTCCAAGACAACTCCAAGTCTGAAATGTGGGTTTATCAAGAACATTTTGCTTTATATTCAGGATCAGTTTTATTTAAACCTCAATTCTTTTGGAGCTTTAGTGGCTTCACTTTCTGTCCCCATGAGCTCACTGAGCGCATTTTATTTCCATAACCAAAATAACTGAAATTCTGGTTTTGTTCTCTGGTTTTAGAGCACTTTTTAGTTCTTTGTGGTTATTGACTCCAGCTATCTAACTTGTTAAGTAGAAACTTCTGTGCAGTAAATTCAGGTGACAAATGGCTTGTTTTTAACTTTATTTTAGACAGCTTCAGTAGATTCAGGGACAACATGGCTCAAATATTATGGCATCAGTTGAATTGATGCAGACAACAGGATAACAAAGTGCTCCTTAGCTAAACACGGGGCTGAGGTGACCTTTGGGTTTCAGGACATTGTCCTGGTGCAGTTAAAAATGAAAATTGTTTTCACCAAGACTTCACTGCTCACCTGGGGGCTTTAATGGGCAAAGCACGTGAACTGAGCTGCAAGGGACCCACAGGGATCACCCAGTCCCACCCCTGGCCCTGCCCAGCCCCCCCAACAATCCCACCCTGGGCACCCCTGGCAGCGCTGCCCAAACGCTCCTGGAGCTCTGGCAGCCTCGGGGCCGTGCCCATTCCCTGGGGAGCCTGGGCAGTGCCCAGCACCCTCTGGGGGAAGAACCTTTCCCTGCTCTGCAGCCTGAGCCTGCCCTGGCCCAGCTCCAGCCGCTCCCTGGCTGCTGTCCCTGTCCCAGAGCAGAGATCGGAGCTGTCCCTCGGCCAGATGAGAGTGAAAAAATAATAAAATGTTGTTTGATCAAAGGTTGGGACATTTAAAATACTGCATTTGGTTCCCACATTCCTGGTTCCAGGTGAAGTGCCTGCACAGCACCTTTATTTGTAGAATATTGTGAATTGGAGCTGTGCATTTCCTTCTGCCTGGACCGGTGGCTGCTGCTCGTGGCTCTGCTGCTTCTGAGCCCTGAGTGCCCAGGGGCCCAGACAGGCCCTGGGTCACAGTTCAGAGGTGAGACTCAGTTTCCTGCTGTGTTTTGAATCATTCAGGGCTTGGTTAACTCTGTGATTTGCATTTTTAGATGCATTCTTGCCCTCACACGTAGGGTTTTACTCTCCCCAAGCAGCCTCTGGAAAGGGAGTGGTGGAATCAGTGACTCATGGAATGGTTGAGGTTGGAGCCACCACCCGTGAACCACATCCTCAAGTGCCACATCCACACGTTTTCTGAACGCTTCCAGAGAGGGCGACTCCACCTCTAAATAATGCTTCAAGTTTTACCAGTGGGACTGCCCAGGCTTGTTTCCAGGTCCTTCCGTGCACCTCGGGGGAAGTGCTCTGCTCTCACAGTAAATGGACACACTGGATCTCTCTAGTTGAGGAATTCCAGACGTGCTGAAATCATTGAAAATAGCTGAGAAATGGGATTGGGCATTGCAGATGCTTGAGGTGCAGAGATCTGTTTGACCCCGGACAATGTCCTCAGCTGAAGCCTGGGATGGTCTCATGCAGGGTCCATCCCACGGGATTGAAGGGGAATTGGTTGCATCTGAAACAGGTGCTAAGAAGGTTGAATGTTGAAGTGTGATTTAAATAACTCAGCACTGCTGAGGCCCCTCGAGGGCTGTGTCCAGTTCTGGGTCCTGCAGGAGAGACCTGGAGGGGCTGGAGCGTGTCCAGGGCAGGGAACGGAGCTGGGAAGGGGCTGGAGCCCCAGGAGCAGCTGAAGGAGCTGGGAAAGGGGCTGAGCCTGGAGAAAAGGAGGCTCAGGGGGGACCTTGTGGCTCTGCACAACTCCCTGACAGGAGGGGGCAGCCGGGGGGGTCGGGCTCTGCTNATCCTGGGATTCTGTGAATAATTTACCTGGGTGAAGGGGTGCTCCCCTGGTGTGCTGTTCCCTTCTCCTTAAGGATTTGGAGGAAAACTGTGACATCATTTTTGCCTGCTCCTGGTTCCCTCTAACAGGACAGATTCCTGTCTCCTGTGACCTTGTCACTACAGACTGGGCCAGCACGAGGCTTACAGGGAAATCTGGCAGTGGCACTGGTTAGGAAACCTCCCCAAATGAAAAGGAATCAGCAGCTGTGGCCATGGACGTGGATCAGTGATTTCCAAAGCAGAACCTCCCTTCCCAAAAAGCAGCATCTTGTTTTAGACTCAATGTTTATCTTGGGAGACCCAGATCTTCAGGGCTGACTTTGTAAGGAAGAGGAACAACATCTTTACTCTGCACAAAGAGATTTGAAATGATTTTATGCATTTCTGGAGCCTTTTGAACTGCAGAGACTGTGGTGATGGGAGGTCAAGGCGCAGATCTGGAGTTACAACATTTCTCTGTTGGTTCTCCAAGTCCAGCCAGAGGAGCAAAATTCGTGGACTCACTCTCCTGAGAACAAGTTAATTATTGTCAGTTCCCCATCCTTTCCTGGATTTACTGCATTGAGGCAAAGAATTGCCCAGAGATCCTGGATCCCTGGATCCCTGGCAGTGCCCAAGGCCAGGCTGGACACTGGGGCTGGGAGCAGCCTGGGACAGTGGAAGGTGTCCCTGCCCATGGCAGGGGTGGCACTGGATTGGCTTTGAGGTCCCTCCCAACCCAACCCAGCCTGGGATTCTGTGATCACTGGAATTCAGATCACCAGAGTTCTTTGGCTTCCGTGAAAAACGAGCCAGACATTTCCACTTGGAAAGGAATCCAGTTCTTCTTCGGTGTTTTTAATACAAAGACAAGAAAAATCTCTGTACTTGTGCACCTCACGAAGAAAATCCCCTACCAGAAAAATCTCTCCTGCATGTTCTGCTATTTGGACTTTTTTCCCAAATATTTCATATCCAAAAGCAGAGTGTTTGTTGTGATTCAGAGCAGCCCATTCAGACCTCAGCTGGCTGCCAAGGGAGCCACTAAAATGGTTCATTATTCAAAATGTCAGTGCTTCCTCCAAGGGGTTGGTGGTTGGAAATCACCTTCAGGCCAAGGTCATCGCGTCTTTGAACAAGAACTTCCCCAGGGAAATGTAATTAAACACTGGGTTCACTTCTAATGAAGCACTGGGAGAACTGGGGCTGTTTCTTAGACCTGTGGTTTTCTTGGCACCAAAGAAACTGCTCTGAAATCAGACATTTATTCAACAGAGATGAAACTTCTGGCTTTTGAAAGGGGCCAAAAATTCATTGCTTTGGCATCAAGTTGATGTTTCTCCAAATCTGCTTTTTATTCCAAGCAAAGTTTCAATTGCACTTTGTTGTGACATCCCACCCTGATCCCAGCTCCCAGCCTGATCCCAGCTCCCACCCTGATCCCAGCTTCCAACCTGATCCCTCCCAGCTTCAGAGTCAGACAGGAAACAGCTTTGACTGTCTGTATCTCCTTTTCTGGGTTTGTTTCGTTTGGTTTTGTTTGGGTTTGGATTTTTGGTTTTTTTGTTATTTTTAAGCTGAATCCATCATTCCCCTTTCAGGAGCGCAGATCAGTTAAAGCAGCAGTTGCTGGTATTCCATGGAAATAATGGTGATACACCTGGACCTTTCCAGTGGCATTGTCTGAGCTCCATTCAGGAAGCTAAAAATGCAGGAAATACTCCCTAAGTATTGACTTTATATGCAAAGAACTGAAAGAGTCACCTGGGGCCTGATGTTTCCTTAAGGAGAGTTTGTTTCCGTGGGGAATGTACTGAATTTGCTGAGGAGTGAGGGAAAGAATTCAGCTGGGGAATTTTGGTTGTGTGAAAATAGTTGAAATAGATCATTTTTAGAGCCAAACGTTTTCCACCCGTTTGAAATCAACTTTGTCTTTTGAAATGCATTGTATTTTATGCAGAGAAGTAGCAAAAACTGGAAGAAAACATTCTGTGGTCCAGTCTCAGAAGAACTTAATTAAGCTCAGCTGAAAAATAATGGCTTACAGAAGAAAGAATGGAATTAAATGTTCTATGGAATTCAGAGTAGAAAACAAAACTTGAGATTGTGGAATTGACACAAAAATCCTCCCATCTACAGGGGATCAGTGCAAGGGAGGTTTGCAACAATGGAAGGACAAAACTGATGGAAGAGGAGCTCTCAGTGCCAACCTTTCCCTGTGCTTTTAAACTAAAGGAGAGCAAAATCCACCCCTTTGGCTTGGCCCAGAAATCAGTGGAATCTGGGGGTCTCCAGTGACCTTTGCATGTCCTGGCCCGAGCCCTTCAAGTATTTAGGAGCAGTTTTTAATTGAAGTGTGAAGAAGTGAAGAGGCCCTGCAGGCCCTTCTTGAGCAGGATTTCTTTGGCCGGACGGGTAAAGGCGAACCTTGAATTTAGAGCATCCAGCGTCTGAGGGAGTCATTCCAGTGCCCCTCGGAGCCTTAGGGACACTGCAGCTCTTCCCTAATTCCCTCTGGGATGTCTCTGCATTTTGCCCACACCACATGAAGTCTTTTCCCCCTTTTCATCACCAGCCATCCATGTGGGACTGGAATGACACAACCCAAGGGGTCGGGGAGCTCCAGGGTGAGGCTGGGAATGGGCAGGCAGAGGCGAGGGGGACTTTTGGACACCAGAGTTCACACGTAGAGGTGGTCTTTGTTTTGATAAATAAAAAAAGGTGTTGAATGGAATGTGTGGAGTCACAGAGGGGTGAAGCATCGCTGGGGCTGTGCCACAGGAGCAATGACCAGGACAGGCAGCAGTTCCTGTCCATGCAGGGCTGCTGCGGCTGCCGCAGGTCTGAGCCCCTGTGCAGGCAGCCAGAATAAAGCCCGGGGTGCTGTTGTGTTTTGCAGGGTGTGCAGACCTGCACCTGCTGGACATGCTGACCCCCACGGAGAGGAAGAGGCAGGGCTACATCCACGAGCTCATCGTCACCGAGGAGAACTACGTCAACGACCTGCAGCTGGTGACAGAGGTGCGGCAGCTCTGCGGGGCCACTCCTCCCTCGGCCAGCCCCGTCCTTGCGCCGTGCGAAGTCACCGAATTCACTGCCGGGTCTGCCTCCCCTGGGGGTCTCTGTCCAACCCTCGGTAATCTGTGTTTATAGAGACAGAGGCAGCTGTGGGTGGGTGCAAACCACGGCAATCCCTTGGCTACCAGCACCAAAGTGCTGATGTTTGAGGTATCATTTTAGCAAACCGTTTTTGCTCCTGACTCTCAGTGTTTGTTTCTCGTGTACAAGTTCTGAAACCTAAACAAATGTTCTTAAATGAAGCACACTGCCCATGCTCGCAGTGGGGCTCAGTTATCAATTCCTGTGATTGGCTTTAGCGGTAGGAAAAAAGGAATTAGTACAGACAACTATGGACAATTCTTTTGACAGAGAAGCAAAGCCCTTTTCTGAAGAAGAGTTCAAGACGTGCAAACCTGAGACTCAGAGAAATCAGAACTTCCATAAAAGAGTCCGAAGTAAAACCTGTTTTCAGTTGCATTATCAAAGGAATCCTGAGATCTTTTGCAGAAGACCTCTGGCTAAAATTCCCAAGTTTCAAACAGATTATCCAGATCAGAATTGACACCACCACCCCTACGAATTCAGAGTATTCCCTGTCAGAGCCCCTCGTAGCTGAGGGTCTCCTCAGGCCCAGGCATTGCAGGGAACACGATGGAGTCTGGGACACGAGCGTGCTGCAAGTCTGCCTGTGCTCACCCTGTACACTCTAAATGGCCTCGTTTCTGACTCCCCAGATCTTCCAGAAACCACTGATGGAATCTGAGCTGGTCACAGAAAAAGAAGTTGCCATGATTTTTGTTAATTGGAAGGAGCTGATTATGTGCAATATAAAACTACTGAAGTAAGTTGTTTTTTTCCTCCCATACTTCACAAAAACAGAATCCTGGGCCTCTCCCCCTGCTTCTCCTTTTATCTGCATGACAATATTTGCCACTTACACAAATCCTAACCAGAAGGGCCACGTGTTTCTCCTTGTGGGAAAAAGCAAACTGTGGGCAGTGTTTGCTGTGAGCTGTTGAGAGCCCAGCAGTTCTCTGCCATGGCACTCTCGTTGTTCCTGTGCTCCAGAAGGCAAATCCTCCTCTCCCCTGAAGAGCAGGGCTCTCCAAGGCTTCCCACAGGGCAGGACCTTCCCTGCCTGGTTCCCAAAGTGCCCTTCTCCCAAGGCTCCCGGTGCTGCTGCCCCAGCTCACTGCCATTGCCAGGGAAACTGAGTGAGGGCAGAGTTAAACCTTCACCTGGAGACGCAAAAGCATTGATAAAGTTCTTTTTTTCCCTGCTGAGCTGCTAATTTTCACCGAACCTACAGGGATTTTACCTCCTTTTTTTTTGTAAAATGTATTTGAAAAGGGCCCACAAGTTGAGAAGTTGTGGTGGTGGCAGGACAAATGAGAATGAACCTTTCCTTAGGAAACCAGGCTAAAAACTCACAGCGATGGGGTTTTCCCCTCCTTCCCTCACTCACATGTCAGTAACTCTCTTTCTAAACTGACAGAAAAGGAAATTACCCTCCTCTTTCTGCCATCTCTGATCTGGCACAGCATTACAGTCAAGCAGCAGCTGGGTGATCACGAGGGGGAAAGGCACTGGCTGAGGGTGCAGCCTGGCTTGTTGTGTCCTTGCAGTAAATCTTGGGGCTGATGTATTTATCCTTCTCTGGGTTTCCACGATGAATAAGAACCTTTATTCCATAACTGAGGAGTGGCTCTTTGTCCAACCCCGTGCCCTGCTCCTGCTCAGGGCCCTGCGCGTGAGGAAGAAGATGTCCGGGGAGAAGATGCCGGTGAAGATGATCGGGGACATCCTGACGGCCCAGCTGCCCCACATGCAGCCCTACATCAGGTTCTGCAGCTGCCAGCTCAACGGGGCCGCCCTCATCCAGCAGAAGACGGATGAAGTGCCCGAGTTCAAGGAGTTTGTCAAGGTAAGAGAAGCAGCAACCCCTGGGAATTCTGTGCATCTTCTCACTTGGCTGATCTGCTGAGCAAATGAGGCCCCACCTGAGGGCTGTGTCCAGTTCTGGGCCCTGCAGGAGAGACCTGGAGGGGCTGGAGCGTGTCCAGGGCAGGGAACGGAGCTGGGAAGGGGCTGGAGCCCCAGGAGCGGCTGAGGGAGCTGGGAAAGGGGCTGAGCCTGGAGAAAAGGAGGCTCAGGGGGGACCTTGTGGCTCTGCACAACTCCCTGACAGGACAGGAGGGGGCAGCCGGGGGGGTCGGGCTCTGCTGCCGTGTTCCAAGGGAAAGGAGGAGAGGAAATGGCCTCAAATTGCACCAGGGGAGGGTCAGATTGGAGATGAGAAAATATTTTTCCCTGGCAGAGTGGTGAGGCCTTGGGATGAGCTGCCCAGGGAGGTTTGGAGTCACTGTCTGTGGGACTGTTCAGGAGCAGTCTGGATGTGGCCCTTGGGGACAGGGTTTGGGGGGGTGCTGGTGCTGGTGCTGCTGGGGTGGCACTGGGTGATCCTGAAGGGCTCTTACAGCCCTGATGATTCTGGGATTCTTGTCCAGAGAAGGCAGGTGAAGAAGTGTTGTAAAAACACAAGGAATTCTCGTCCTGATGTGATCTCAGAGCAGATTTAGCTGAGGATTGGCGCTCATTTATTGCCTTCCCTTTTCCTTTCTTGGAGGAGCTCATTTTTCAGGGTTTAAACCACCTGACTAACCAGATTTTACCTCTCTAATGTTTCAGAGGTTAGCAATGGATCCTCGCTGTAAAGGAATGCCACTATCAAGTTTTCTACTAAAGCCTATGCAACGGGTAACGAGATACCCACTAATAATTAAAAATGTACGTTCCTTTGCACACACAATGGGTTTGGTGCTGCTTTGCTTACACCTTAATTACAGGGTTGTTTCCTTATCTGTGTCAGGCTTTGTCACTGTGAGATTTCTGATGTGCTGGGGAATGTGGGGTGTCCTTTAATACTTGATTCCAGTATAGAAAATGGGATAATTCCTTGGGTTTTGGCGAAATGGTTCAATATTTCCATTTGAAACGGAGGTGAAGCTTGCATCCAAAGAACCAGAAGGCAGTGAGTGCTGCATGAAAAATTAAAATTCAGATAACAGGAGCAACAAGGCAACCTTGTGCTCGGATTTGCCTTTCCCCACAGGGCCATTCCCTCCCCACAGGCCGGGAGGTGATGCTGAGCCTGGATTGCTGCAGGTTCCCCCCGTGCTGCTGATGGTGCTGGAGGATTTCCTGCCCTTTCCTAACTTCCATTTGTTGCTTAACACTTCCCATCCCAAATAACACCATGGAACTTGGCCCACGGCTTTCACAAGGAATCGTAAATTGGATGTTGGCATTTAAGGGATTCCTTCGGCAGCCGTGGCTGCGTTTCTGTGTTTGGCTGCAGTGTGTGTGCTTCCGTCAGAGGAGCCAGCAGTGTCCTGGAGCAAAGGCTGTGCAGGCAGGCCTGCAATCCAGCTGTTCCCAAATAGTGTTTGTCTCCCATTTCTCATGTCTGGCAAGGAGGAAAATAAATGTGGGACATATTGGCTGGCTCTGCTGGCAGTAAAGCCCTGGAATGGAAGTGTGGGGCTGACAGAGCCAACGCAGCTGAGCTGTGGTGACAGGAGCCTGATGCTGGGTTTGTTCGTGTGCAGATAATAGAGAACACCCCCGAGAACCACCCTGACCACAGCCACCTGAAGCACGCCCTGGAGAAGGCGGAGGAGCTGTGCTCGCAGGTGAACGAGGGCGTGCGGGAGAAGGAGAACTCGGACAGGCTGGAGTGGATCCAGGCCCACGTGCAGTGCGAGGGCCTCTCCGAGGTAACCGGGGCTCGCTCGGCACCGGCCACGCCCGCGCACGGCGCCGCAGCACCGGGCACAGGGGAGCAGCCACCTGCCCCATCACCCCATCCCTGTCCCCAGCTGTCCTCGGCTCCCTGCCCCCCTGCCCGTGATCCACAGGGGAGCAGCCACCCCATCACCCCACCCCTGTCCCCACCTGTCTTGGCTCCCTGCCCTCCTGCACGATTCACAGGGCGCAGGGGAGCAGCCACCCACCCCATCATCCCCATCCCTGTCCCCAGCTGTCCTCGGCTCCCTGCCCTCCTGCACGTCATCCTGGTTGCTGCCCTCGTGTTCCTGCCCCCTCGGGGTAAATCCTGCTTGGTTCTCTGCCTCCGGACCAGTCCCAGGTTCAATGCTGCAATTTGCAACCACAGCTTCCCAGTTTCCCAGTTCTTTGTGGTGCGGTGGTTATGGGACTGCTGTATCCCACTCTAAAGCTGTACCTGACCGCTTTGGAGTGCTTTAAAAACCAAATATTTAAAAATAATTTCTGTGATAAAGCTTTGTATACATTTGAAAACTCAAGAATACTGATCAGGTCTCTGGAGATTTTACAGGGAGAATCCCTGCCTCCCATTCCATGTTATTTTTTATGATTATGTGATAAGTTTCTAGAAATACTGTGTTTGTATGTCCTGAAAAAGGAGGGAGGATATTCTGATGGCCTTCCTGTTGCTGGTGGAGGTAACAGAGGCAGACAGACCACAGCTTGATTTTCAAAGTTTTCAGTTCTAGAAGGTAAAAAGATAATGAGCACTGGTTGGTTCATAAAGTAGAAAAATTGCATTTCACCTCAGGAAGTCTGACTGTTCTGGGAGAAGGACGTGTGTGACAAGGTCAGCACATTCAGCTGTCTGCCAGCCACTGCCCGAAGAGAAGTGGCTGCTTTTATCTTCTGTAGATGGTGCCTGGCCCCAGAACAGCAGATCCACACCCTGACAGAGCCTGTGGTGCTCGCTGCCACCGTAACCCCAGCAGCAGCAGCCTCCAGCCCGTGGCAGGGAACAAGCCAGCCTCTCCCTGCTTTCTGTCCGAGGGTTTCCAGCCTGCCAAAGGAGCCACTCCAGATCCAGCTGCACAGGGTGGTGAGAGCTGTGCCATCCCCTGGTGAAAGGAAACCTGAAAATGGCACTTCAGGCAAGGGCAGGACTCTGCTGATCCCTAACAAGCCCCGGCTGAGTCTGGGATTGTGCCAGTCCCAGCGGCCAGCAGCTCTAACTTGGGGTATCTGGAATCCTTTGGGGTGCTTTAAGGGGTGAAATTCAAACACAATTCAGAATGCAGCCCTTAAGGAAGCTCAGCCTGTGGAGAGGCTGCTTGCAGAGCTGCTGCTGATCCAGGACAGGTCCCCCGGCTCAGTCCCACTCCTGGAGGTGCATGTGCATGGCCAGGGGGCACAGATGCTTTTGGCTTCCCCCTGCCTGCCCAGCCCGTGCCCCTGTGACCGAGGGGCTGCCTTCAAGGGGACTCTCACGGAGCCTTTGCGCCGCTTGTCGTGCTCGAGGCGTCGCTGTCATCCCTGTGACACAGACTGGAACCAGGACTCAAAACTGTATTTGCTCTCTTGCAGGGCAGCCCCGATTGTTTCACTTTATACAGTGCGTTGTTGTTCTTCTTCTACTTTTCGCAGCAACTCGTTTTTAATTCAGTTACAAACTGCTTGGGACCACGCAAGTTCCTGCACAGTGGGAAGCTCTATAAAGCCAAGAGTAACAAGGAGCTGTATGGTTTTCTCTTCAACGACTTCCTCCTCCTCACTCAGATCATAAAACCTCTTGGCTCTTCCGGCACAGACAAGGTCTTCAGCCCCAAGTCCAACCTGCAATACAAAATGTACAAAACTGTAAGTGCTGCTCCGACACGGGGATGGGGACGGGGCTCGGCAGCTCCATTCTGGGGGCACGGGCAAGAGCCTTCCTAGAGAAGAGGTCTGAAAGCTTTGGGGTTCAGGGACTGATGGCAGGAAGGGTGGCTGAGTGCTCTGGTGAGATAAGAAAAGACGCTTTTGAGGTTTTGCTTGAACAAAACTCTTCCATGAGGGCTCGTGTGTTTGAGGGAGCAGAGGAAGAGCAGCGTTTGCTGTTCTCTGGGGGAGGAGACCCTGCTGTGCCTGGCTCTCTCCTGGAGACTCTGCTGTGCCTGGCTCTCTCCAGGACACCCTGCTGTGCCTGGCTCTCTCCTGGAGACTCTGCTGTGCCTGGCTCTCTCCAGGACACCCTGCTGTGCCTGGCTCTCTCCAGAAGTGTTTCCAGGCTCTGCAGGCACCTCTGTCTTTGTCAACTTTTAAAATTTTCTGCAGAAAGATGGCAGGCAGAAGGGGGTAGATACTTGGGGCACACGATAAACCTGCTGCGAGCTGATGTGTGCTGAATGCCCCCGTTCAGACTCTGCAGTACAACTCCAGCTCTGCTGATGTTTTACAGCCCATTTTCCTAAACGAGGTACTGGTAAAATTACCCACGGACCCTTCTGGAGATGAGCCCATCTTCCACATCTCCCACATTGACAGAGTCTACACACTCCGGGCCGAAAGCATTAATGAAAGGTAGGTGCCTTCGTGGGCCTATAAAAAGTCTGGTGCAAATGTAGGATGGGAATGGTTGTGATGGAAACTTGCAGAGCACTCTCCAAGCTGGTTATTTTACAAGACTGGAAAATTCCTTCTTGGGAATATGGTGATCTGAAAAGGAGGGAGAAATAATGATGTTTCCTGAATTCCAGCTAGACCAGGGATGACACGGCTGAGGGTGGATGTTTAGGCTGCATTTCACGTTTTAATGTGAAGAAGCCAAAAGATGCAATTGTATCTTCTGCTGTTACCAGCTGTTTGTTTGTGCAGTGAAAGCATTTGTGTGGCTGGATGATGAAGGAGATCAAGCAACAGGTCAGAAGGGGAATTTGAAGCAAAACCTACCAAACTAAACCCAGTTGGTTTTACCTGGTTCAGATCAGACTGGAAAAGTCAAAGGGAAGGCATCCTTAAATCCTCAGCTGGAGGTTTTTGTCTCTGGCAGGCTTACGCAGAGAAGACTACACTGACTTACACTGGAAAGGTTTCTCTTCACAAATGTAAGGTCTTGGAAGAGAACTTTTCTTAAAAACTGAAAGCTGAAAGTGCATCAAACTCCTCCCCCTACTGCAGACATCGTGTTCTGCCAGCTGGGAAATGTAGGACCCTCAAAATTCTGATGCACAAAATCTATAAAACATCTTGAGGGGTGTCTGCCCCGTGCTGGGAAGTGCCCAAGGCCAGGCTGGACACTGGGGCTTGGAGCAGCCTGGGACAGTGAAGGTGTCCCTGCCCATGGCAGGGGTGGCACTGGATGGGCTTTAGGATCCCTTCCCACCCAAACCATGAATGTCCTGTGGAGCAGCAGCTCTTCATTTGGGGTTCAGAAATGGATCCACAGCTTCCATTTGGGGTTCAGAAATGAATCCACAGCTTCCAGATTCTCCCATGTTTCCTTGGCTCAGGTCTCAGGCTCCTCTGTATGTCACAGCAGTTCTTCTAAGCCCTTGAGGTCACTTAGTAGCCCTTTTGCCACCCTTTTTCTCTGTCAGCCTTCCCCCTCAGTCTCCTTCAGGCACAGGCTGAGATTGCTGGGGTCAAGAGCTGGACTCAGTGATCCATGTGGGTCCCTTCCAACTCAGGATATTCTGTGATTCTTAAGCATGAAATGATTTCCCAGGAGGGCCCATTCACCACCCGTGTACTCCCCACTAGTCAGAAGAATGTGGTAGGAACTCTCAGGGACCAAGGACAGTGGCCACCTCAGCAGCACCGGTGTCTTGCACCTCCTGGCTCCAAGAAGTCAGTTTATTGCAGGAAAGCAAAGGGCTGGATGAAAGCAAACCTGTTCTTCAGACCTTTTGTTTTCTCGTCATGCGTCTCCTGCTCGTGGTTCTCTTGAGCTTTCTTTGTGTGGTGGGGTTTGCTGCCTTGGGATGGTTACATTCTGCAGGTGCTATGAATTCCAGTAAGATCCCTTCCAGGCAGACAGCTGTGAGATGGCAGAGCCTGGCACGGGGCCAGAGCCTTGGCTGGGAAGGAGGGACAGCTTTAGTTTTGTCTGCTGTGCTCCAGCAGGGGAAAATGGAAATGGCATTTTGCAACTTTTTTTTCTCCTTTCCTTCTGAAGGACTGCCTGGGTTCAGAAGATCAAAGCTGCTTCAGAACTTTACATAGAGACTGAAAAGAAGAAGAGGGAAAAGGCCTACTTAGGTACAGAATAGGATGTGGGGGTCTCATCTTTTGTGGAAAAGTCCCTGGGCAGGAAAATGCACTGGTGACGTTTCTCTCTGCTCTTCTGTTCCACCACAGTTCGCTCTCAGAGAGCAACAGGCATCGGGAGGCTGATGGTGAATGTTGTGGAAGGCATTGAACTGAAACCTTGCAGGTCCCATGGTGAGTGCCTTGGCTTCCTTTGCTCCATCAAGAGGACTTTCCCATCTGCCAGCCTGACTCCGCAGGGGTTCTGTCCCAGACATGATTTTGTTAAATGCCGTGGGTTTAGTGAAGGTAAAACAGGCAGAGGTGAATTTGTGCAGCTCAGCCGTGGTCGTGCAGTTGTCCTGCACGAGGCTTTTGTTTCAGACTGACTTAGTTTCCACCACACAAGCCATAAAGTCCTGAAGGGAAGAGTGAGGGTGCTCAGCACCCAGCAGAGTGGAGTATTCACTGTGATGTTAATGTAGCCCATTACAGAGGCAGTGAAGCAGAGCCTGGGATGGGACCAGAGCCTGGGATGGGGCCAGAGCCTGGGATGGGACCAGAGGCCTGGTCTAGCCAAGGTCTTTCCCAGCTCGGTTGGCTGTCAGAGCAGAAGGAAGCTCAGGAGCAGGATCACACAGCTAAAAAAGCCCCACTCGTTTCTGTTTGTTCCCACCTTCCCAGGGAAGAGCAACCCCTACTGCGAGGTGACCATGGGCTCTCAGTGCCACATCACTAAGACCATCCAGGACACCCTCAATCCCAAGTGGAACTCCAACTGCCAGTTCTTCATCAAGGACCTGGAGCAGGACGTGCTGTGCATCACGGTGTTCGAGCGGGACCAGTTCTCCCCCGACGGTGCGTGCGGGGCTGCCCCTGCCAAGGGCGCTTGCAAAGCTCTGGTTTGAGGAGGAGCATTCCTGCTGAGGGAAATCAGAGGGAATGGGCTGGGTTGGGAGATGATCTTTAAAGATACCCCAGATTTTACTCCCTTTGCATATTTGGGAGTCAACCTACCCTTGCTCTACCCCATAATCAGCACAAAAAGGGTCCAGCTCCCTCTGGGTTTTGAGAGTTCCTTTTCTTGTGCAATTGACTACAACTAAAGTGTGGTTTGTAATTCTGCTAAGACTCCAGAAGGCTCTGGGTGCTGCTTGCACATGGATGGGTTCAGGCAGGAGGAACAGAAATGCCTTCAAGTTCTTGTTACATGCAATAACAGTGGCAAAAATGAGCCCAGGATTCCAAACTTGATAGAATCATGGAATGGTTTGGCTTGGAAAGGACCTTAAAGATCATCCAGTTCCAACCCCTTCCATGGGCAGGACACCTTCCACTATCCCACACTGCTCCAAGCCCCATCCAGTGTGGCCTTGAACACTTCCAGGGATGGGGAGTCCACAGCCTCTCTCATTCTTTTTTCATGAGCTGGGATAGACATGCGGAGCATCACAGGGTGTATTTTGGAGTCCCCATCTCTCAGGCAGAGTTTGGATAGGACTGGTCCTGGCCCGTTGACCTCGTTTCTGGGCTGATGCCCTGCTTGGCTCTGTCATCTCCAGCAGGTTCACGCTGAGGTTTAACTGTTCAGCAACTTCTGGCCTTCTGCTGACATATCATAAAACCAAGAAGTCCCTGAAGCGAGGCAGCTGTGAATTCCGTAGTGGGTTTTTCCACTCATGGGCCCATTTAATTTTAATGCTGCTGCTATTTAACATGGCTAAATCCCCTTCTATGCAGCTTGGCAGCCTTTGGCCCTCTTCAAGTGCACGACTAGAGTTGGACTGAAAGCTTGTTTTCTCTTTTGTTGTGTGTGGGTGGAAGGTCAGGTCCTTCTGCAGACTCTGGTTTCCCTTTCCTGAGCACGCTGTGTTTCTGCATTCCAGACTTTTTGGGCAGGACAGAGATCCGTGTGGCAGACATCAAGAAGGATCAGGGCTCCAAGGGACCAGTTACCAAGTGTCTCCTTCTGCATGAAGTCCCCACGGGAGAGATCGTGGTGCGCCTGGACCTGCAGTTGTTTGATGAGCCTTAGGAGAGAGGGGCCCATGTCGGAATTCAGCCGGAGTTCACTGCAGGAGGTGTCTGCAGAAGCTGTCACCGAGTCTTTGCTGGTGTGGCATGAAAACACTGCTCGCCCTTCACACGTCAGAGGGTTATCAAAGCAAACAGGAGCATCTTTGTGCCTTGATAATTCTCACTGAACACATGAATCCCAATTTAGTGAGGAGATCTCCCTCAATCTCTCTGTGTGGAACTTGGCGTTGGTTTCCTGGGCTGGTGAAACAACCCCGTTGTTCCTCGTGCTGCAGTTGGGATGGCTGGCAAACCACCTAGGTGGCTGTGCTTGCCCCAGCTGCCCTGCTGTTTAATTCCCGTGGAGAAGGCGGTGTGGGTGTGTTTTGGAGGCTTTCTGCAGGGTTTTCGCCCTTCAGGAGTTCTGTGCCTATTGCTCAGCAGAGTGGTGTGTAACTGTGATGTGAATGGAAGGAGCAGTTTCGCAGCAAGAAGATCTTTGGAGATCTTCATGATGGTACTGAAAAGACTTAGAAAATAAATAGTCTATATCTATAAACAGAGAAGATTCTATTAACATACCACTTCATGACTTGTGTTGACCCTGAAAATAAAAGATGTCCAGGCCTTCTGCACAGAGATGAATTGCACTCCAGAAGAGTCCAGCCCTCGGTCCCTTTGGAAGTCGCTGTTGTCCCCAGGACTGTAAGTGCTGGGACAGGAAGCCAAGGGTGAGGCACAGAGCCCTGCTGGATCTCGTGTGGACCTCTCGGGTGCTCCTTTACTGCTGCTGCTCCCAGGGGTGAGCGTCACCTGCAGTGGGGAAGAAGAAACAATGCTGGCTCCAGCTCAGGAAGCGAATTTGCAGCCCGCAGAGCCTGGTGTGCAGAGCAGCCCGTGGTGCCCAGGTACGGAGCTGAGCCGTGCTCACCTGTGTGCGACGAGGAGCGCCGGGGTCCGGGGCAGCCACGTCCTGCAGCTCCCACGGGGCGGGGGCTGGATGTCACCAGGGAGCTCGTGGTGGTGCAGAGTGGGGAACCCAAAGCCAGCCGGGGGAATGCCAGGGCTCTCCATCCGTTTCACTCCATGGACACACAGCGTCCAGGCCCACATCCCTGTTTGGCAAAGCTCCCGGCTCCAGGTGGGCACCAACGTCTGCTTTCCCCCAGGCACACGTGTGAGTGCTTTGCTGAGTCTGGACTCGGGGGACAAAAGATCCCTGAGAGTCAAATTCCTCTTTGTTCTGCTTGGATTCCTTTTGTTCATGCCCTGCCCCGCATCCACTGGTATTTTTGTAAGGACTTCATTCCGGATGGGAGGTGCCAGCCCGTGTCATTCGCATGTGAACGTTCTCGTGGAGCTGTTGTTCGGTTTTGGTGTTCCTTGCATGTCCTCTCAGTACTGGTTCCCACCTCTCCTGTGTCGGCGGTGTTCTCTAGCACTCCAAGTCTTATTGGTTTCCATTAGGAGATTAGGATATATCCATAACAGGTAGGTAGATCAGTATGGTAGTATGTGTAAACTGTGCTGGGAAGTGTCTGTGTATTATAATTTCCTAAAAGACCACTGTAACGTTTCAAGCAATGGGAAGGAAAAAAAATGTATGTTGGAGGGACAACAAAGTTTACATTTCATACTTTTCAGAATCGCTTTATTATTTATTTATTGAAGATAGTGTAGAATTTTGTATCAGAAATGACAGACATACTTATGTATTTTTTGAAACAAAACAGAGATACACACTTTAGTTAGAAACTTTCAACTGACCACGTTTTAGAGGGAGTGTGACTTCCTAGGCATGCATTTGTTTACCACTAACTGGCTGAAAACACGATTAAGAGAACTTTAAGTTTCTATTTTTCAATGTTGTTAAGAAAATTGTTTCAATTAAAATATGTAAATAGTACTAAACCCATGCTTTCCTAATTCCATATCAATACATTTTATGAAATATAATGTATATGAAAATACACATTGTTGTGGTAGGATAAAAAAAGTGATAAAATCTATTACTGGAGTACCATTAAATGTCATTGTCTAACCTTTTATTGCTGTCCTAATTTTACTCAGTAGCTGCCAACAGGGTGAACATTCATTTCGGTGTTCCACAAGTAGCATCACTTTTTTAATAGTGTCATTTCACCAGCATCAATTACAGTGACACCTGAACTGGCCAACAGGACAAAAAAAAATCTCGTGGCTGGAATGCAGGAACCTTGAGCAGGGTTTTGGAGGGAGCCCCAAGGAGCTGCACCTGCCTGAGGCTCATCTGCTGCTGGAAGTGAGGGACCCTTCACTTAGGGGCCCCTCTCAGATTGCAACCCTTGTCATGGACATCAGATAATCCCAGAATCCCAGACAGGTTTGGGTTGGAAGGGACCTCAAAGCCCATCCAGTGCCACCCCTGCCACGGGCAGGGACACCTTCCACTGTCCCAGGTTGCTCCAAGCCCCATCCAACCCTGGACACTTCCAGGGAGGTGTTGCACCAGCCCGTACGATTGCCCCGTGTTGGGGAACTGTGACAGAACGAGCGCCCTCCCAGCCCCACCGCTTGGGGTGTCCCGCTTCCCCTCGATGCACGGCACTGTTTAACTCCCATCAGTGCCAGCAGGAGTTACTCAAACGTTGATGAGGAAGGGCTGGACTTTGGCTCACAGATGTCCAGTGAATCCCTGATAATCAGTCCGGTCCTAAAGGGGGAGCTCATCCTGTCCCTGTGCATCGAGGACGGGCTGTGTCCCTGCCCTGGTGACAGCGTCGCTGCCCTTGGAGCTCGATGGCACATCAGCACTGTCAGCTTCCCAGATGGAACTGTGCTTCCTGGAATTACAGAATCCCAGGATCCCTGAGGCTGGAAACGCCCTCCCAGCCCATCCAGTCCCAGCTGTGCCCGATGCCCACCTTGCCCCCAGCCCAGAGCACTGAGTGCCACCTCCAGGCCTTCCTTGGACACCTCCAGGGATGGGCACTCCAAACCTCCCTGGGCAGCCCCTCCAGTTCAACACACTTGGAAGTGCTGTGAGAGAAAACCACCGCCAGGCTGGCCTTGGCTCAGAAATGCCGAGTGCCTGCCCGGGGCACAGCTGGTGCTGGAAAGCCGGGAGAGGCTGCTCAGAGCTGGGGAAGGGACTTGGGCACCTGGAAGACAGAGCCCGGCTCTGAGCTGACACTGAGCCAAATAGCTGAGAAATCACAGCAGGTTTTTTCTAGGTGCACCTAATTATTCAGTATTTTCTCGATGTGAGTTTTTACGAGGGAACTTTTTCAATGCTCATTTTCCAATTTTTTTACCCTTTAAAAAGAGTTCAGACACATTTTGTTACATGTGAGGAGGATTGGGGTGGGAAACATTGTGGGTAATGGAGTTTTGTCTTACATTCCACATCTACCCTGGCTTTGTTCAGCCTCTCCACTCCTGTCCTACGTGCACATTGCTGTATCCAGAGTTCAGTACATGCTTAGAGATATATCTGTGATTATTGTACATGCAATATAAAAACACAGCTCTGTTGTCATTGTCAAATACTGAGTAAATCTCACAGAAAAGCATTTAAAGACACCCAGTTTTGTTTGTTCATTTAAGTATTTTAAAAGAAGGAGTGTCCTCAGGAAATAATTTTTCTGTATGTAGGAAGATATACTTAGGATCTCATTAAAAAAATAAAGAACTGCAGTGAGAGTCTGTTAAACTTCCCTAATTACTTGATAGAGTTGTCAAAGGCTCTGCTGTGACCACGGGTCAATTCCTTGGCTGCCTGTAAAGCTGCAAAAGCGTTGCTGCCCCTGGATTTAGGGACCAGTTCTGGGATCTGCCAGTGCTGTGCCAGCAAAGGGAGCTGGGGCTTCCTCCAAGCCCCCGTCAACCCCCGGGCCCAGCTCCTGCCCCTGCCCTGAGCACAGGATGGGGGAGAAAGAAGAAATATGGACAGAGCTAAAAGGTCAGAGCTTGGTGAGCAGCGGGAGCTCTGCCCTCCCTCCGTCCCCCAGAAGCGGGTGGGTGTCCAGAGGGTGATGGATGGGAAGGGAAATCCCTCCCAGTTTCCGGGAGCTGCTCCATGGGAAGGGGGCTGTGGTGTGACACAGGAGGAGGAGAAGGTTGGGTGTGGGACCATAGTGCTGGTCCAGGGCCTGGCCCCGTCTCCAGCCCTGCTCCTCAGGGAATCACAGGATGCTTTGGGGGGTCCTTAAAGCCCATCCAGTGCCACCCCTGCCATGGCAGGGACACCTTCCACTGTCCCAGGCTGCTCCCAGCCCCAGTGTCCAGCCTGGCCTTGGGCACTGCCAGGGATCCAGGGGCAGCCACAGCTTCTCTGGGCACCCTGTGCCAGGGCCTCCCCACCCTCTGAGAGGTGCTGCTCCCTCTTCCCCATCTCACCCTGGCTTTTTAGTGCTTTTTAGTGCACATTTTGCTTTTTGCCAAACAAATGGTATGGATTAGTTTCCTTTTATTTTTCTCTTATAAGAAAACCAGAGAAAAAAAAATCTACTGTCTGTAGAATTTATATGATCCCAAAAATTATGAAGGCATTATAAAAAATTATCTGGCAATAAGAGAAAAAGTAACTCTTTATTTCAAGAAAATGCAGTTAATTTGTATTGTTCATTTGCAGCACATTTAACTATTCCTCAGTAAAGCATCTGTACTGTGAAGTTGGCTCCTTTTGGTTTTTAAGGCATTTGTAATAGGTATGCATCAGGCAACACTGTTTCTCATAATGCAATTTTAACTTGTTTCAGTTGCTGTGAATGTCTTGTTTCCTCAGTCGCCCCTGGTTAAACAATTCTATTTACAGACAAGGTATAACTAAACAAGAGTCCTTAAACTGTGTCCCCCTGTGTGAGGCATGGTGCAGTTCCCAGCTGTGGTGGCACAGCTGCTGTGGGGCTGTGCAGTGTTGGACACGACTGAGACTGGGCTTGTGCAAGTGAATGGTGCAAGAATAAATGCAGGGTTTTTAAAGTTTACCTGTGTGCTGTCACATTCCTGAGAAGTGCCGGAGAAGAGAGAGATGGAGTCAGGAAATCTGCAGATGAGTCGCTCTTCCCTCAAACTCCAATCTCTGCTCTGGGACGGGGACAGCAGCCAGGGAGCGGCTGGAGCTGGGCCAGGGCAGGCTCAGGCTGCAGAGCAGGGAAAGGTTCTTCCCCCAGAAGGTGCTGGGCACTGCCCAGGCTCCCCAGGGAATGGGCACGGCCCCGAGGCTGCCAGAGCTCCAGGAGCGTTTGGACAGCGCTGCCAGGGGTGCCCAGGGTGGGATTGTCGGGGGGGCTGGGCAGGCCAGGGGTGGGACTGGGTGATCCCTGTGGGTCCCTTCCCACTCAGGATATTCCATGACTCCATGACTGTTTATGCTGCCAGCACCTGCCTTGCTCCCGATGTGGACCAGGCACAGATAAGCACAATTGGAAAAAGCAGCATCTTTTATTAACGTGTTGTGATCACCCACCCATAAGGGGAAGGAAGCACCCAAGAATTGTAAATTCTCAGGGATGAAAGCAACGATAAAAGCCGGAGCATCCACAAAAAAATTAGAAACTTTTGTTAAACACTTACTATTATTTTTATTAATATATATTAATATTTTGTTAATTTGACTTGTCACTACACAACTGCTACATTAGCCCCTGACCTACAATAAAAACACATGGCAGTGAGTTTGGGATCAAGGGAAAGGGTGAAAGGGAAGAGAGAAAGGAAAAGATGAATTAAAGAGAGGGAGAGAGAGAGAAAGAAAGACAAGGAAAGAGAGAGGAAAAGAGATCATCACTCCTGGTTTCACCGTGGTTCTGGCTGATGGGATGTCACTCCTGGTTCCAGTGTTGATCCAGCTGATGCAATGTCACTCCTGGATCCACCGTGGTTCCAGAAGAGGGGATGTCACTCCTGGATCCAGCACTGTTCCAGATGAGGAGACGTCACTCCTGGTTCCAGCAATGATCCAGCTGATGGGATGTCCAGGGTCACGGGCTTGGGGTGGGTATCCTTTTATGGACTGGGTTCCCCACCCTGAAATGGGTTTCTCACCTCTATGCAAATTGGGTCTCTTGCACAGTCCGTTCTTTCAGACCCTTCTGGAAAAGGGTCAGCAGCTTTGGGGGTCTTTGGTGCTCTTGATCCCCTCTAGGGTCCATGGCCGCTTCTTGGCCCAAGTCCTGCGCTTGCTGTGCTGGGTTGTGCTGATCTCCAGGAAGCACAAGCGGGACATTTGTCCCACCCAAGGGCTGCTCTGCCTCTGCCGCCAGGCTAGGCCTGGCGCTGGCGTGGGCGCTACTCCTCCGGCTGTGCCACCAGGCAGGGACACCGGAACAGCCCCCGCACCAGGCTGGGACACCGGACCAGCCCCAGCACCAGGCTGGGACACCGGCACAGCCCCCGTGCCAGAGAGGGACACTGGAACACCCTGCGCACCAGGCTGGGACACCGGCACAGCCCCCGTGCCAGAGAGGGACACTGGAACCGCCTGCGCTCCAGAGAGGGACACCGGCACAGCCCCCGCACCAGGCTGGGTCACCGGAACAGCCCCTGCTGCAGAGAGGGACGCTGGAACAGCCCCCGTACCGGAGAGAGACACCGGCACAGCCCCCGCTCCAGAGAGGGACACTGGAACACCCTATGCACCAGGCTGAGACACCAGCGCAGCCTCCGTGGCAGAGAGGGACACTGGAACCGCCTGCGCTCCAGAGAGGGACACTGGAACACCCTGCGCACCAGGCTGGGACACCGGCACAGCCCCCGTACCAGGCTGGGACACCGGCACAGCCTGTGCACCAGGCTGGGACACTGGAACAGCCCCCGCTCCAGAGAGGGACACTGGAACACCCTATGCACCAGGCTGAGACAACGGCACAGCCCCCACTCAAGAGAGGGACACTGGAACAGCCCCTGCAGCGCCCGCCTGAAGCGGGAGGGACATATCTCAGAGACCTGGCTCTGTGCCTCTGTGCCTGTGTCNGCAGCTGCTGGCTTGCCATCCATGGGACTCCACAGGGCAGGAGAGGCG
>VZTF01005141.1:3961-20792 GCA_013397755.1 Cnemophilus loriae
CCTCCTGCAGCCACGGGAGAATCATCACACCTGCCCTGCCTGGCCTGTCTTTCAAACTAAGACAAAAGGGGTTTCACTTTTATATTGTTACTTGTATAAAGGTACACGACCAGATGTTTATTTTGGAACTTTGTGGTCTTGCATACCTGTCCGTCGGCCTGGGCATATCAAGCACGAAGCCCCTGTTTTCCTAAAATTGCACGTGTTGTTTTGAATAGGTACATATGTTTAAAGGTTCATACAGTGGTCACTTTTGGTTCAGGCTCCACATAGGGCATACCACATCACCCCCTGTGCATGGTGTGAGGTGGTATAGAATAACCCCAGGGTCCTGGCTTTAACCCATCTGGCTGCTGCAAAAATTAACTCTGTCCCAGCTAGAACCAGGACACTCCTTCAAAGCAAAAGTGACTATGGTACTTTGGTTTCTTTGTTCCTCTTTAGTTTTTACTCTCTCAACTTCCATTTGACTGCCCTTTCCACTCCTTGTTCCTGCAGTCTCAAGCCTGACAATTCCTGAAATTTTTACTAGAAAAATCATTAATGAGGGAAGTTGAAAAATCTTTAATGAAAATTAATATGGAACATTGCAATGCATTTGTGGATTTTAATTGTATTTTTGTGTGTGTGCTTTATTTGATGCCCATTTTTGTCCTTTGGATTCCTCCTCTCATTTCCTTAAAAAAAAATTGAGAGACATGAAGATAAAAATACTCATCAGTTTGTCTAATAAGTATATTCCATCCTTTTAATTTAATTGTTCAATCTTTAATAATAATTTACATTTTGTGTTTTGCTTTCATGTTTGCCATGTTTTATAACAGGAACAGGCTTCCTGGGTGTGTCAGTGTGATGACAATATGGTTCAAAGACTAGAAACAGATTTCAAGATGACTCTTCAGCAGCAGAGCACTCTGGAGCAGTGGGCTGCTTGGCTTGATAATGTAATGGTGCAAGCATTGAAACCATATGAAGGAAGACCCAGTTTTCCTAAAGCAGCACGGCAATTTCTTTTAAAATGGTCTTTCTACAGGTAGTCTTCTAAATTATTTTAGCTATTTTATTATTTGCTCAATTATATGCCATAATAATGTTGAAAAAAGTAATATCAGACAATAGTTCCCAAGAAATGTAGAGCTTTCCCCCCATCCCCCAAAAGATCAGTATTCTTAACATTAAACACGATGCTATGTGCAACTCAGCAGCAGATGAAATTATCCTTGTATATTGTTTTAAAGGTCTCGTGCAAGTGTAATGAGGTTAGAATTTTATCCTGATTTGGAAACATGCTATGAAACATTTTGGATTGAATAGCTATACAATTTTAAAGCCAATGTTTTAATATTAGTTATTAAAATACCATGGGTTCTATTTTTATTATGCAGGGACAAAAATTTATTTTTTAATGTGTAAAAAGAACAACAAGACAAATGTTCCATGTCATCTGCTACTGTATCAGTTACCATAGTAAAGTTATTTTTTTTCAAAATGGTACATTATAGCATCTACTTTCTGAGAGCATCATATGGATGTTTTCATCCACAATCTGCATTTTTCTATTATAAGGTATACACAAACTTATCTAAATTTTACAAGTTTAAAAATCATATCAATTAAAACCTTTGAACTAGGAATGGGAGCACAACAGACATGATATTTTGAAAGACCACTTTGTTTAAAATTAAACAATTTTAATACAATTTTGTTATTTAAAATTTTAACAAAGAACTTCCTTTTGCTAAGTTCAGTTTTTACATGTGCTCACATATTGGTAATTATGCATACACCAAAAAAACCCCTTCCCACCTCTTTGAAAATTTAGCTTCTAGTTGTGTGATATGGTCTCTAACCATGCTTTCAAAAAAGGGAAGACACAAATAATTGTCTTTCCCAGACATTTCTTTCTGAAGACACCATAAATCAGATGGTTTTGAATAGCATTACTTTATTATTCCTGAAGTGTATATTCCATATGAATAAATTATTAAAGAATTGTGATATTTATTTCATATTTTTCCCCCATATTTAAATAGCTCAATGGTGATTCGAGATTTAACCTTACGCAGTGCTGCTAGCTTTGGCTCTTTTCATCTGATCCGCTTGCTTTATGATGAGTACATGTTTTACTTAGTGGAACATCGTGTTGCTCAGGCAACAGGAGAAACACCTATCGCAGTTATGGGAGAGGTAAGATAATACACAACACAATGGATTGGTGAATTTAGCAATAAATTTGGAAATGCATCTTCAGGTTTTTTTTAACATTTGCATGGACCTATGGGATATTTTTTAATAATATTTGTAATCTGTTGTAGATTGAGTTGCAAATACATTGGCATCTTCAAATTTGGGTTATATACCTTCATTCATGTTTCACACAAATGAAGTGAAAGTAGCACAGAAGTACTTGCAGGATTGGGACATGGCATAATTCCATGCCTATATTTCAATGTATTTTGTTTAAAATAAAGAGAGCAAAGTATAAATTCAGAACCACTGTGAACAAATGTGTTCGTGGTATTTGCAATCTGAAGTTTTCCTCAGACCTCTTTTTTTTCAGTAGCTCCCCATTCCATTAATTTTGTGTAAGTTGCTTAAGAATTCACATTATCTTAGGAGTTATAATCAAGGAATTGTACTTTTAAAGTTCTAGAAAATGGATGTGGACATACAATAGATAGTTCACCAGACTAAAGCTTGATGTTTTTATACTTGATGATCATTATATCATGTTTAATCTTACTGATAAGTTGTAAGTCACCTTGCATGACTTGATATATCATTTTTTCCTCAGGATATACTAAAAAGTATAATTAAATATTATAAAAAATGTACATTTTCATAGAGATTGGAAGTCTTGGCTTAATTTGTAATTTGATTGATCTGGCATGTAAACAAACCCCTACTTTCTGATTAGATACTTGAACTCTGCCATTACATTTATAGCAAAGTATTGCAAAAGTGTAATATTGCTACATTCTTGTTTTCTTGACATAGTATATGTCAAATGTAATGCTTGTGGTGTACTGTGGGACTTCCTAGAATGTTTTGGTAAACTTAAGACAGATATTATCTTAGAGAGAAAGCATGTAATCTAAAGTTTTGAGAGATGAGAGGGGAACAGGGAAGTTGTAAACATTCATTAAATGCATGGCTTCTTGTGTTTCTCTGCATTTACTGACTAGTTGAAATAAAATGGGAAAGACTAAGGCTAGTTTGACAAACACTTGAAGCCATTGTGAACTGTCTTTGCAGCTGAGAAAAGCACTGTTTCCTCCTCTCCCATCCCCTTAAGATTTGTAGATTGATGCTGGCACAAGTACTCAGATAGTCCTGTGGTTAACTGGATCAGAGAATTAATCCTGTCCAAAATAATCCCTTGGGCTTTTTTTCTTGGGTTAGTTCTGTCATGTTGTTCTTTGCATGGCCATGTGGAAGACTTAAGGTGAAAGGATGGGTATGGGAAGGTGAGGAGGGAGTATATGTGAGGGAATCTGGAAGGATAGGGCTGCTGCTGCTTATGCTGGTTTAGTGTTCACTGAAGTTTTATCTTTCTGTACTTCTGAAAAGGACTGAATCTGGTATGGTTAGAAATATATTTATTTAAATATTGTACTCCTTTTATTTGAGATTAACTCATCAAATTATGCTCTGCTGCTTCTCATTTAAGAGAAGGGTAAAAGGCTTAGACAAGGAAAGGGAGGAAAGAAGTTTGATTTTTCACTTGTGAGCAATTTTTCACTTTATTTTTTATAAGTAACCTAGTCAGCATAATATGCTGTAATAACCATCAACCCTATTTTCAGTGGTGCCATTTATTTACCCTACATATAGTTTTGCTACACTATAACTGCCTTTAGTGACGCACCATTTCAGGGGAACTTTTTAGCAAGCTTTTGGCTAAAATATTGTAGTTTAATAAATGGACACCAGTCATATTTTCCAGCATTCTACATCAGAAATATCTCCTCAGAGCAACAAAGGCCTTGACATAAATCACCCTAAAAAAATGCAAAAACATATGCTTAAGTTTATATCCTATTGTTTTAATTGCTGAGAATATTTTATTTTAATTTCCTTAATATGAACACAAATATAATGGAATGGAAAATGAACTGGTATACTATGGATGTGACTGCAGTCAAATGCATGCACTTTCATACTAGCCATAAGCCATTAGAGCATACTACTGACTTTACCATAGATAATCTAAGGTCATGTTTGTGTAGGACTGTGTCCACACTTTTTATTGTTTATTTTGCAGTTTGGTGATTTAAATGCTATATCCCCTGGAAATATGGATAAAGGTAAGCACTCACATATGTATAATTTTATATAGAACTAATGTGTCTCTTGGAGCAAAACAAGTTCTTTTCTTTTGAAAATATAGTTAAACGGTATCTAAAGCTGCATCATAATTTATGTGAATATTACTATTATATGGGTACAATACGCTATACATGATATATAGTATATAATAATGACTAGAATACTCTAGGGCCTTAATAGTTAATTTTTTTTAAATGTCTATTATTTACACAAGAAATTTTCAAAATTTAATTGTATATCCTGGTGAGAGAGCTGAAAGGGATGGATAGTTGGAAAAAGGAAGATATTATTGGTTGCTACACTTTCCTGTGTTTTCGTATTTCATGTTATTTGCAAAATAAAGGCCTTTGTATTCAGATTTTTTCCCTTTGTGCTATTTTTTTCTTTTCTTTTTTTCTTTTTTTCTTTGTGTTTTCAGATGAGGGCAGTGAAGTTGAAAGTGAAATAGAAGAAGAGATGGATGAAAATGGAGAGCCACAAGCCAAGAGGGAGAAAATAGACTTAAACCAACCATTTCAGGTGGGCTGCTTGCAGCAGCCAGTGCTTGAGAGTGGAATAGAGCAGAGCCTCCGGAACCCAATTCATAATGAGCACATTGTTACAAATACTGAGACTATCAGACAATGCAGTGCTACTGGAAATACATATACTGCAGTCTAATACTGAAGTGCACCCCAACTGCATTAGCCTTGTTGATGCTGGACTTAATGGGGGAGGTAGGAGAATAGGTCTGAAAGTTGTCTTATCAGATTTTAGCTGTGCTGAACATTACCTTTTATTGGAGTTGTGAAATAAAATGGGTGTATGCATTTTGCCAGATGTTTAAAAAAATTTGTAAGCAAAATCATTTTACATTGGTTATTCAATATTGAGTTTTTGTAGTTTCAAGTGTCAATGAAGATTTTTGTCAAGGTTTTAATGTTAATGCTTTTGTTCTCTTAAAATTAAAATAACTTTTTTTTCATAGTTTAAATATATTTTAATGTTAATTATTTGTCAATGATTTCATATATGTAGGTTTTTAATTAGATGCAAAATATTAAAAGAAATACTTTCTTTGACATACTGGATGCATACTCATTTGACAGTAGATGCATCAAATTTGTTATAAAAGGTGCTTTTCATTGAACAGAACTAGAAGACTATTTTGATGAAATTGTGAGCATTCGGGGGATATTTTTATCATAATGTTGGAGGGTTGGGAAGGTCTGTTTTCTTTCTGTAAGGAAGAAGTGTTTTCACTGCATTTACAAATGCAGAATAAGTGATAGAATTGTAACAATGTGGTAACATGTACACTGTAGGCACACCTAATTATCTGATCACATGTAAACAATACAAGCTTCTTTTAAAATCAACAGCTCTGGATTATATTTGCATGCCAATTCCTCTGGTTTTGGAGACTACTGATTCTATTTTGAGACCACTGCACAGATACGTCTGGTTGTCGAGAGGTACTGTAGTTAATAGAAACTAAACCACAAAAGAAGTAACTTGATTTTTTTAAGTGTACATGCTACTTATGTTGAACTGGACATACAGGAAAACATTCCTTTTGGATGACTTTCTTCTATTCCAGGCCTTTTCCTACTAGTTTAATTTGCTGCTTTCATAAATGATAATTTACAGAATGTAAGAAATGTAGCAACCTGCATAATTTTCTTTTCAAAATGTATTTCCTGATTAATAAAGTTAATTTAATTTTTTACAAAAAATTATTAAGGTAGTGTAACTGGCACACCTCCCTTGTACTTATTCCCAATTGTATTAAATTTGAATAGGTGGCTAGATGGATCATTGCCATTTAAGAATGTACATCAGGGATCATTGTACCTCGGCTATTACATGGTGCCTTAAACAGAACTGAAGCTAAGATTTAGTATTTTTTGTTATTTTTAATAACTCTTAAAATTTATTCAACAAGGTGTGCCTGTCACTTTCAAATTCCCTAAGTATTAGGGGCAGGTTACATAGTCTTCAAAGAAATAAAGAGGGTTTTATTATTAAGTGATATTTATATCCCTCCTAAAATTGATGCTAAAAATATTTTTTCTTGTTTCTAGCTGAATTTCACTTTATTACAAATAAAATTTGCTTGGGAACTTGAAAAGCAAAACTAGTTTTAATGCCAACTTCAAATGTTAAAGTAAATGGACCATAGTCATAAGCATGGTTATATATTTTAAACTCTTGTCAGATTTTAATTTTAAAAAGTCAGACTAAATAAATAAGCAGGTACATAATGCAGCACATATTTTTAAGTTGTATATGTGGTAGGGTGTCAGTGTGATGCTAGGTTTTAATGATTACATTTTATAGTGATAGTTTATACAGTCCATATTAATTGACATTAATCATCTCTGATGTTTTCTGATTATTTTAAGCATTTTCATTATTTTTAAACCAGACACATGAATTTGCTAGGCTAAAATATTGAAAATAGATAAATAAAAGCAAAAAAGTGAAGGAAAGAATAACAAAAGCAATTTTATAGAAAGGACTGCATTAAAAATGAAGGGAGTCTCTTGTTTTATCTAGTGTGTCTGTGGACTGATTTTTTTAAAAGTCTTATATACCAAATGGGTGAACAGCATGTGACACGAACAGTGTATTTTTAGCAAAGAAATTTGTTGCTAGAGCTTTCAGATGCTCCAAGAATGGTTATAGATCAACTGAGACAGCTTAATACTTTTTGGGGTACAAAATTATTTGTAAATTTCTTAGCAGAATTTGGAGGCCAACTCATCCTGCTCCATTCTATGTAGTCACAATTCCTACTTATGTCTGTAGACATTTTTTGTCTCAGCAAAAAGTGCAAACGAGGTTTGTATTAATTTCTTTCTAAATTCACCTGTGCACTGAATCCTCATAGGTTGTGTTCTCCCAAATATCACTGCATCCTGGCTTTTTTCCCTTAGAAATCAGCACCCTTCACCAAAAATCCTAAAAACTAACCTATGATAAATATTTACTCCCTTTTATTTTGCATTATAATATTTTAAAAAATAAAATATAGTTGAATACTCAGCCTTTTTCATTCTTAACATAGGGTGCCCTATGCTGTACTGATGGTATGTATTGCCTGGTTTCAAATTTTGTGTTGACAAACCTTAAATATCTTTTATTGGTAGAATGTTGGATTTGTTGTTGCTGAGAGAAAAGTATGATTGTAACATGTAAATCTAGATTGCTAAGAAGAGGTGGGACCTGAGCATCTTTTGAACAGTTAATCACTGTTCATGTAGTGCAAAAAGAAAACAAAATATATGCATACAAAGATAGAATGCATATCATGAATTCTAATAGCAGTTATCAAGACAAATTTTAATTATTCCTGATTCAGATAACTGAATGAAGTTTGTATTTCTATGCTTATCAACTGATTATTCTCTCAAAATTTTAAGTAACATTTTTCCCACTTTAGCAATTATTTGAAAGAATTAAGTTGCTGTAAGCTGCTGTGCTTTGCTTTTAAATTTACTGCAATTTAGATCAAATATACACACAAAACAATTTAAACACTTTTGATATTTGTTAATAGATGGGTATTGTTAATGATTTGAGCAGAGAAATACGTATACCTCAGTCCAAATTATGTAGTGTGTAGCATGTAGCTGAATTGCCACTCTGAAGCCTGCTTAACTCTTTTAGAACTCTAAAGAGCTGTAGCAAGCATCTACTGACTAGACACTACAAGATAAGGGCTCATATCATTTCTGTATTTTACCCAATCTTGATGTGAAATTAAAAAAAATTATTTTAGAGTCACTTCCTCTATTGGCACAAATTACTTAGTAAACACTGTGGCAGAATGGGTATTGTTGAATTACTTTTTCAAAACATGGGGCCAAATTTTCACAAGTTTTATATTTATGAAAAGTTTTTGTTACATTTTCATATTTCTCATTGATAATCAGTTTTTTAAAAAGCCTCCTCTTTTCAGTTATCTGCTTCTGTTTTATTATTATACTGTAGCATGCTTTGTGCATCTTTTTTTTTTAATGTTCCATTAAAAAAAATTGGATAATATTCTTTAAATTGTTTACTTGCAAAATTATGATGTACAGCATTTCTGCCTTTAGTTCACAAATGTGTAAAATATCGTGCTGGTGTGCTGTCACTGAGAAATGTATAGCTTTATAAAACATTTCAGTTTAAACGGAAGCATTTTTAAATGTCTGAAATACTGCTTCTGTTCAAAATATTTTCCATGGGGGAAGACCTGACCTGATATATTTGTGGTTCTCACCAAATGATATCAGCATTGTTTAGAAAAACATTTATATTAGTTAGCACTACATTGCAATCTAGCTTACTTTATAGAGTGGTTTTACAAAATAAAATAACCTTTTATAGTCATGAAAAAAATGGTGGAAAAGTAACTTTTTAAATAATGTAAGTATTTTTGGTACTTTGTGACAGTTATTTCAGAGTTTAAAACATTCATTTCACAGATCAGTATAAATTTCTGAAAATTGCATCCTTGTCTCTGTAGAAAAGGAAAACTATCATGTCTGTGGTTTAAAAATAGGTCAATGAATGGTATTCTAGTATCTTTGCTACTTTGGTGATAAAAAAATTAAAAAAAGGAATAGAATAATAAATACAAAGTACTTAGTTTTAGCCTTAGAAAATTAATTTAATGTAATGCCTTGCATTAACCCTTTGAGCATTGTAAGGATACACTTTTAAGGTAATTTAATTAGACCACTGAAAATATTCTATATATTTAAGTAACTGATTGTCCTGTAGAATTTTTTTTTTAATTTCTAAATTAAATATTTGCATGCTAGACAGAAATGTTTTTGTTTCCAAAGGCTTAATAGATTTAGGCAAAATTATTCACTGCCATCAATATGTGCTGTATGGTGCAAAACTATTTCTGCTATTTTCTTTTCATAATTGCATAAGTATCTGAAGAAATAAAATATTTGACTCTACAGTCATAGGTTGTTTACTTTAAGATGCCTTTACAATATGGAGGTTTAGAAAAAATATTTGTACTGTTATGAAATATCTTTAGGGTAATATTAAAATACTTTAATACTGCAAATTAAAATCTTTACAAATAAAACCAAAACTGCTTAGTTAACAAGAGAATGAATTTTACAGAATCCTTGGTATGTTTGCAATCAAATTTTCTGCAGTCTATCTGATAAATAGGCAAAAAGGACATTATATTCATATTAATTTTAACATTCAGTCACTGTGATATGAACTAATGAAAAGACAGTGGTAGTAGATTCAGCTTCCTCTACAGGGATGCAGTTTGGATGACTCTTATTGAATGTCAGAATTTAGAAAGAAATAAAAAACAAACCCTAGAAATTGCACCTGCCTTCTGCTGTGTTGAAAAGTCCTTTGTTCTTACAAGTAGTACTATCCAGAACAAGGGAACAAGTTCAGAAGTGAGTAGAGAGTTGTTGAAAATTATAGATAGAAATACCACATTACTGAGCTTTTCTACTGGTTCCTTGCAGAAGCAATCAACAACAGTAGGTGCAAATGTATTTTATTCAAATCTAGCTGAGTGAAAAAAAAGGTCTCATTGCATTTAGTGGAATTGCATCACTAATATAGTGCAAGCAAATTCATGCATAATTAGAATGCAATACTCAAAGGGGTTTAATTTAACAATATTTTATTCATAATTTATTGTAAATGCTCCCCAGTTTGCCTGCCTTGAACATTGCTGCTAGTGATTTTAAATGTGAGCAGACCTAACTTTAATTTACCCATTTTACTTAAGAAATAGTAAAAGCCACTTACAAAGTGACTGCCTAGTTTTTCTTTGAGGAAAATATGCCTCAATTTGATCATTTAAACTCTCGTGGTTTATTCTGATTTTTTTCTTTTAAAAAAGAAACTCGGCAATTAAAATGTTGTGACTGGAAGCCCTGAGTAATTAAAGTTTTTGTAAAAATTGTTCTTGTAAATTGATCAGTAAGCCTGAAATTCACTATAGAGAAAAAAGTCCATAACAAGACTATGAGCATCAAAATGACCCTCACTTAAATCAGAATCAGGGAAATGCTCTTATGTTCTTAAGTGCTTCCTTGATCATGGTGCAAATGTTTTCAAGAATTTTCAGCACTGGGTGAACTTTAAAATAAGAAATATTTTGAAAGAATTAAGACTATAGAGGGACAACCTCCCTTGATTGGGGTTCACCGGGGATAAAATCTATTATCTTTTGACTTGCTGATAACAAGAGGGTCTTATTCTTTTAGGGTTTTTTTTTTACACAAAGAATACTAAAGGGTTCCCAAATACATTGTTAAAGTGATTGTTTTGTATTTAAACATTAAATATCATATTGAAGTAACCCAATAAAGCAATTTAAATGTCAAAAAAATATAATTATGTACCAAAGTAAGTTTCTCATCCTCACTGAAAATTTGGATTTACAGTAATAACCAATGAGGCTGTTGAATAAACTTTGAGTGCCTTTCAAACACTTTGGAAATTTTGCCTCAGGTGGTAAACTGTAATTAGGTTAATTCTAGAGCTTGCCAATCAACAATTCTGTTGTCACTCAGGGCTTTCTTAGCTTCTAGAAAACTTACTTGGTTCCATTTATTTTCTACTGTATTTTTTTAAGGTGCCATCATTTAAATTTCACTTAGTAAGTGGCAGTTTGCATTATTCAGTACCACAGGCACAGAAATGTAATAACACTAGGAGAAACTGAACTTTTGTTTTACTATTTACTGCATACATTATGTAAATTAAGAAAGCAACTTTTTTGTAGAACGCGCATGTGACATAACGTAGTTTTGCAGTTTTTTAATTTGTTGAACACACTTTTTAATTATTTAAGGAAAACCTCTTTACAGAATAATTTGATAGGGTTTTTTGTATAATGTGTTTGATTTTGTAAATATGTATTTCCTGATGTGATTTTTTTTTTGGTGAGAAATGCTAAATCTTTTAGTATATCATGTCCTCTCAAAATTGGAAGGAGCTAAATAATAGTTTGTGGGCAATTTGTATTGTGTACTGTACAATAACTAGGAAACTTTTATAATTATAAAAATATATATTAACTTTTAGTGTGTTGTTTTTAAAAATAATGACTGGAACATGCTAAAGACAGTAGGATTTTTCTGAATATTTCAGACATGAACTCAGGCTAGTTTTCTTGTGTTTTTCAAAATAAAATTGTGTATTGTCTTCTGAAATAAATAAATTTGTTTTCCTGTTACAAACATTTGACATTTGAATTGTTTTGGGGTTTCTATAATTAAATACTTAGATTGCAATACTATTGATTTTGGAAGAGAAATTATTTCAACTTTATTTAAATCATAAATGGAAGTTTAGTTCAACCTCCCCGCAGTGCTATGATAGAGTTCCCATAGCATACAATATGGCAGAAACAGTGGAAATTCAGGGATGCAAGTTATTGTAAGAAGACAACAGAATATGATGGGTTGCACATCAAAATATCATTTTTATTACTTCTCCAAGGTGATTTTTCTGCACAATGTTGATATTACCAAGTCACATTCTATATCAAGTTATTTTAAATGTATTTAATTTGCCTCACCTCAGACAATCACTTCTAATGTGTAAAAACACATATAGTCCACAATAATCTAAATTGTGCCAAAAGCCATCACAAATATAAAGTCAATTATTATTCCACAAAGGAACCAAGACAGTCAAACCTTTATTTCTTTCTGGCACTGTTAATGTTATGCCAAATAGAGTTGCTGTGTTGACTTGATGCTGTTATTCCTAATCTTGTTCCAGATTTCACTAAATACCATTGTATGTATTCTTCCCCAATAACTGGATTAGCCTAACAATATTAAAAAAGAAAACAAACAAAAAGAAATCTTGACTACAATGTGGTGTCGTTAACAGTTTGTTCTGAACAATTTTATTAATAGAACTGTTTTCCTAAGGAATTACTATGCACCCAAAATCTGAAGCTGTCTTCACTACTAGAGTTTAAGGCATAGTCAGACATACTTTCACAGATTTAGCTGGAGTGGTGTTTAACAAGATGTTGTCCCAAACTGTTCTCTCTTTCCAGCTGGAAGTTACTGTTCCCCACGGCGAGTGTGATGTGAGTACAGATGATCTGAGTAATATCTTTGGTCCATAGCTTGGGAAGTCCTTAAAGCTTCCTAAGGTGGTGTAGTAGTTCAGTTAGAGGAACAAGAAAACAAGTGGATGATGATGGACATTTATTGAATTATAGAATGATATAGGTTGAAAGAGACATTTGGAGGACTCTAGTCCAATCCACCCCACTCCCTGAGCATGGCCTCTTGTTGTGTTTGACATCTTTATGGGGAAAAAGCTTCCTAAGTGGAATTTCCCATGTTTCACCTTGGGCCCATTGCCTCTTGTCCTTCCTTCTCTTTTGAAGGCTAAATGATCCCAGCTCTCAGCCTCTTCTTTTATGCCATATGCTCTAGCCCCCTGACCATCTTGGTGGTCCTCTGCTGGGCTCACTCCAGTACGTCAAGTCTTTCTTGTACTGGGGAGCCCAAAAGTGGACAGAGGACTCCAGTTGTAGTCTCATCAATATTGAATAGAGGGGGGAAAATATCACTTCTCTTAACCTTCTGGTTACATTACTGCTAATACATCCCAGGATGCAGTTGGCCTTGACCACAAAGACACACTGTTGGCTCATATACTAATTGTCCACCAGGATCCCAGTGTTACCTAACAAGTTCTATTTCTTTAAAAAGGAGTCTATGCATCAGGGGAAAAAGATGTTGGAAAATTCTTTTAACTTTAGCACAATGGTGCATGATCCCTATATCCATGGTTAACGCTTAATTTTGTACCATACAGTGCTTAGTACAAATTCCAGAGATTAGTGTGGCTTTGTGTTAACTCCCTATATCTGTGACTAATAAGTCTTGTGCCAGCTAGTGCTTCCTTATTTACCAATATCATTCATTAATATGTACTAGCAGATGTCTTAGTTTTGAGAACAGAGATAGAGTGCTGGAGCAAAGAATGCTAAGAGAAGTGCGTCATAATCTGACCACATATTTAAGATATGCCCAAGGAGAAAAGATTCATTAGAAGATCCGGAACCATAAATAGAAAATTTGAGGAATGGAATCTTCCCAAACAACCTCCAAAGACCCTCAAAAGACCCCTACTGATATCCAAATAAGTCCATGGAAATAGTTAGCATATATGCATGTATTCAGGAAATGTAATTAATATGTAATAGAAATCTAGTGAATTTGTATTAGTTTCATGAATATAACCTGATCTGTTAGGCTGCTGTGTGTGCATATTAGGTGAAGCGATCCCCATGCACCCAGGGCGCTGAATAAAGTAATGTCGGCTTTCTAACCTAACAAACTGGCTGAAGAATTTATTTCCCGGTTTTCTGTGACACCAGGTCCTTTTCTGCAAATCTTTTCTCTATCCAGTCAGCCCCCAATCTGTACTAGTGTATGGAGTTGCTCCATCCCAGATTTGGGAAATTTCCCTTTCTTAAACTCAATGAGGTTCCTGTCAGCAACCCTGCCCTCCACTGTATCATCTGCTCCCCACAATTTGGTATTGTCCAGAAACTTTCAGAGTGTGCACTCCATCCCATCACCCAAGTCATTAATAAAGATGTTAAACAGTATCAGCCCCAGTATCAGTCCTTGGGAGGCCACTGGCAATCAATCAATGCTTGGACTTTGTAACACTGATCACAGCAGTGAGCATGATGGTCCAGTAAAATTTCAACACATATTATTGTCTATTCACCCAGTCCATATTTCACAGATTTGGCTATAAGGATACTATGAAAGACCATGTCAAAAGGCCTTGTTGAAGTCAACGTGAACAACATCTAATGTTTTTCCCTAGTGCTCAGAGTCAGTCATAGAAACATAGATGGCGATAAGGTTGGTTGGGTGCAATTTGTCCTTGGTAAATCCATGTTGTCTGTTCCCAGACACCTTCTTGTACTTTCTGTGCTTGGGCATGGCTTCCAAAAAGGTTTGTTTCATAACTTTTCCAGGGACTGAGATGAGGCTGAGCAGCCTGTGGCTCCCTGGATCCTTCCCTTTGCCCTTCTTGAAGATGATTGTAACATTTGCATTTTTCCAGTCATCAGGAAACTTCTTTGACCACCATGACCTTTTAACACTGATTATGAGCATGGTCTAACAATGGCATCAGCCAGCTCCTTCAGCCCCTTTTACACCTGCTGAGGTTTAGGAATGATACTCACCAGTTCAGTGCCCTCACCAAGACTCTCCAAACCACATGCCGCTCCCCCTCCCCCCTCCGATTGGAGGCACAAAAGGCAAAGATCACAGTTTGAGATAAGAACAATTTGCTGGAAACAGCAATGAGATAAGAAAACGAACAGTCACAGCAACAATATTAATAACAAAAGGTATAAGAAAATAAATTATTCACATGGACAAACATTCCCAATAATAGACAATACTGGATGGCTCCCTCCGCCACATTTTCTTGACTGGAAGGAACCCCTTCTTCTCAGAAGCAAGACTCCCTTTCCCCCACCTCCAGTAGTGATGTGAGGTGATATAGAATAACCTCTGGGTCCTAGCCATGCCCCCTCCCAGCTACTGAAAAAATTTAAACCTGTCCTGGCCGGAACCAGGACAGCATCCTGTCTGGTCCCATAGACCACTGTTCAACTGCCTTAAATGTTCTCTAACTGTATTGTTCTCCACCATAGGTAATGCTTCATTCCCATAGACTGCTAGGAGGCTCAGAGGGACTGAGAGGTCTTAGGACAGTACTTAGTGGTGAAAACTGAAGTAAAAAAAAGGCAATGAATGAATGCTTTTTTCCATGCCATTAGTCATTGGATCTTCTGCCTCCTGAATAAGAGGCCCACATTTTCTTTAGCCTTTCTTTTGCTGCCGTCATACCTATAGCTCTTCTTTTTTCCTTCATATCCCTTGCTAGTTCCAACTCCTGTTGAGCTTTGGTTTTCCTAACTCCATCCCTGCACACTTGGGCAATGTCTTTGTTTCTCCTGGGAATCCTGTCCCTGCTTTGTCTGCTCCTATCTGCCTCATCTGCTTACAAATAGATTGTACAAATACTGCCTAAGCATTTGGGCCCCCTCTATTAGAATGTGTTCTTTAGGCAGAATCTAGACCTGCTAATGGGTTGTACCTAACATTTCCAAGCACCTATGAATCAAAAATTAATTATCTTTAGTGAAAGCAATGTACTCCTTGCCTTCTTTTATGAAGTACTTGTGGCAGAAGCATATTTGTAATCCTTGGGTTGTTAGAGCAGAGTTAGAGAAAGATGCCAGTAGAACAGTTGGGAATGGGAATGGCTGAATACCATATGCACTTTAGAAGAGGGGTTCATGCACTGGTTCTTTGCAGAAATTGCAGTTTGAGGTTGTATTGCCTTTCATGGATGTTGAAAGTCTGCACAAGCAGCTGCTCTAACACCCCATTGATTCAAATGACAGACACAAAGAAGGGGATACATTGTGGGTTTTGTTATTGGCTGCAACACAGACAGTGAATTTATGTGGCCTATGTAAATGACAAAATATATAGTTTCATCACATGTGTTTAGATTGTTAGCAACCACTTTGCTCATCTAATTCATTTGACTTTCAGCAGAGTTTCTAAAGTTTAGAATAAAGGATTTTTTTCCTTTCTATTGTATTGACTTCCCTTCCCCCCAGGTTTCAGCCAAGAAAATCAAACAGCCAAAACTAAGAGGTGCATTGAACAACCTGCTAAGAGAGAATGAATTGGTTCAAGCCCCAGACTGGAGGCCCATATTTCATCAGTGAAAATGGTTTGGGGCTAGAAAGGCATGGCCTGCTCTCCAGTATCTCAGTCATGGATTTCATTACCAGATTCACAACCACAGAAAAGAGACTTTTACCTAGTGTTCCAAGTATAACACCAAATTGGTTTCTGATTCATAGTAAGTGGGAAGGATGTCACTTCTGTTAGGGGTTGCCAAATCTTGTAGCCCAATGGAGGCAAGGCTACTGCAGCTCCATGCCCCTAAGTCCAACCAGAAGTGAGCCTGAGTATGTAGTCCCATTGGCCACACGCACAAACATGTGTCCTGGGGGAAGAGGGGGGATGCACCACCACACTATGAAATTGTTGTTTCTCTTCAGGTTTATGGTTGGCTTATCATAGTGTTTCAGAGATGTGCATAATTTATCTTTACCAATAATCATTCCCGAAAATGTGATTATATGCAGCCTACTTTACAAGAACAGATCACTTTTTCAGTTGTGAATACCACTACAAAAATAAGAATAAAGCATAAATATACAGCAAGTGGTTAAAACCAGTGTAATTTTTCTTGTCTGTCTTTCATCAGTGATAAATGTGTTCCATTCATACAATACAGTTGTAGCAGGACTTCCCATCTGCCACATGTTATGAACTGGTTTAACACAGAAGACCAAAGGAAACTAAGCCTCTGTGAATAAAATGGATCGAACCCAGAAAGGTTCGAAATATTGATTCTCTCCAACGCTGAGCCAAGAGCCACCTCAGAG
>VZTF01005156.1:0-12476 GCA_013397755.1 Cnemophilus loriae
GCTTCTCCCTGCTTCAAACCCCACAAGGTAATGAAATTCTCAAAATAGAAAACTCTGTTCACTTGAAGGCTGTCAGGAAAACAAGCCCCTGGTTTCCTGCAGCTGCAAAAGCAGCCAGAGCTCACTTTAACGACAGTCAGTGAGAGAGAGGCAATTTGCTCTATTTTCTCCACACTTGGGCTGCAGCTTACAATGTATACGGATATTTGGTGTTGGGATACACATCTAATCCCCAGTTCTCCCACAGCACAGATATGGAGAGGAGATTCCACACTGGGAGTTGTCTGTAGACCTTTATATAAGTGTCAGACTGAGAGTATTCATGCCCTGCCTGTATGGTTGGTAAGGCCCCTGGCATACATTCCTTACCATGCTACATGTAAGGAAGTATTTTGATGGATCCCTCAGGTCTTGATCCTTAGATAGGACCTGTGATCCCTCAGGTGGGTTCTCTAATTCATTTTTAAGGAGACCTGCAGCTTTTTCTGGGTAGCAGTAGTAAAACTCTCCCTGTCTGTCCAATAGATGAAAACGAAGCTCTTCAATCTGCTGCAGCTGGGTCACTCTTCACTTCGGATTGTGGGATTAATCCTTCCTGACAGCTCCATGCATATGGATATGTTTGTTTTCAGACATGTACTTGAGCTAATGAACATTTGGGCCATTGCTTGGCTAATTCTTTTCATTATGAGCAATCTGATGCTCATCCACAGGACTTGTAGCTACTCTCTGCAGTGACTATGATCAAATAGGCTCTTTTTATCATTGATGCCTTAGGGTTTTAGCTTTTATATTTTTCGGATTCTTTACTGCACTAATGTGTGTAACTCTGAACTCTATATAGAATGTTAGTTAGCTTTTCTCATTTTAGTCAGACTAAACAATCCTTCCTCGGGCCTGCAAAACCAAGGTCACACTACCACAGCTCAGGCCCGAAAAGTATGAACAAAGTGGTTGGGGGACATGCTGGGGGATTGTTAGTTCGTAACCTGAAGCTATGGTTGGACAATTAACTTTTGATATGCTAACAGACCAAACCTATATCTGTCTAAAAAACTTGCCTTCATCCATCTGGGGTCCGTCTTGGGTGTAATCTCTTGCTGAGGCTCCTGCCTTGCCCAAGGTGTATCCTTCAAAGGCCTTTAATAAATACCTGCTTTATTCTCTTGTTCTGTCTAGTCTCTGTTTCAGGTAGCCTCTTCAGGCATCATCATCACGCACTGCACAACATTATTTGTCTCTCACATTCCTGACTCAATACCCTTCCATCTTTGCTTGATCTTGTCCTGCCCTTGAAACATGCTAGTTAGCTGTATGCAGAAACTAACAAGACAGACATCAGTTTTTCTGAAAAGGAAAAAAAGTGAGTCCTCAGAGTGACAATGACAAATGATTTATACTGGCAGGCACTCTTCCTTAACACTGAATGCTGATAGTCTGCATTCAGCAAGATAGAGGTGACCTCTAGAACCATCATTTGGCCTGATATTTGTTCATTTAACCTAAAAAAATTACGCTGTCTTTAATATACTAAAAATATAAAAATTACATTTCTCCTCATGACATACGCAATAAAGGGTAATCTCCAAGTAGCCTTTTTAGCATCTATAATTTTACAGAGCACTCTAAAAATTACAGGTTTTTTCCAGCCATCATCAGACCCCCTGAAGTAAACTGCTGCCATCACATTGCACATGCTGGACCTTAAGCTGCGGGAAAGTGTCATTCTCCTGACCCAGCATCACATGTCAGCTCAGCATCCCGGCCCTTGCCTCTCTCGTTTGCGTTTGCCATGCTTCACACGTATTTGAACTGATAGTGGAAATCTTGGAAGAGCTGATTGTTGGGAGCCAGAGATGCTCTTTGTAGAATATTAAAAGAACTGATTAATACACCACAGAATTCACTGAGGAAGGTGCCTCTGTGAACGGCTGTAAACAAGAAATGTTGCTCATATGGAGAGGAAGTAAGTGCTGTGGTCCTAAGGGTGCTAATGGGCCCTAACAATGCTGCCCAGCCTCACCAGTTGCCCCCATCCAAAGGCACGAAAAGATTTAGGAATTAACTGCCTAAGGGTATCAAGTAGAATGGGGGATTTTCTTTTCTTCACAGAATGTACTCAGCAAACATCTGTAAGAACAGGAGAAGCTGAAAGGAATCAGACAGTGCTACAATTGCAGTTTTCTAGATATTCTGGGAATACTGTGTGTTGCCTGCTTGTAACTGGTGTTCACAGCACATTCCTCCAGGCTGATTAAAGTATTAAAATATGGTTTTTTCACTTCCTTGTCTGAAATCAAGTTCTCCTAAGACTGGATCTACTCCTAAGATTACTGGATTTGTTCCTTTGACAAACCTTAAAGTAGCGAGGAAGAAATTAATTCTTGAAATCCTCACCATATGTGGGTATAAAACAGAGAAACCTGGCTTAGCCACTCTAACTGTTTTTCCTCTGACACACTGAGAAAATACTCCACAACTCATTCATCTCTACATTCTACGTACTTCCCTATTTGTTCCTACACTCTGGGGTAGTGCCTTCTTTATGTTAATGCAGAAGAATTGAACCCTAAAACGTGTATTCTGACATGAGTATCAAATGCACCTAGAAATAAATTATATTGGTGTCTGGCTTTATAACTGCTTAGTATGTTACTATTCCTGCCTTGGAGCAATTACACGTGTTCATACTGGAAGTTCATCTGATATAGCATGATGTACATGTCCGTGTGTATAAGCCTTCTGCTGATTCACAATATGTCAGTCAGTGTTAATTATAAGCAGGAAGAATTAAAATTTTGGGAGGGTGGATCTTGCAGTGCTATTTATCTCTATTTAAACTAGGACATGGCTCCAGACTACATGTATCTTGTATTCTCAGCCAATGGATTTGTGCACAGAAGTAGGATGCTAAAATACTCAGATACCTAAATTAATCAGTGTTATTTAAGTCATATTTCAAGTAGCAATAACTTAATATTCTTATTTGAATGTCTTTTCTTCTATACCCACCCATGTTATCTGTGTTCATGTACACATTGTTTCCTGATGGATCATCAGGTCTGGATGCCAAATGGAGCTGTACCTGCTGGCTTTGATGCAAAGCAGTGTTAGTGCCTACAGCCTAAGGAGACTGACATTCCTGTTCCATATGACTTCTTTGCCTCTCTGGTGACAAAGAATACAGTACGAAAAATATCTGTGTGTCAACACCAACTTCTGTGTGTGTATGTGTCCATAAAGTATGCCAAGGCTTTTCCCAACTTCACATTTTGGACAGCAGTGTGGGACATACAAGTGCCCTCCATATTAATTTTAGTGGAAGAACAATGACTCAGGAGGAAACAGCCACCACTTTTCATATCTCGCTGGAGTCCCTCATGAGCTGGTTTGATGTGTATCAGACAATGGGGTAATAAGGAACTGGAAGTGATGTTGTCAGTGCTGAAGACTATTTTTCCAGGTAGGTTTCCTCAGTTTTACTTTTTAAGTTAGCAGTTTCCTTGAGAACTAAATACAACAGGGAAATAATATCATGTGCTTAAAATTTTCCTAACTTTATGTACAATTCTTTAGTTTTGTACAGCCAGAAGAGTCAGAATTCTTCCCCAGTAAGATACCTGGGAATTCCTCAGAAGCCAGGAAGCATTCAGACACTAAAGCTAGTTTTGCTGGCATCTCACCATCTGGTCCCAACTCACCCAGCAACAGAAGGGCTTAGAGCTGTGATTCTGAATAACTTTACTGCCTACGTCTTTGGCAATTTGGGTCTGAATTTAACTAAAATCACAGCTTGCAGCAAGAATATTTATGAACTAGGAAACCCTCCTGTAAGCATATAAGGGCAATCTTATATATATATATATGTATGTGTATATATATATGTATTTTCACACCCCCTCTCCTTCCTCCTATTTTCATGTTAGCAGCCAGCAATGTGGCCACCCTGGTTGCCTAGGAAGCTGATTGCTGCTCCTAAAGGATCTGTTTAAAATTCATATCTGGATTTTAGTCAGGTTTGTGAGACCCTGGGAATGGAGCTCTTGAAGTGGTGGGTACTTTCCATTTTTCCCCCTCTCCTCGGCTCCTCTGGGCTGAGAGAAGGCAGCTGTGCTGCTCTGCGAGACAGAGCAGCTGGACTTGGTTACCCCTAGAACCAATTAAGTGCTGGAAGAATGGCTTGCCTTATTCCAGAGAGACAGAAGGAGCTGTTTGGGATCATAAATGACACTAAAGAGTAGCTGTGTATGTATGCAGTTATTTTAAGGGTTTTTGAGGCTTTTTCTATGCACCTGCTGCCTTTTTGGGCATTTGTACTTTTATCTGAATTGTCTGAAATGCAAATAAAAGCAATGATACATATTCAGACAATCTGAGACCTGTATTTCAGAGGACTATGCTGAACCCTTTGTGGAGTTTCTTTTCAGAAGCTAATTCTAGTGGAAAATTACTAAATGGAGTTTTAAACAGGTGAAATAGTAAGCTGGCCAAATAGTGCACCTATCAGAGAGGCAAAGGTGGGTGCTCTCTCCAAGTTGGTTTCCATCTCATAGCTCTACTATTTGGAGAGACAAAGCAGGGTCTCTAAGAGGAAAGTTCCTTAACATTTAATTTTGGCCTAAGGCTGTCCCGAAAGTTGTCTGTCACACCTCATTATATATGCTGTTCAAACCTAGATAGGCATTCAGAATAACACCTGGATAAAAATCTAAGAATACAATTACTGATTATCAATGCAACAGATATTCATTAAAAGAGATCTTAGATGGTAGCAAAATCTAGAGTTTAAATCACTTGTTTATGGTCTTAAATGAGTGTAAGATCTCATTTAAAACTGCTTTGAAGTGCGAGTTATGAACAGGAGTCCTTTGATCAGAACTGAAGTATGATGTGTCATAAGGCGTTATGCCATGTCCTAGGTTGCAGTGTGGGGTGTGCCCAAGGGTATGTATTCTATTGCCATCTTCACAGAATAGGTAGGGCAGTGTTCATTGTCTCCTACCATGACTCATCCTTGGTAACTCCCTCCCAGAGCTATCTCTGTTTAATGGGCGATTAAGGATTCTGCTACAGGATTCGTAGATAACGCTCTCCAGACTATCTCCTGTTAATGGGCCCATCAGTGCCTTACCTCATGACTCACCATCCCATTGTGAGATACTGCGCCCAGGGGGAGGAGCTGGGCATTCTCAACTGAATATAATCAGAGGCACCGGACACCACAGGTAGCTCTTACCTACGGGACTTCCTGGGAATAAGAGCTACACCACTGGACCTTCAGGCGAAGACCAGACTCTTTTCTACAGGATCACCACTTCAACAGGACCACTTCAGCTGGACTGCTACCAACACCCTGACCAACAGGGTGTCAGGTTGTATTCTGACTCTGTCAGTGGGGTCTCTTTTTGTACCATTGCATTTATTTTATTTTCTTTTCCTATTAAATTGTATTTTCTGACTCAGAGTCTCACTGGTCTGCTTTTCAAACTGGGACATGCCAAAATAAAGAAGCCACTTAAGCTTTCTCTCCAGAGACACTGAGCAAAATGAGAGCTATGGTTCCCCTACTGTGTCTCATGCTAGCAAGTCCATGCTGGAGTAATTGGGCTATGAAGATTACTGCTGAACCTCTGCAAAGTGGGAAATGGCATTTGGTTTTCTGCTGGAGAGAAATCAGAAATGTATGATATGAGTGTTTTATTAGTGTACTTATAAAGCCTATTTCTACTGCATACATTCCTCCCTGAATGTGGTCCCACATACTTCCTCTTTCAAAAGCTTCAGCCCCAAATTAAATTTGTGGTTTCTGCTGCTTGCAGCAGTTTTTCCATAAAGAAGTGACAAGCTCTTTTCTTCAAAATATGTCACTCTGCACACTTAGAAAAAGCGCAGCCGGAATGTGATGGGCAACATTACCATGTATTGATTGCTGTCCCATGAATGCTAAACTTTGTAGGTAGCTGACTGCACTGCTGTTGGATGACTTCACCGGTCTTTGTCCTGCCATGCACTGGCAATACTCTTGTAGCTCCTGCTGGGATAAAACATGGACCTGCTGGGATCAGAGGCCTGTATTTTAATCTAGTGGTTGGTCTGCATCCAGCTTTGTGGTAGTGGGACATGGAAAAAAAAGGAGGAGGAAGTAATGGGCCAGACTAACTGTCCAAGTCACATTTGTTCAGAGGTCCTAATTTATTTTTTAAGTCCTGCAAATAAATCAGTGATTTTCCAAATGAATGGGTATTATATTCTCCAAGACAGAGAGTCGTGAGTGAACAGCACTCTTCTGTTGACTCTGAAAAATAAATGGGGTTTGCTATGATGTTATCCAGAAGAAAGGGCAATATTGGCACGTACAGCCAGATAAGGCATATTCTTCTGTATCTTTCTTCACCTAGAAACAATGTAGAATTTGTAATTATTATTTGGTGTTGCTGTTGAGCCGGACACGACATACACATAGACAGTGTTGCGAGTAAGGGCAAAAAAGGGCGTTTATTCAAAGAGACAGTGTCTTTTATACACTTTTGTATGTTATCATTCGTGTTACATACTCATTGGCTGCTAAATGACTACAATAGACTCATTGGCTATTATTTAACTACAATATACCACCATTGGCCAGCTATAACCTAAGCCTACAGGCACTCAGGAAAATAGCAGGTATGATATGTTGCTGTTTTCTCCTTCTATTGTTTATGCTTCGTGCTTCTGCTAATCTTACAATTCCCATGGGTAAAACTGAATTCTCAGGTATACACAGTGACTGTGCCTAAGTCGAGACCTGAGAAAGTTTCAGACCAGCAGTCTGTTCCCACAATTTGGGATTTAATCAACCCGTGAAAGAATAGAGGAAAATAATGAGATATGTGGTAATATTCCTAGTATGTACTTCAATTACTGATTGCTTGATTACTGCTGAAACTGATGAGCCTGAGTGTGATGATATTATCAGGAGGTTAAGCCTGACAGCAAGAGATGAAAATATAGCATTTAACATGATCACGATACTCTGCAAAATAGCATCTTTGAGGGTTGGATTGAGTGACTCCCTGCAGAGATAATTTAAATGCTGTAAAGCCATATATGTAAAAACGCTGATGAATACAATAATAGACAGCCTCTGAGGAAAAGAGAAGCTCCTTTAATGCAACAGAAGAGTTACAGAAATCTCTGTAAGTGGCTGTGGCACCATACCCAGACCAATGGTTACAACATTATTAAAAGATTACAAAAGATCCCCAGTGAGACTTAGAGTCTGGTAAACTAATGGGTAATGATATTTTCATCCCAGGAAGTTACAGGAATATAGTTCTGAAATATACATGAGTCACCAAGGCACTCAAAGCTGTAAAATCAGGGGTAATTTTGTCAGGCGTTGGACAGATACACTGCATGACACCTGGAATGACAACAGGAACATGCATAAAGCAGCTGAAAGAGGTGACATCAGACTTCAGGGACGTGGTAGCAAAAAGAGGCATAAATAACTGTTTTCAAAGGGGTTTCCTTCCAGATCTGACAGTTTCTGTAATATACTTAAAAGCAGTAGAACTGAAACACAAAGCATCTCAGCCAGTCATTAGCAAAATGAAAATAGTGCTTTCTAAGAATGTCACCTTTTACTAGATGGAGAGTGAGGACTCTCTGAAGCATCCAGGCGTGTAGCTGAGAAATCCAGCCCAAATCAAACAATGGAACTGAAAGAATGCTTCAGATCACTGAAACTCCTCTGTTCCTAAAAGAAGAACCCCCACCTGCCTCACCCCAGACTTAACGGGTCTGAAACCTTCAGTGAAGAAACAATCCTAGAAGTGAAACAAGCACATGCAAATATTACTTCATTTCAAATACTCTCACACAGTTCAAGGATACAATAGCTTAGAAGTGCCCCAAACATTTCTTTATGCACAAAACTGGCTGTAAACTTATCTATCAAGCAGTAGATGGGATCTAGCTGGTATTTTGGGTAAAATCTTTGCACTTACTCCCTGATTCCCATTTCTTGCAGAAGTATTAGCTGTTGGATTAAATAGAAAGATGAATTATTTTATGCTATGAAATCTAATTGATTATGTACTATGTGTCTTAGTATTTGTCTGCAGGACAGCTATGAACTAACCCCTTGCTTCTCCCAAGGATCTCCAATTCAAAAGCTGGTAAACAGAAAGATGTGGAGCTGCTATGACTCAGTGACTAGAAATGAAGGAGAGGGAGAAAAAACCCCCACCTAACTGTTGGAATATACATAATTCCCAAAACAACAACAACAACAACATTATGACCATGAGCTTGAAAATCCAAGTAAACAATTAGTTTAGAACTGTCCTCATGTCTTGGTTTGAAAGAAAGGTGCCTGTTAAGGGAGGCAGGAGACTCCCTTGAAATGGAAAATATTCCCTTTCCCTCTGAATTGTTATAATTTTGAAATTAAGGGGCTTTCAGGCAAAGATATGGGAAAAGGAATAACAGTTCTTTACTAGTATGTATAACAAGGCAAATGAACAACAACAATGGCAGCAACAACAAACAGAACCTGAAACCCAGTAAAAAGTCTCCTCCTGCTCTTTAAGCCATTTCCCCTTTGATGCAGTTACAGTCACAGCCGGCAGGGGCGCTGGTGGTTCCTAGCTGGGCAGGGCAGGTGTGATGACTCCCCCTCGGCTGCAGGGGGCGCTGTGGCACAAGCTCAGCTGTCTTTTCTCCACATGGACAATGGTGGACGCAGCCGGCAGGAAGGGATGAAGAAGGGGTTTCCTTTATGAACCCCCAGGGGCAGCTGATCCCGGTGCCCCTTCTGGACAGCGAAAGGAACTGTAGCAGGGAACCTCAGAGTAGCAAGCTAGGAAGGCACAGAGGAGCCTGCCTTCCAGAGTGGAAGATGAGCTGTATCAAAAACTCCTAGCTGTAGCTAGAACCGCGGGGTGTGGCGGCAGGCAGGCGGTGCAGAGCTACAATGTAGCGAAAACTGGGATCAGTGGCACAAAACAGCGGAGCTGGGCAGTGGCAGCCTGTCTCCTCCACAGCAGCTGCCACGCACAGCCGAGGAAACGCATCTTCTGGGATGGGGCCAGGAGTCTGGGTTCCTGTCATTTCCCCTGAGGCACCCGAGCAGGTGGTGCAGGGTCCTTTGTTTGGTGAGGTCGGGTGTTAATAAGCTCCCAGTGCAATGGTCGCTCTTACAAGGAGGGCTCCACTCACAGTAGAAGAAAGCAGAAGACAGAACCCCATAGTGATGGTGAATTAGTCCCATAGCGACTGCAGCCTCCTTCCCCTCCAAATGCCGAGAGAGCAAGAGAGATAGGAGCTGCACACAACCCCATTTTCCCAGTCCTGTTCTAGGGTATCTCTGCCCCTTAGAGAAAAAATGTCAGATAAGAGAGTAGCCAGCTGCACCCTTCCTAGGGCAACTTCTTTTGTCTCTCTCTTTAAGTATCGATAGTTATTGTTTCCTAGCAACCTATGGGACAAAATTCCATGAAGGAAAAGAAACAGAAGGAAAGATCATAACCCTCAACACCTCCCTGGCTGGTGGGGCTGCACTTCACCATCATGGCCTATCATCTCTAATTCAGGCTGTCAGTTTTCCTCTCGGGATTGAGGTCAGCCAGAGGAACACTGCAGTGCTCTGACCATATATAACAGTGGATTGTCTCAGCCATGGTTCATTCATGGTAGTAAATGAACATACACTTCTGATATCCAGGCGTGCTCACAGCTACTGTCTGGTTAATGCAACAAAACTTTTGATAGTTTGTAGCTAATTCACTCTACTGAAAGGACAGAAGAGCAAATATTCATGCTATGAAACGTTATTTGCACTATCATTTGATGCCTAATGGTATGTAGAGCAGAAAGTAGATCCAATTGACCAGAATATCAAGTGAGGTGATATGGTGGGGCTGTGAGTAACTCAGAGTCTGCCCCAAGGACAGGAGCTGCAGTTGTTCTGCCCTGTGAATATTCGGTTCGTCTCCTCTAATTTCATCTTTAAAATCCAAGTGTATGTGGTTTCTGCAGAGAAATTTTCAGGATATTAACCACTTTAGAGAACACAGTAATTTGTTTTATAAATATCATAATGACTATCTCTAAGGAAGTTGATTTCTTTTGTGTGTATAAGCAAGCGTATTTTATTCTCCAAAGCAAAAACATCCTGTGAAGAAAATGAAATAATTTTATTCTATGGAGAACAAATTGACAGTTTCTGAATCCTAAATTCAGTTCTTTTTGAACTGCACTTTTTTCTGGAGGGATGTGGAAATGTGACTGCCCTGGCAAACATTTGCCTTCATGGCAAATCACTGTTTCCATATGGGCATAATTGTTCTGTAAAGTATGTCTTCTGCTTTCTGGGTAGGGGAAGGCCAGATTTCTTTGTGCTGTTGTTGGGCATTTTGCAATCCTAACATGCCCTAAAGTGATCTGGTGAACTGCAATCAGAACTCATTGTCCGCATCTAGGGGCCCATAGTTTTTCTTCCACTCCTCTACCAGCCATTCTTTTTCAGATGGTTGGCACTGGTTTTATACAAAATAAGAAAATTGTTATGATCAATTAGCTCTAATCTGACGTGATACTGGTAGCAAGAACAGCTGCGCCTGCATTTGATGTGCAGCAGTCATTTGCAGGCTGCTGAGCAGCTCTGGGGATGGCTTTTGGAGAGCAGCAGTGGGCAAAGGCTCCATTCTTCTGATCTGCAGCTGAACAACCCCTTCCCATGCTGCTCTGCAGTCTGTTGGTCAAAACTAGATTAATTCCTACTTCTTATCCCAAACAGAAAGCTGGAGAACCTCAGCACATTTCCAGGTGAAATCATACCAGTCATGTAAAAGTACAAGTTCAGCCAGGAAACCATGCCCAATCTTTTTCCTGGGTATGTTGACTCTGTGGATGTGCAACATCAAAGAAAGAAAATTTGGCTCCATGCTGCTGTTTGCAGGGCTGTGACTACCAGTCACTGTGACCCAAGAGTAGAGACCACAGAGATAAGTGCGACAGCTGGCCTGGCAGAGCAGGGTGACAGCACAGTTGGAAGCAGGCAGAAGTATCCAGGGCTGCAAGTGGAACCACAGGACTATGAGAACCACAGACATTCTTCGAGGTGCCTCCTTACTGCAACAAAAGACGCTGGTGCCAAATGTTTAGTGTCAGTGCATTGCTTTTGTACGGAAAATCACCCTATAAAAAGCCAATGTCCAAAAACGAGACAGAGAAGCCCTGCTACTTTATTCAAATAAAGAGAGAAAGTCCACCGGGGCACATGCCCGCGGGATTTTCTCTCTCGAGGTTTCGGAGGGCGCAGTCTCCTTTTATTCTAAACTCCCGGCCGCATATTGACCTCTTCCTTTTCCCACTGGCTGAGGTACTAGGAAGGTACAGACTTCCGGAACCGCCTACCACATATCCTCCCTTGAACCTACTGTTTTACCCCAAAGTTCAGAAGTTCAGGCTTGTGCAGACCCACTTGTCTGTTTCAGGAGTCAAGCTGTCTGGGTCCGGTAACGAACCTGCTTTTTGAAGTTAGCAGAGACATTAAGATCCATTTAAAACACGTTAACGCCCATACCTTCACCTATCAAATTTTTCGTAAAGACATTAGCACACATCTTTCCTATCACTTTTGATCACCCAGCATTCACATAGGCTCTGCATCCACATGCCAGAGCAGGTGTGTAAAGGGAATTAGGGCATTCCCCAAATCTGCAGAATTGGTTTTAGAGTCTGGTTTAGGGATACATGAAAAACTGGTGTATCTGAAAGGTGATCAGCTTGCAGTATTGAACGAGCACCCCTGCTCGTGGAGCAGAATTGGCTCCTGTGAGGGGACAGGCTGGTTAGCTGAGAGCTGCTTTGTTTGCAGCAAATCCTGGTGAGTACTGCGCAAGTTATGGAATGAAATCACTTTTTTCAGCTGCACAAGAGAATGTGTTTGTTATATCTTTGTACTGCAATTTGTGGCATTTCTTCCCAAGGGCCGTGACAGCTTCCAGACGTACTTCCGGTGAGTCAAGTATGAGAAGAACGTGGCAGCGGAGTCAGCGGCACTAAACACCTCGCCCAGCTGCAGGAGATGGTCGTGCCGCATCTCTGGGAAACTGACAGCCATCCACTCCAACGCTGCAAGCTGAAAGCAGCGGGAAGTTGAAAAACAGGGCTGGGGCGTGGGGAACTCGGGCTGGGTGCCCGCTGTTGGCCCTGGAGCCTCTCGCTGCTCTCCGCAGCTGTGGCTGTGAAAGAAGGCGGCTTCAGAGGGCTGATTCCCGGCTCCTTGGCGGGCAGGCCGCTTATGCGGAGGGTGGCGGCGGGCGCCCCATCCCACGCCGGCTGTAGGACCCGTCCGTCCCATCCCGTCCCGTCTCGCCCCCGACCCGACCGGTCCCGTTCCTGTACCTCCCGTTCCGGCCGTGCCGTGCGGAGCTGCCCGGGCGGTGGCGGGGCGGTGGCTGCGGCGGCGGCCGGCAGGGGGCGCGGGC
>VZTF01005156.1:12612-44377 GCA_013397755.1 Cnemophilus loriae
GCCCGGCCTGGCGGGCGAGGGCTCGGTCGGCGGCCCCTCCGCGGGGCCTCGGGGCGGGTCAGCCCTGCAGCCCGGCCGCCGGACGGGACCGTGGGCAGCACCAGCTCTCGGGACCGCGGGCCGTACCCGGGATGTGCGAGACTTGGGGTGTACGAGCCGGTGTGTGTGACCCGGTGTGTGCGAGCGGTGCAGGGCAGGGGCTGGCAGGGACTCGTCCACCTGCGAGTCCCCACGTCCAGAGCCTGGCTCGCGTGTGCCAGCCTCGGCTGGCAGCGGCAGTGGGGCTGGAGAGGAGCTGCTGCGCTGCTCCGAGTACCGGAACTTGTCATCCATTGTTGGCGGATACACTGTGGCCGGAGTGGAGTAACTTCGTGAATTCACCTGTTTCCTAATCCCTCTTGTCTTTAGCGTGTCCCATAGCATCATAGCATCCTTTTCATCGCATATACTTAACCTAAATATTTTTAGAGCCTCGAACAGACTTCTTAGCATGTTTCTGTGCTGCAGGTTCCCGAAAAAATAGTCCTGAACGTTTTGACAAGCATGGACTTCTCATTGGAAGTGTGTTCTGAGATGGACATTGTCTTGGCCTTCGTGCAGAGTGTGGCCCTTAAAAAAAACCCCAAAACAAAACTCTGTGAAAGTGTGTTTTATAATGCCGGGAAGTAAGGGGTAAACAATGCATTTGTAAACATTCTAACCTGAATTTCTGGACGGATCACTTGACATAAAGTCTTTGATAGTGGAAATGACAGGGTGAGAAAAGCATGTGTAATGACCTTATAAACCTTTTATTTTGTCTGGCATCATAATCTCAGATAAGCATCTGCGTACAGACCTTAAATTTTCTCTTCTACAAAGATATTTTTATGTGGTGAAAAAACCTGTACTGAATAAGTGGCTCTATCCTTGACTAACTGCAAAAGCTGTCACATATAATAAGTTATTGTGCCAGTATTACAATAGTAATGGGGTATTAAACCAGCACATTTTGGCAGTAAGTAGCTGTAATACTTATGCCCTGTTTTGACATCTCTAGAAGGACGATTAGCTCAGACAGAATTTGTAGTGTGAGGGTGTGAGTGGGATGAAAAGCAAAAGCTGCTTAATTTTAATCTTCTCAAAAAGGGTAACTACAAGTAGTGCACATGGTTAAAACACATGCTGCTCTCTCTAATGGCTTTTAATTGTAGTATCTTAAATATTTTATGTAAACTCGGTAGTGCTGAAATACTACTTTTTATAAGATTCAATCCATATTGAACAAGCTCCCTGTTCTGGGGCAAAGGAAGCTTTGAGGGATAGCAGAGTGTCATAGGAAGGTCTGACAACAACACAACTGTAAAATGGCTTTGGTGTAACTGAGGCTGTGTCTGTATCTGTGCAGAGGTGTGCCTTGGGTTAGGCTGCAGGCATTTACTTAAATTGTTTCACTTTCATGATTGGGAACTTCATTTTCTCTAACAGCTTTCTTTTGTCTTCTGAGCTTTTTGTCTAGTTTTAGAAGTGGGCATCTTGGAGTGAAGAAACACAAAAAGCAATGCTTCATGGTGTGCAGAACCACTGTGCCGCATGAAGCATGCTTCCTCCTGTGGTTTTACAAGGGGGTGTATATTTTTACACACTTACCATAACCTCCTTAGAGGAATGAAACCTAAAGTGTCCTGTGAGGTTTCTTATGTACGTCTTTGTTTATTTTCACAATCTCATAGGAGACCTTTGAAACTAGACTTTGGTTGCATTTTTTGGATACTTTTTCTGATGAAGTTGCAGATATTAAAAAGAAAAAAAATCTTTTACATATAAAGGCTGTGTATCTTAAGTGTTATTGCCCAAAAAATGAATGGTGGATTCGTGTGGTTCCAAGTGTGGCTTTTTTCTGGACTTATGGTCAGTTCTAGTTGCATATTCTCATCATCTCTGCACAGTTTTGTCTTTTGGCTAACAATAATATGTTGGCAGTTAATTAAGTGGAAAACCACTGTGAGATATGTGTTGCTCACAAGCATACATCACATGAGCATAGGAATTAAATGTTAAGCCACCTACTAACATATGCTTTATGATTTAGATTTATGGTTTATGATGGATGCTACAAAGGAGGTGGTGGTACTTTAATTGTTCAAGAGAGTGGAGTCTTCAAGCCTGCCTCTACCAAAAGGATGTAGGTGCTCTCTCAATAAGCTTGGGAGTGTGCACAAAATACAAGCTATTGCTTTGGCTGTTACGAGATTCATTTGGTGAAGGAAGTATGAGAAGACTAAAGAAGATGGACTTTGTTATAGGTAATACAGGAAAGTTTTGGGAGTTACTGGTAGATAGTTACCAATAAGGTGCAGGAAAAGACATTGTGGCAGCTCAGCCATGCTGACAGGCACTGGAGCAGCACACACACGAGTGTTGCCGGACAGCAACCCCAAGGGTGAGAAAAGAGCTGCTTAAAAAGAACCTCAGTGGTCCAAATGTTGGACAAAGAGTATAGTTTGGGTCAAAACTGTCCCAGCAGGTGCATCACATTCAGGTAGTGTTTGAACATAGCCTTTAATCTTGACTCTCTGGGAGAGGGAGGCAGTAAGTGAGCGATGCATTGATTCACATTCAGAAGGGTGTATTTAAAAAACTCTGGCTTGGGTGGTAAGTTATATACAAAAAAAAAAACCTTAAATTTTGCAGCAAAAAGGGAAGAAATGTCAAATGCTTGGGAGGAGACTTTAAATGTGGATTTCATGCAAGATTTCTACTTGCATGGATTTGAGTGTCATGGCAATTTTAATGGACTTGTATTAAAATTGCAGTACTGATAAAATATTGTGCTTCAAAATGCATATTTTCTTACTTTCTTTGAAATGCTTTTGAAAATGCTTTCCGTAACAGGGAATGGAAATGCAGGCCAGTGTATGGCATAAATTACACATAAAAAGAATTGGAAACAGTTGGTCATAAAGCTACGTAAAGGATGATGATGACTGAAGGTTTCTGTAGCAGTTTTCCAGGATGATACTTGGAATGCTGTACAGACTGTGACATGCTTCATATTCTGTTAGAATATGTTAAAATCTGGCTGCACTTTGGTGAATCCCAAAGTGAGTCCCCTGAAACAAGCATTTGGCTTTGCACACTATTTAGGGCAGAAAAATTTGGGAAATTTTATTGTCTAAAATTTTTAGGGGAGGATACATGAGTCTTGACTTATGTCAATGTAGGAGCACATGAGGCTTGCCCATATGGTTTGTTTTGTGCCATTTGGTTTAGGTTAGAATTCAAAATTCATGTTCTTTTTTGTCTTGAAAATGTTAGATGTTCTCTGATTACAGCTGGGTGAGGCATTTTCTTGTTCAGTGAAAAAATATAAGAGTGGGAAGGTGTACTGTGACAAATGGCATTTATGATTCTTTTAAAAAAATCAGATAATGCCTGAATCATCAATGTTCATCCTAAGGAGCAAGAAAGAGCATTTTATTTTTTTGCATTGTGCAAGCTGATAATAGAAACATTTGCCAGGAGGGCTACAAAGGTAGATGATAAGTGTGTGATTAGGCACTAAGTGGTTCTGATGACAGGCAGAGGATTCAGAGCATGACTGACAGGCTATTTCATATTGATGAGAGAAGTAAACTGGGTTTTGAAAAGCTAGACAGCTGGCATATTTCTTAAAAGTAACTGATTTTTGGAAGCTGAAATAATTAGGCTTATTTGTTTGTGCCACATGGTGAACACATTCAGAACTGCAGTCCAGAAACACTAATCAGTGGCTGTTTTTCAGCTGATCCATTCATAGTTTCTACAGCCACCTAAAACTTTACCATGAACCAAGAATGAAGTCGGTTTCCCCTGGAAACTGTCACAGGATTCATGGTTTCTCTTGTGAAAATAAAAAAATAGACACCACAGCTTTCTGTCAGTGTCTGCAATGATAAATGTCACAGTTACTTGTGTAGTGGAAGATGCTGTACTGTGCCTTCCTGATGCTGGCAGTGTCTGGTTGGAGACCCTGCAGACAGCTGGTATCCTCCGTGGTTAATCATTGTTTAAAAGGACAAAGCAATGCTGACACTGGTTCTTGCACTTTGCCATGTATTTCTCATGCTTTATTCACCTTCCCTGCATCTGTGGTTGTGATGTCGGTTTGTTGATTGCTCCGGAGTCTGAACACAGGCTTGTGTTTCTCTCTCTGAAGACCTTTGGGTACCTTCATGGGGAGCTTCTGTGGGCTGGTAAAATGTAAAACCAGCTAAGCAACTAAAGCAACAAAACTAAGCAACAAAACTGTAGCCAAAGGGCCTTTCCAAGGAAATGCTGAGACATGATGTTTAATGCCAGCGCTGTGTACCTAAACCTATTTTTATTTTTCCTTTTGAAGCAATAACTCTCCTGCCTCCACCTGTGTGTTCAGCTGTCTCTATCTGTAAGACGATGTGTTCCTAGTGGTTAGCTTGTGCTGCTGCCATGAGGATCCAGGGAAAAGCCAGGCATACCCTTTTGCCAGCGGCATGGCAATTTTCCCAGTATGTTGCCTGTGCTATTCCCCATTCAGCTCTCCAGCAGCCAGGCAAGTTGGCAGTTGTGCAAAGTGTTGTGGGGAGGAAAGGGCAGCAGAAAATGCTGACTGTGTGCTAATGCATCTGTGTAATCACCATTCTGGGGTTAGATTGCAGGAAGATGACAAAACTGCTGAAAAAAGTATGTTTAATCTTTCTTTTTCCTCTCCAATGTGAGCTGCAATGGGTAATAGTAGAATCTGTGGAGAAGCACAAGTCTTCCATTTGGAGCAGAAGTGTGTACCTGCCCTGTAATTTTGAATCCTTGAGGTTGTATGGTTGTATGGTTGAATAAGGAAGTTTTGGGTGACCTGACATATAATAATAGGATGGAACAGATCTCACGCAGGGTTATAGGCAGAAGAAAAATGTTTTGAGATGTGGGTCAAAATATAGCTTGAGCATGAGGATAGGACAGAGTAGAAATGTGATGGGTAATGAAATCAATGTCATCCCTTCCATCCCTCTTGCACAAACGCTTATCAGGTTGTTGCACTGCCATTTTTCACATCTCTAATTTAGCTAATACAGTAAAATGATGTTTTATTACCTGGTAAGCTCTCGGTAGTGGCCAAATCACCAGATGTAAAATGGTGCATTTTAGGGTGAGCTGACAGCTGTGGGGGAATGGCTGGGGCACTGGGTGGGTTCAGATTATGGCAGTTTTCCAGAGGGTGAGGGATAAAGGACCAGGTGAAGATGGTATACAAGACAGGATGGCAAGTGGCTGAAGAGATTAGTCAGTCTGCCCAGATCCATTCAGTTAGGATACTGTGAGCAAATCAACCTGTGTGATCTCCTGACTGTGGGTGTGTAACTTTCAACAGTATAATATGTATGTGTGATGTAGGGTACAAACTGACCCAGTATAAGGTCATTTGGAGTTACAAGAAGTACAGATTTGGGAACTCAGATTGCATTCTCAAATCCAAATCTTACCTGAGTGGAAGAGCTGACAAGCAGTGAAAAATACTGTCCTTAATACTAACATCATCTTGAACATTGCATGGGATAAATTTGCCTCGGTGTGGGAAAATAAGCATTTTTCTGTGTTTATGAGCTTTACTCACTGATCTGTTTATTCAGCTTGTCTTCCCTGGTTGATCACAACTACCTTTGAGTGCATCCCTGCAATGTTTGCTTTCAAATGTAGTGCCAGAAGAAGGTATTTGCCTCAGGGCACAACCCCTGACACTGGGGCAGAGGGAGGCAGATTCCTGCTCAGAGGAAACACATGCACAGGGGAGTGTTATAGCAGGAGATAGAGTTGTTCAAACAATTAAAACTGTAAAAACTAAAACCTTAACTTAAAAAGAAACCCCAAAGTCATTTAACAGTTCAAACATGTTAACTGCCTTGCCTTTGTGTGCTTTTTAGAGCTGTGATGTTATCTGATCAGCCACTGGCTGTGATCTGGGGGTGATTAGGATCTATGCTTATAGTTATGAGCATATGGTATATGGTTTAAAAATTGTACGTTTAAAATAATTACAATCTGGTGCTGTTTTTAAAAAATTATTTAATTATCTGTATGTTCTAGAATGGTTTTGCTGCCAGTTAATATTCAGTTCTGGCTTGGAGCCATCAAAATCATAAGGTTTCTTTCAAGTTTCATAATACTGTTAAAAAAGAGTTGCTCAGTTTCCTTTAAGGAAGTAAAAGAACTTCCTTTGGTTTTGTTTTTACTTTCTCTGTAGTTCAGAGGCTTGTATGACCTATTACTGCATAGGAAAAGGAGTAGCAATATGGGGACATTCCTGAAGTGGATAACAGAGTTGGGCTTGTGACAGATTTTCCTAGATATTAAAATTTGTTTCCAACAGAGCCTCCAAAGTGATGTGTTGGACTGGTGGGTTGGTATTGACTTCAAGTTTTTTAAGATTTCTACACAGTAGTGTAGGACATTGATCTTATTTCCAACCAAAAAGAGGTAATCAAAGCCAGATCAAAATACTCACTGAAAAGCTTGTCGGAACTAAAGAATCTCTTGAATTAAGGGTTTATGTGGACCAAAAGAAGCTGAAGTTAAGGACAGCTGCTCCTGGAAATATTTCATGATCTCATACATTTGCTGTTCAAATGAGTAAACAACGTGAGACCTATAAAGTCATAGTTGGAAAACCAAAGGCCAAAGCAGGGACTTTCAACAACTCATAAAAGGAATATGAAAATAAGAGAAGAGGTTTTAAGCTAGCAAAGGAACTGCAGTGGTCTCTTCAATACCTAAGATTTGGGTATGCCATGAAGTTTGACTTTTTAAAAAGGTAAATGGCTTGTCATCCATCATTATTTAAACTCCGCTGAAAGCTTTGTAATTTGACAGATTTTATTATAGACTGGATTTTATTGGTGGACTGTAACACAGCAGTGAAGCTTCTCTATGGTTTGAGGGAAGCAGTCTATGCTGTATCAGATTCTGTCCGAAATGCAGCTTCAGATTCAAACCCACATCCATCTTCAGGGATTATGCTGCACTCTGAGCCCTTAGAGCAGCATTAGTTGTGCCAAACAGACATCCTTACTGAAAGACTGGAGTTCAGAGGTTCCTGTGAGTGCTATGTGGAGCTTTCCCTGTGTGTTTTCCATGATGTGGAGCAGAACTCAGGCACAGAGGATCCTACCTGGGCTCTGAGCCCCCAAAATGAAGAGAAACACAGCATCAGTGACTAAAAGTATGAATCAAAAGGGAGAGAATGTGTGAGCTGGCAAGCATGAGTTTTGCTGCTGACCACTGTTTTGTCCTCTGATCTAAACAGATGTCTAAATCTGTGAGAAAGTAGAATGTAAAGGGGTCTGCAGACAGGTTGGAATAAACATTCCATAATTGTTTCTATGTGCAGCCCTGCTTTTTCTCTTTGTTTACAGTCAGAGCTAATTTAGACTTTTGTTAAGTTCTTCCAGGAAGGGGCATGTTATCCCTGTGTCCTGGCTGATGGAAACACTGGATATTCATTCTGTGTAAATACACCAGTGAAGCTGGTAACAGCAAAAATGCCTTTGCTGTCATGGTGTTGCCAGAGTTGGAGCATGAAGGCAGCAAGCTGTCTCCAAGCTGAGTCGCTAAAGGAAAGTGTTCTGGGAGAAAAGAAGACTAAATTTAGAGTGGTTTTATTTATTTATTTTTAATGGCATGGTGCGCAGGAAATGGAAATAATATTTGAATTGCAACTGTTCAGAACTTCTCTCACATATACTGATAATTTTAGGAATAGCAGAGAGCATGGAGAAGGAAAAGAGTGATCTAGAGCAGTAACTTCATCCCAAAAGAATCAGATATTTATAGTACCTTATATTTTGAAGCTATAGTTTTCTTCATCTCTAAATTAGTTCATGTATTTACTTATATTTTTCTTATTAATAGTTCTAGGAACCATTGATTATGTAGAAACAACTGCAGTACTGATCCCCTTTAGTGACTTCATGTCAGAAATTATTGTGCTTGGTCTTATAAAAACCCCCTGTTTTGGTATTCAAGTGTTTATAAGTGTGATTTTGAAACATTACTGAATAAAAAAAAAGGGTATTTACAAGTCACAATTATGATATTTCTTCCAAAAGAACTTGTTTGAGTTTTCAGAAGCATTTGGTTTTAGAAGTGTTTCCTTGCAAGGTGATTAGTTGTCAGAGTGCAGGGGACACACCTAAAAAATGGTTTGCTGTGCAAGGGTGAAAAACCAATTAAAATCCAGCACTTAATGATCTTTTCATGCTTTTTAACAGTTCCCACGCTTTTTTTTTTTTTTACTCAGTTATGTTTGTTCCAGATAAAGTGGGCATCATTTTATCAGAAAATTGATGTAAGTGTAAGGAAATTCCAGAAACTGAGAGATTTCTGGCTGCAGAATAAGTCAACTTCCAATGCTGTGAAACTCATAAAGAATAGTTGTAGTTTTTTAATGTTACACTGCATTAATTATAACATTAATGCACAAAACTTGAACATAGGTGTCTCTGCATGACTGTGTTTATTGCCCAGTTTCAGGAGATTCATAGACCGGTAGGTTCTAAGTTCAATAAAACAAATATATTCTAAAGGACTTTGGTTGGCAAAATCAAATGCAAACCTAAACTATGCAAACACTTGTTCTGCTCACACCTCTTAGCATCTGGTATCTGAAAGAAGGCAGCTCCTAATGGTGACTGATTAGGACAGAATTGACAATAAGGAAACAGCCCTCTGAAGGATGTAAGCTGAAGGTGGCTTTTCCAGCATTTCCAGCGTAAAACTTTACGAGAGTCCTGCTCAAACTTGAAAGCTGCTTAGGAGAAAGAGGTGTTTAAAATGTTCACCAGTTCGTCTGCTTGTGCACCTTGAGATTTAAAGATTTTGGAGTTAAGGGAACCTTGTATTTTGAGAGCAGTGGATTATCTTTGAGGTGTGTCAATGTTCAGCCTGGCTGATGGTCTCTTCATCACTTCTGTATGCTCAGCACTCGTCAGTGTCTGGGCTTATTAAATTCAGGGGTAAATCTGCTACACAGGGAAAGTGAGTGCTGTACAGAGGGGCAGAATTGTTCAAGTAAGAACTGTTTGATTGCTTGGCTTGTATGAAGTGGGAGCTTATGCTGCTTGCTTGAAAGACTGGGTAGTACTGCTGGGCCATTGCCAATAGCTTTTGCACTTTGCAGGACCAGCTGTGCCAGTATGAGGGTTTTAGAACTGGCTAGGTAAGGAAGAAACTTGCAAACAGAAGACAAGAAAAATTTAGATGCGGACATTTCAATGTGCTAAAATATATTAAACTGCAGCATCTTAGCTGGCTTTTTTAAAAAATCAGATACTTGTTGGTAAAATGTTAAGTAATTAAAAAACAAAATTATGTTATAGGTAACTGTTAGTTTTTACAGATTAACATGTAGCCATGCTCTATTGGACAGGCACTGCTTCCTGCTGTTTCCATGCCTTACTTGTGGAGTGGTACATATTGCCTTTTTTATCATGGCTTTCTTTATCTTCACTTAGGTGTCGGGGTTTTTTTGTATGTATGGTTTTTTGTTTGTTTTTGTTTCATGAGGCTGCTGACCTATTTGTACTTTCAGTTGAGTTTTACGTGTCCTGTGGTTACTGACTTCCAGCTTAACTCATGGAGTGAGTGGACTAACACCAGTAACACTACTGAGCAGGTTTTATTTAGTATTTTCAATGATGAGCCAGTTTTACTCTTTTTAGAAATGCATTTATTTGCACCAAGTGTTGTGACCTATTTTTCAATGCTTTTTTTTTTTAAAAAAGTATGTTTCTTGTCTTTTTTCCAATGGGAAAATGGAGAATTGGGCTGAACAGTGTCACAGATGCCGTGTTACTTTGTTATGCTGTGCAAAATGCACCCTGAGTGTTGCAGGGATCATATGTCCAATTTAAATTGCTGCTGCTACAGTGGCTGCAGGGGTTTTGTGAGAGTTTCCTCACCGTGACAATTATAAGCATCAGTAACTAAGCAGGTCATGCTGACCAGGGAATTGGTTCTGCTGTGTGTTCCCATTTCCACTCTGTTCTGGTGCTTGCCATGGATTTTTATAGCACTGGTTGATTTGGTCATGACCAGAAAGTCCCAGCCACTATTTTGCATTCCTGCAGGAAAAAAAAGCAAATCGCTTGAAGTGCCAAAGAAAAGGTTTGACTTGTGCTATTTGCTGACACAACTGTTTTCTGTAGTTGCTAATCCAAGAGTATGAACTCACTGTCTGAAGTTGTCTAGGGGCTGGACTTGTGAGTGGATGAAAAATATGCCTGGTAGGCTGCTGCCCAATGGCTAGGAAGTGATTGGTGGAGCATCACGAGTTAAAGTGAAAGTCAAGGCAGAACTTTTCATTATAATTGTATCAGGAACTGTCACCTTCATTTCAGATGCCTTCAAAACAGGCTTTGTCAGAAAATAAGCCTACAGATGTAGATGAAAACCAAAAGATATATCAAAAAGAAATGATAGTTAAAATCTCATGTGCAGTGTAGATGTATCAGATTAATGGGTGGGTCCCTGTGTTATTCTGTGACCTTGTCTAAAACTATCTATGAATGTTACTCCAAATCAACCTTTTGTTCTCCATCCTACCCTCTATAAGCTTGCTCCAAAATATACTTTTCTCTGTCTTTGGCAATACTTATGTACAGACTGAGCACTACCTTCCTTTTGGGGCAAAGTCTCCATTTGTCTTTGCTGGTTTTTTCATTGCGACCACTTTTGCTCACTTGTGTTTCAGTAGACGATGTCATTTTGATGCAGCACATCAGATAAATACAGTAATTTTATTGAGGCAGACTTTGAGGAGTACTGTTGATTATTTATGGAGACATGCTGTTTTAATCAAGTAAATTCATTTAAGCTGTCATGGTGAGTCAGTATAATTCTGTGCTTATGCTTCGTGCTGGAGAGTAGCTTTGTGTTATAGATGGATGCTGGTGATTTAGAGGATGTAACAGCATCAGTCAATTGGCACAGGAGTTTGGCAGTGCTGGTTTAGTGTCACATCTAATCTCACAAGTGCTTTGAAAGCATTGATGTAAAGTTATTTTCAGGGCTTGACTTAAAACAAACAAAAGAAGTTTAGCCAGTCAAGAAATGCCTTGTCTCTGGTTTGCTGAGGAGCTGGTGCTGCCAAGGGGAGGCTCTGTGTGACGCCCTGGCTGGCAGTGCCCCTCCAGTGCTGAACAAAAAGTAAGTTAGTGCTGCCAGCTGCTCTGCTCCAGCTTCATGCTTTGCCTAGGCTCTGGGCTGGCTTCCTCTCTCCCAGCATTTCTAGGTAGTTACTAATTTTTCCTGACTCCCTGGCCTGGCCTTCAACCATAAGGCTGTTTTTACCTTTGTGTGAGCATGCAATAACACCTTACACCAGCACTTGTGTGAGATTAGGTAAGAAGCGAGGATGCTCTAAATGCTGTGAGTCATTCTGGCATGTTTTGATGAGTTGAGATTTTGGATCATGTTTAAAAGGAAAAGTTACATTCCTTGGGTAGGTATGTAGGTAGGTATTCTGCAAAAGGTGACTGAGAAGTAGCCTTTTATTTACCTGCATTTCAATGTAGGATGCTTTATTAATGACTATCCTTATGAATTTCTAAACTGTTTTAAGTGTGTCACATTTAAAATTAAAGTGTGACTGAAATGTTTGGAGTTCTATAGGTCATCTTTATCAAGTACTGCATTCATAGAAACAGAATTGTGGAATTGTTTAGGTTTGAAAAGGTCTGTTCCTCTAGCACTGCCAAACCCACCACAAAATCCTGTCCCTGAGCACCACATCCACAGGTCTGTTAAATCCCTCCAGGAATGATGCCTCCTCCACTGCCCTGGGCAGCCTGTTCCAATGCTTGACAGCCCTTTCTGAGAAGAAATTTTTCCTAATATCCAATCTAAACCTCTCTGTCTCAGAAATGAGCGTCAATCACTGCATTTTGGGCACGTCAGAAGCTGCTGCTCCTGGCACTGAGTTCCACCCCGGTGTGGTGCTTACTCCCCTTTAAAAGCAGTAAGTACTTCCTTGGTTCCAAACCACAGAGCCAGGGCCCATTCCTGCAGCCCAGTGAGGTGGTGCTGTCAGCTGTTGATGGAATTGCCCTTTGGGAGTTCACAGTATGGAGATGTTGAGGCTGGGGTAGGGCCTGCACTCTGTCCTGGGTGAATAGATAAAGATCAGCAGTGCCTAAATGTCAGGTTAGCAGTGGATGCTCTGCAGTGCTTTTGCTCTGTGATAGTCTGTCCTGAACATCCTAAATGTGTTTTGCTCTGTGGTTTGTTTTGTTTCATCTGCATGTAAGAATAGTTTTGCAGGATGATAAGGTTGGTTTGCTTTTATTTCTCTCCCCTCCAGGCTTCATTTTATGTTTTTTAGTTTACCAATGCTCACTTCAGTGAGTGCTCACCATACTTACTGTACTGCCTTCACTTAACATGTGCTGGCCAAGCACAGCTGTGCCCTGGGAGCACCTTGTGTGCCAGCCTGGAGGAGCAGAGGCTTCAGGACTCAGTCTCACATACCTTCACCTGATTACCTGCAGCTTCTTGCCAAGGAGGAGCTGATGGCAAATTGTATTGACGGGCTTTTAACTAACAGCTTCTCAGCAGGAGCTGTTCCTATTCCTCATGTCGAAACAGAGCAACTTTTAATTTGTTAGGAAGCCAAAGTGCATTCAAAAGAAAAGTCTTTCCACTTTGTAATTTCTTGAATGATGCATTTCACACTCAATGTTTTAAAGCTTCTGATCTTGCAATTAATGCGTAAAGCTCATTAAGCTTACTGAAGAAAACATCTTGCTAGTATGAGGTGTGTAAGATCTTCTATTTTTCAGTCTTTTAATTTTTTCTTTTTCATGGCAGTTTTATTTTATGCAACAACAGTATTAATGAGTGTAGACTATGCACAAGATCTCTTGTTCCTGAGAGTTTTTTAATAGATTTTACCTTCTCCTCCCTGCTAAGTCTATTTTTTGCTTTTTCCTGTGGTTCCCCTTCTGTTGTCCCATCTGTTTGGTTGAACTGCTTTATTTTTTCCTGGTGTTTGGCATACACGAATCCTTTTACCTTCTATTCTTCACAGCTTTGTTGAGTTGCAGTGGTGTAGTTCAGTTTTGCTTCTGCCTGCCTTTCACTAGGATGTTCCGGGATGAGCTATGATTTTTTGAAATTGAGAACTGTTAAAATTGTTCCTTCCAACTTTCCCTCTCCCTCTCTTTTTACTTAATTTTTATTACTGCTTACACATGCCATTTATGGTGCTGTTGGCATTTGGGAAAAATAACTGTAATTACTCTGTTTTCTTGCTTCTCAGAATCTCCAGGTCTTTCCATTTTTCCACAGTTTCCAAAAGCTGTAAAGGTAGCTGTCCAAGTAAAATGAGATGGAAAGACCTCAATCCTGCAAAATATATGTGTATAATGGATTTCACTTACTGCAAGCCCCACTGCCTTTGTTTCTGTGATCACCACTTGTGCTTGTGGGTCCCATTGCTTCGTGCTGCTAAAGTCCCGTTGGGGCACCTCATACATCACACAACTCTTTTCAAGACCAACCCCAGTAGATAATATAAGTTCAATTATTCCTGAGACCTTTTCAAATACTACTAAGAAAATTGGTGGGGAGGCGGTGTAGAAAAAATCAGAATTTTGAGGCTATGCTTTTATCAGCACTCAGAGATTAAAATCTTGCTAAGATGGTTAGTTTCTGGAGTCCAGAAGAGTTTTGGTAAGCAAATATGTATTAATTGCATAGCTATGTAAGACCTGGAATTCTCAAATACAGGAAAAATAGAGGCCTCTTTGTGTGAGGAAGTAAGTGCTGGGGCAAAAAGAAACGGTGGGGGGAAAAAAGTTACTTTCTGTCAACATGTTTGAATGTTCTGTCATAAAAAGAACCCAGTTCAAAGGATATGGGAATCTCAGAGGATTTCAAGACTAACTAATTTCCTGCAACACACTGTCAGTGCTAGGAAGAGGCATCTCTTGCACATAAGAGCAGCTGGTTGTTTAAAAGAGAAAAAAAGGCATGTAGAGGGGAGAGCAACCCCCTCTCATCCCTTATATAGAGCAGTTTTCCACAGGAAAACGTGCATCTGTGAAAACAGAGCACTTCAGCAAATTTTGTACTCTTCGGAATGTCATTTTGCAAGGAAAAATGTGTTTCAGGAGAGGGCTTGGGTTTTTTGTATTTTTATTTTTCCAGTGAGTAATGAGTTCTGAGGTTTTATTACTTTTTTGTTTACCATGTAGTGGTATTGACAGCTTTTCTTACTCTTTATTAAATTAAGAATTATGAATGTGAGTATTAACCCTGTGTTAGCAGGAGCAAGCTTAATTTTATGGGAAATGGAAATCTTATTTACCTGAAAGTTTTGTTGTGGAAATACAGTTAATCCTATTATTAGGGTGAAGGCAGCTTATCCATTTTGTTGTTGCCAATTTGAATTGCCTTATGTGCTTGCCTTTACGGAATAACTGATGCTTCCACATCTGAAATATATATTTGCCAATGTTTTGTTGTTTGCAGGAACCACAGATATCTGAAGATGAAACCATGAAGAGCACGCAGAGTGAATAATAATGCTTTTCCGAAACCGTTTCCTGTTCTTGCTGGCCTTGGCAGCCTTGTTAGCCTTTTTGAGCCTCAGTCTACAATTCCGTAAGTGTTTGTTTTGTTTTCCACATAGAGTGGTCTATAGCTGTGTTTAAAAATGGCCATGATTACATGTTGTTTAAGCATTCTTTCTGTATTGAAATACTTGGGGTTTGTTTTAGAGTTTTTTGTTTGTTTGTAAGGATTTTTGTTTGTTTGTTTTCCAGAAAAGTAAGACACAGTTTTGTGTGCCATGTAGGAATCTATACAATTTAGAGAGTTCAAAACAGGCTATTTTATTAAAAAAAAAAAAAAATCTGCATTTTGTAGTGCAGTTAAGTAATTGAATGTGACTGAATCCTTCCATAAAAGTAGACAAACCATATTGGAGTGAAAACTGCTGCAACTCCTATTTTACATTGCATCAGACCAGATGGGGTTGAGGAAACTGCTGTGAGAGGTTTGAGTGCTGGAACTTCTCCTGATTTGTACCCTCACATCAGGAAACTTCACACAGTTGGATTGGTTCATCAGAAATGGTTGGTTTGTTTAAGAACAGATAAATTGTATTGTGCTTCAGATGAATTTATTGTGGGTCAGTGCAGAGGGCCATCGTGTCTTGATGACTGAGCAGGAGGTGGTGCTGAAGGCAGGGCAGTGCAGGTGACAGATGAGCACTGTGCCCTGTGGCTGATTATCACCTGCTTCAGGAGAGAGAACATTTCCTAGGTAAAGCCATGTTTTGTGATAATGTGGTCTGTACTAATGCATAGCAATGTAATGAGTTGCTGTTAGAAGGCAAGTAAAAGTGCACGTCCATAGGATAGGATAACATTCTTTGTTGTTCTTGTCATCTTTCATTGTGTTTTAATGAGCACAGTCCTTCTGGGCTATGCTTTTTTCTGCATAGTGTAAAAGATTGTGTTAGATTTAGAATGTGTCTTTTGCACATGACAGACAACTAAAAAAAAAAGGGGGGGGAGAGAAGATGAAAAAACTTTGTGGTTTTCTGCTATTATTTTTGTGTGCTTAATAATAAAGGGACCTGTGGCTCTGAACTGGTTTTTCAGCCGCCTCTGGGCACAAGCCAGAGGGTCTGATTGCAGCTTGTTTTGACCTTTAAGCTTGTTATGGCTCTACCCTTGATGTTGTAGGCTTGGTTATGAATTGTGCATAGGGTGAAAGTCCTAGAGGAGCTGCAGCTGAAACATGAAACTGAATTGTTAACTAAAATGAGTTTTATTTAGAGATGAGGAGGTAGGCATTTAAGAGAGTGAATCACATTTCATCTAAAGATAAAATTATTTTCTGCTTAATTAGAACATATCATTTCTGCTAGAGATAAGGATGTTTGAGGGGTGCTTTAAAAAGCACATAAGCTGCAGCAGGCGGCCACCGTGAAGCTCAGTGCCAATACCAGCGCTGATACAGAAACTTTTACATAATGAGAACTGCAGAACAGTCCAGTGGGAACCAAGACATTCAGGTAACCCAATACTTTTAACTTCTCCCAGCTTCAGGATGTAGAGCAATTAGTCCAAACTTGGAGCAAAGACCATCTCCACAGCAAAAACAAAACTCTCTTCAATCACCTTGTGCTTCTAGGCAAGCTGTGCCAGCTGGGCAGCCTGCAGCTCAGCAGCTTCGAGTGAGTTATCAGTGCTATTACTTGTTGCTTGCTTTATCAGGAGCTTTGTCACATCCTTACCAGTGCCTGTTTCTGTCAGGAAACACTGTTTTTTCACATCCTCAGAATGTTGAACTTCCAGATTGTTGAGTCAGGCTGGTCTCAGCATTCTTCAACACCAAAGTCAGCATGAACCCCTCCTCCTCCATGCAGCACTTACAACTTTTGCAAATAGGGTAAAATTCGAGCTGTTTTATCCCCACTTAGGCAGAGCATCCTGCTACAGGCCACTCATGACAAGACAGATACTGAGGTCTGGAGCAATTCCCCAGTGGAGCTGGTGCAGGGTCTGGAGCACAAGTCTGATGAGGAATGGCGGAGGGACCTGGAAGGGTTTAGCCTGGAGAAAAGGGGACTCAGAGGGATTTTATTACTCTCTACAACTACCCAAAAGGAGGCTGTACAAGGTGGGGATCAGTCTCTTCTCCCAGGTAACAAGTGACAGGATAAGAGGAAATAGTCTCAAGTTATGCCAGGGGAGGTTTATATTGGATATTAGGAAAAATGTCTTCACCAAAAGGGTAGTTAGGCATTGAAACAGGCTGCTCAGGGCAGTGGTGGAGCCACCATCCCTTCAGGGATTTCAAAGACATGTAGATGTTGCANGATTTTATTACTCTCTACAACTACCCAAAAGGAGGCTGTACAAGGTGGGGATCAGTCTCTTCTCCCAGGTAACAAGTGACAGGATAAGAGGAAATAGTCTCAAGTTATGCCAGGGGAGGTTTATATTGGATATTAGGAAAAATGTCTTCACCAAAAGGGTAGTTAGGCATTGAAACAGGCTGCTCAGGGCAGTGGTGGAGCCACCATCCCTTCAGGGATTTCAAAGACATGTAGATGTTGCACTTGGGGTCATGGTTTAGTGGTGAACATGATGGTGCTGGGTTAATGGTTGGTGTTGATCTTAGAGGTCTTTTCCAACCTAAATGATTCTATGATGTTACGATTTATGTTCATGGAATGAAAATGAGTGTTTATACATTTAGACTCAGGAAAATGCCCAAGCCATTGATTTATTTTGTTTTATTAGAAGGGAGGTACCTCCTGAAGCATTTGGAGTGGAAATGGATGTTTTATGCTGTTGTGAGATTGTGAATTTCTGTTAGCAAGCAGTGCACAGCTTTGTGGAGGAGGGCTGGTAATTTTAAAATATGCTATTGCATTTCTAAGCACGGAATGTTGAAAATGTCTCTTCTTTTCTGTGATAAATTTGTTTATAAAAGCAAAACAGTAACATTAAATGTATAATTATACAAGTGGTACATATCTTCCTTTTTCAAACTTCTGCTTTAGAGCAGAGCATAACTCCTGTAAATGCTTGATATTTTATCCCTCTTGTCCACACGTGGAACTGTGGCATTTGAAGCCAGAGTTGTGAGTTGTAGCTGACTCCGAAGCAAGGGAGTAGTAAAGGCCAAGCTCAGCTGATTTTCTGCAAGTTCTGACTCAATATTATGAACAGCCCACACTGGGATGGCTGACAAGGTCACAGTCTGGCTCATGCTTGAGCTGTGAGGGTTCAGGAATTGCTTGCAGCAGTTTGCCACCCAGTCAAACAGAAAAGGATGCTGGTTTACTTTAATAGACTGTGCTGGGAAGGATCTGGAACTGCTTTATGAGCAGTGATTTCTGCAGCCACAGTGCAGTGGAGGTGATGGGTGTTGTGTCAGCAGTCCTAGTAAGTCTGTCCTTGCTCGTAAGACAAACTCCTGAGGCAATTGTTTCAGAGCTAATAGTTGTCACATCTCGAGTTGAGACACAAGGGGAAAAACACTGGGGAAAACAACCAGTGTGGGACCTCAGAATCTTCAGTGTTGGTAGGCTGGGGATGGACCCAGGATTGATAGAAAATTCTGTCCCTTGTTTTGATGTTCGGTTGTTCTTGGTCCCTTTCTCTTCTATTGTGTTTTCTGAGTTCTATAGTCTGCTTTTCTGTGTTGTTTTCACCACAGGGCTGGTGCTTTATGTGGATACTAACAGTTGAACTTACAGGGTAAATCATGGAGAAAGTTTCCCCCAAAGTCTCTCTCAACAGCAAACAACAGCTCTGAGAGCTAGAAGTATTCTCTCCCAGCAACAGTTTTAGTGGATGGACACGGACCATTTGGCAAGGATCCAGGTCAGAAGTTGCCCTCAGAGCTCTGTCCCAGGGGTATGGCAGGCAGCTCTTGGAGCAGTTGGTTCACGTTTGTCACATGTTGTGTGCTGGCTTGGCTGGCTGCATCAAATGCCAGCTGCATCTTCTTCATCTCCTTATCCTGGGTAGAAGGAGACATGTAAGCAGATTGCTGCACAGCTGGAGATTCTTTTAAAACTGTAATAGTCATTCTTCAAAGTGATGTGATGCTGCAGATCCTGTAAGACACTCACCTTCCTGCCAGGGTCCTCTGTCTTGTACATTTTGGGCAATGGGGCACTTGACTGGTTCTGCTCTTTATGTCCTTGAACAGGAGCAAAAGGCACAGGGTCTGTGTATGATCCTTGTCTGCCCATGGGGCTGGCTGCTTTCCTGGGGATTTCACATGGAGCAGTAGGGTAAGGGAACTTTCTTCGGGAAGTCCTACTGTTTTCAAGCTCTGTGTATTTATTGAGATTATTGAGATAAATAATGCCACAGGGTTTTTTTTCTGAACATACATGGTGGATGATGGGAGAAATGCATTTGAGACACATTTGAAAATTTACTAGAATATTCTAATACCTATTCATAGTTTTGTCAGATTTGGTTACCATTTCTAGTAGGCACATAGAAGACTTTTAAAAAGGACTTTTAGAAAGGAGTTTATACTTGCTGAAAACATACAAGCCTTAACAGTTCTAGGCATCTTTAATATAATTGTGTAGCCTGGACTTTGAAGCAAAAGGCTGGGGCCAGATGTGCCCTCAAGTTCAGTTTGGCTATTAATGCATTGTACAGAGTGAAACCTGGAGCAATCAGCAATACAGGGAATCTCTCTAGAATGGCAAATGCCACTGGATTTTGTACATTTGAATTTTTAAATAGTGTAGGAAAATGACAGTGTTAAAAGTTAACATACAAAAAGTGTTCCACTGCTGGCTAGAAGCATTCTCTAATGAATAATTATATCAATGGAGCGTTTTTGTTTGGGAAACCCACTGGTTAGGGAAACTGGTTGATTTCCCAACCAAATATGACTGGCAGATTAAAGTTTTATTAGGAATTGTGATTGTTTCCTTCTTGTTTTATGTTTGGGGCCAGATCTACAGAAAAGAGTGGAGGAGTATTTTTCTTACAGTGTTTATCATTCAATATGTGTTTTTATTTTTCTCTTCTTTGTTTATATAAATGGTCATGGTTGTAAAACAATTTAAAACTTCAGCATTAGAGACAAAAGGAGAGCTGGTTTTGATAGACTTGTCAGTTAAGGCTGTTCTAAAATGTAATTATGTTGTTTTTAGCTAAAGTTTTCAGTGTTTTGCTTTTTCAGAAAAACTGCAGAATGGAAAATGATCTGTGCTAGACTGTGGGCTGTATTTTTGTCTCTGTAAATATTATCTGTAATGCTGTTGACTAAAAATGGGCAGTCTCCTTCTGTACAAACAGAGAATATATGTAGGGATACTTCATTCTTTTCTTGCCAGAAGAAGAGGTTGCAGTGGCTGAGGTCTTTTTTCCTGCTCTGTGCTGTGTTACATGTCTGGAGCAGTGCAAAGGGAAGGTAAATGCAGTGACTGGGGGCAATTCTTGCAGTTCAGGGACAGAGGATGGCAGTGCAGCTACATCCAAAGGATGTGTCAGAATCCAGCTGTGGTCCTGCAGCCTCAAACTAAGGACAAAAGACAAAATTTAGGACCCTTTCAATGTTAATTGCATTGGTTAGCCCTTAGGTCAGCTCAGGAACAGGAGTTTGCAAGTATACCTGAGGAGCTACTTTCTTTTTCCTCCAAAGACTGGTACCTGAGAACCCAGTTACTGGGCAAACACAGGCCTTCCATTACATTAGAAACACCTGTGACTGGCAGCAGAAGCCTCAAGGTGCGTCTCCTCAGGATGTTTCAAAAATTTATCCATGAGTTTACTTGAATAAACCAAACTGTAAGGCAATTTAAAAGCTATCTGTTAGGATGCCATGTGTACACTCTGTAAAATTTGCTTGACAATGATTTTTTACTCTGTAATCAAAGGAATGTAAATTAATTTTTTCCATGAAGTAAATACCTTTGTTTTACTTTGTTTTTTAGGGTTTTTTTCTCTATTTACTGAAAGCCTAAGGAAAGTAACAGCCAAGAGAAGACTAAAATAATAGTGGGAATGCTTTTTATAACCCTGTGGCCAGCATCAATTCCAGACTGTCCTTCTGTGGGCCCTGGCTCTTGGGCAGCTCTTGCCCATGGAGCTTTTCTTCTGATTTAGGGTTTATTTTCCTACATACTTTGATACTTTGATCAGTGGCTTAGGCTTGCCTTTTGATAAAAATAATTTTGGTGACTGCCACTGCTTTTTAGGATGTCAGCCACTGCCCCGGCAGGGTGCTGGTTCCCGTGTAAAGTGTGGAGAGCGGTTTTATTTTTTTTTTTTTTAGAGTTTTTAAAAAATACTTTCTCTGCCTTGATGGGTCAGGCTTGGGTGTTGGTGTATCAGCATGTCTGGAAATGACATTTTGCTGTTCCAGTAATAATTTCCCTCTACTTTCTGTCATTTGATTTCGCACTGGAGGTTTTGGTTTTAAAGATGAGTCAGAGGAAACAGAAACCGGGATTTTCCACACAGAAAAGCAATAGAGTTTTATTTCGTTGGCTTGAGCTTTGCAGGCAGCTCTTACTTTATGAGGACAGTGTGGGGCATCATATGCAACACTGAGGTGTTTGGGGTGTAGCTTGAGATCCTCACCATGGCTTTCTTCAGCCCCTGCTGGGAGCCAGAGTCCTGGCGTAGTGGCTGCTTGGGTGGGTATTGCATTTTGCTGGTATATACAAGTAACTATATTTAAAAAGCCACAGTTTTAGAATTCTTGATGTAGAGAACTTGTTTTTGTCATGTGTTACCAGCATACGAAATTAAAAGGAGAGCAGATATCCCCCTTCATGAATTTTGCCTTCAAGCTCATAAGCATGGCAGATTTTCCACTTGTGAGAAGTCTCTCTGAGTTTCTTTTTCAGAAGTGCTAATTTAATCTGAATTTAAGATTAGAGGGAAAAACAACCCACAAATAATAAATCCAAGGCTTTGTACATTTTACTAGCGAATGAAGAGAACTAACTGTAAATATAGAGATTTTTATTAAAGATGCTTTTTACGTTATAACTGGAGATTTAAATAACTTTTTTATGATTTTCCAAAAGTGGTGTTACAATGCATCAGTCCACAAAATGAACCCTTGAAGGGAAAGGAGACATGATGAACGCTTGAGAATGATACTATGGGACAGTCTTACTTTCTCCTACAAAAATAGAGCAATCGTTTCAAAATAGTTGCTTTAAATATAGGTCAGGTTAAATTGCTTGACACAGGATTTGACCAACAGAAGTTACTTGTCAGGCTACAGAACTTCATAATTGTTATTTAAATATATATTCTGACTTCATCCATTGTGGCTAGTTGGGCTGTATTTTAGCAAAATTAATATGAACTGTTAAAGCACATGTTTGAAGGCTGCTGTACAGCTGATTCTGTAGTGATAGGTCAGGTGATTTATTTATTTATGTATTAGGAAATTCTCTTTTATCATTAAACCAGTTCTCTGCCCTTCCTTTTTCACAGCTCTTGCAAGCTGCGTCAGGCTGCCTTACTGGTCACTGCCAGCATGTTTTGGAATAGCATGTCTGTCTTAAATCCAATAAAATTGTTCCTAGGATTTTTCCATACGTTCCTTGTATACAGGGCTAAACTGTGTTTTAACAACTGAAATGTTGTTTTTAAATTTGGAAATTCACACTATTTTGTTTGTAGAAATAGCAAATAGAGAATATTGTTTCTAATGTGTGGCTGTTACTTTCTGTATAAATGATGAGTCAAGGTTAGTTCACACAGGTGAAATCTGCACAACGTAAAGCCTCAATTCTCACAAGACCATGGCCTCTCTGTGTGAGGTTTGCATTCTAGCCCTTGTTTGGGATTTTCAGGATAGAAGATTGCAGTGTAGGGCCCAGTCCCCCAGCCCTAACTCCGGGAGATGGGCTCTGGGCTTTGCTCACCTGTGGGTGAGCCAGCGAAGGCAGAGCTCGCCTGTGTCTGGTTCTGTCCTCCCTACTGAGTGTTCCTGTTGGGGCTGGCTGGGCACTGGGCAGTGGTTCTCATCCCTGAAGGTTTGCTCTTTCTATAAGCAATTTCTCAGCTGCTCATCCCCTTACTACAGGGCTGCCTTCCCTTGTACTTCTGTTTCTCTCATGTTACAGAGATGACGGCATCAACACAAAACCTGGATGTCTTAAGCTGAGAAGGTAAACATAGTCACTCTGCTTTGTTTTAGTAGGAGCCTTTTGTTAGTCTTTTGCTGACCACTCTGATTTTAGAACAGTTTTCTGAAAATTCACAATCATTCACACTTTATTAGCTTTATCTCTCTTACTTTTATCAGAGCTTTTAGGACAATGTTATCTATTAATTGCAAATGAGCTCATCATACTTTAATAATTTACTGTCCTTTGTTTGATATTTGGGTTCTGCATCTTCATCAGAGGATGTTCTGACCCAAATTTCTCTTCTCTCCTTGTTCAGTGAGCAGAGTTTTAACTGGACAGTACACGGAAAACTACCTTAATGTCAGTAGGTATAATGCAGTTGTGCTTTTCCTGTTTCTAGGCCATGTGCAGTCTTTTGAAAAGCATGGAGGGCTGCTTAAACTTCATGTTTGATGATAGGTTTGTTTCTCTGAGCTGTGCTTTGTGCCTGCCTTAATCCCCACTGTGCTGGTGAGAATTGAGTTGAAAACCACTGGGGTTTATGGATGTACTGGTTCCACTGTGTGTATCTGAAAGAGAGATGCTTAATATGCTTTGTACAGTTGTTCATGTTTCTTCTTAGTCCTTTTAATTTTTCTCTAGCAAGTTATCTTTCAGGCAGTTTTGTTCTTTTATCTGTGCTTTTGCTGGGATCTCATTGCTGAAATGATACAGGGACTGACTTAATCCAAAGTGTCTTGACTGTGAAAGTTTTTGAAAAATTTATTGTGTGTTCTTGGGCATATGGAGTTTCTGTGATTAATAAGGTGTCTCAAACTGTACTGATTTTGAAGATTTTAATGCCTACAGGCAGTTTTTTATTGCCTTTTGTTTCTTCTAATAAGAGTAATCTCTGTTCCCAAAATTAGTTCCCTTTTAGCTTTTCAAAGCTCAGTCTCTGAGAGAAAAGCCGTGCTTGTACGTACTAAATGGCATTATGATTTATTTTAAATGAGGTAGGGTCTAAGTAGTTTGTATTTAAAAGACTGGGGCTTTTGTGGACTTGCTGCAGTGAAATATGAAGTCTTGTAAAATGGAAGTGATCTCCCTTCATTATTTTCGTGAGATGGTTGGATTAAAAGAGCTCGAAACAAATGTGGTGTAATTTTGGGTTTACCAATTGTGCACATTAATGCTGAATGAAGACAAGAAATAAGATTCACTGTCTTTGCCTAAGCTGTTTTATGGCAAGAGTCCCGAAGATACCAATAATTCTCTGATCCAGAGAGCACGGTTCTGAATTCCTGAGATTAATGACTGTCATGGCAGGCTTCCCCAGCACAAAAATCTGACAGGTTCTACTGTAATTAAATATGCTGTTTTGAGGTTTGCTGCATGGCAGCTTTCTGTGCCCTGCCCTGTTGCTGACAAGGGCAAACAAGTGAGCTGGCTTGGCTTGGGTAAGCAGTGGCATATGGTGTTGAGATCACTTCCCTGAGCAGGTCAGTTTATGGACAGAAAGCAGTTGGGATTAGATGTGAACCTGAAAAGAGCTAATTTAATGCAGTAGTGAAAATACGGATTTGAATTTGTAAGGCTTTTTATCTTGGAAGGACACTGCTGTAGAGAAGTGCCAGATGTCTATGGATTGTGTGGATTGTGTCTGACTGATGACATTAACATATTAAGCAGTTTGTGCCCTGTGCCTGTGCAGGGGCTGTGGCTGAGCTGCAGATGCAGTGGGTGTCCCTGCCTTCGTGCTGGCAGCCCTTTGATCTCTGCCTCTGGCCAGGTGTGCTGGCAGAGATGCTGCACGGAAGGCAGGAAGCAGGTCAGGAGAGGTGATCAGAAGATGCCTTTACCAGTGAGCAAATGTAGTTTGTTGCAGTCCAAAAGCTGCTGCCTTGGTGTTTTGACACCAGGGGAGCAATACTTGTGAAGATGTGGTGGGCAGAGCTAAGGTGTGATTTTAAGTCTCTTTATTTCTTTGTTTTCCCTGTGTATTTTGGGATTCCTATTTCAATACCTGGATGTTCTAGTACACGCCCTAATGACAGTTGACTTGAATGTCAAAAGACATTCTGAGTATTTTGGGATGCCATCTGAGGAGAACCCTAAGGAAAAGAGGCTTCTAGGATGGTAGAAAACAGTAGTGCACGCTTCCCCTTTTGTGCAGGGAGCACTCATAGGGCTTCAGCTGCAGAGAGCCCATATCAGAGATGTGAAGTGTCAGCAACAGATTGCTGGGTAACAGAACAGAAGCAACTCTTGAACTGTCTTGAACTCTGCTTTATGGGGCATATTTTTGTATCATGCCCAGCTGCTGTAGATGAAAGGATCACTGAAACCAGAGGATTCGTAGCTCGTGTTCCTGAGAAAATACTTTTTGCCGTGTTTTCTTCTGCTATGCTGAATCTTCTTGGCTGCTATGTTGGTGTTCAGTTCACATGTGAAATCTGCCAAGCATCTTTTTTTCAGTCACATTGCAATCACTGCTGCACAGCTTCCTACTCCAGTATTTGTGAGAATCATACAGGACAAAAGGAAAAAACAAACAAAAACAAACAAACCCCAAACTAAAAGCAAAGGTCCCCACCCCCTGGAAAAGGATGGCAGAGGCATTCAATATAGTGTATATCAGTGCAGAGCAGTTTATCTTTATTTTGAGACAATACTATGGAAATGGGAAGAGTTGCCAACAGTTTCTGGACACAGCTGATAAAAGCTGTTTTGAAAATCTGTTCCAGGACAATTCAGATGGATTAGTTCATTTAGCAGTTGCTGAGTTCTGTAGACAGAAGCAGGACAGTGCTTTAAAATCTTATTGCAGTGCTCATGAATCTTGTTGAATAAGCAGCAGTGGCTGGATCAACGGTATTTATAAAAATCATGTGCTCAGGCCATAATTCCCCCATTTAGTCTTTGTGTACTTAAGCCTTGTTTGGTGGCCCTCAGGACACTGATCTGATATGGCTGAAGTCATCTCACAGCCTGATGAGACATGGCAGCTCTCAGCAATAGGAGGGATTTCACCAGAGCGTGGTAGTTTACGGTGTTCGTTGCCCTTCTCACTTGGGAATCCCAGCGAGCCTGTGGTGGGCCAGAACCAACATAACTGCGTCAGTGTAAGCACTGCTGGGGCTCCTTTTGCATCTTGTCACAAAACAACCTGGAGAACGAGCAAGATGTGACTTGAGCAATATGTTTATAGAGCAGCAAATCCATCTGCTTGTCTGGATGTCTTGTAGGAACCTCCCCCACTCCCTCCAAACCGAGTGCAGAGCCAAGCAACGGGGCAATTAGTGACACTGCTGGAAATTTTAGCTGGAAAAAAAAAAGCTTTAGTATGCGTGTGTATTTATTTTAAAGAAAGTAGTAGATTAAATTGATGAAAATATTCTGTGGTGAACATTGTAGAGTTTCAGTGTAGTAGGAAAATATGATAAAATACAGCAAGTAATTTTTCACTTTGGGAGGAGAAGTGGAAAATTATTGTCATCTCTAGAGCTTGAAAAGGCTCAGATTTGCAGTCAGCATTGCTATGTTATTGCTGTCAGGCTGAAAAACCTGGAAGCTGTTTAGGCAGTGCCTAAACATATGCCCTTCTGAATTGTTCAGCAAAAAACAATGGGTGGCGGGGGGAAACCCCTAAAACTAAAAAGCTCTTTTCAGAGCCACATCTGTATGGAATAAATGCAAACGCACATTGTATAATTTAATGTATCAGCTTAAATTAGGTCGCAAACATAAGAGTACAAGGCCTACCATGCTGTGTTTGGTGCAAAAAGGATTTTCCTAACATGTTTATTTTCCTCATGTAAGTCTGACTGTGACCTTGGAAAAAAATCTGCTAGCCATGCAGCGAATGCAGCTGGAAATAAGAAACCTGTTCTCTGCAATACTGGTGTGAGTGGCTTAAAGCTGGTAAGCTACCAGGCATGGTGGCTGTGCGTAGTTGTTCCTATTTTACCTTTGAACATGAACACACAAGTACTGAAATCTGGTCTTTTGCCCTGACTCTGATATGGAATAAGGCCCTGGGTCAGTACCTGCGAGCTATGGCTCCATGGGCAAGGGCTGCTTTTGGCAATTGCTCCAAAATGAGGAAAACCTTTAAAGAAAGTTCACAGCTTGTGAGTCAGAAAATAGGGAGACAAATAGGCCTTGCCCCCCTCCTGGAAAGGGGTGGGAGGGTTGGCTATTTTTGTCCAACTCTGTGAAAAACAGCTAAGGAGAGCAGCCTATTTATACTAGTTCTCAGTTGTCCATAGGAACATTTGCATCTCCAGTGGAAAACTTTAGTGATCTGAAAACTCAGATGGCATTAGACTGAAGAATAAGCTTTTGGTTGCATTTCATGTGAGAAAATAACACCAGAATTGATTAGAAAAACTGAGATGCACTTACAAGTTGTAGCTGCAATTGTATTATGATTGTTCTGGGGAGAAAGCAGGGATTGCAGTGAGAAAGCTTGTACTGGGGTGAATGGGTAGACTTCATTTCGCTTGTGCATGGCAGGAGAGCAGTGTAAGTCTTTATGGTTTTTTTCCTTATGTCCTAATGTCTAATTTTCTTCAAAACATGCTCATTAAAAATTGAAATACTCTAGAGCTCACACTCGTCCCCCCTCAATCAGATCTGACTTCCACTGGGTTAACTAAGGTACACCTGCAGCCTCCTAGTTTCCCTGAGTTCCCATTTTCTGTCAGTGAACCTGTGGTATACAGGATGCTTCAGAAAACGTACATTTCCTACACTTTAAACAGAGAAAGAGCATTTTTATTTCAAATTTCCCCTGGGTATTTTTCCAGTTGGAGGAGAGTGGTTCCTCATGTTGGCTGCCCTGCTCCCATCTCCAGCATGTTTCAGGTGGAGACTGACTGTAGCTGAGTTCTCCAGGTGGAAGAGGGCAGGAAGGGACCTGATGTTTCAGGCTCTGTGGTGACTGAGTCTGCAAGGCTAAAAGAAAAGGGAAATCCACCTCTTTTCTTAATTAAATCAAAAGAAGTAATTGGGGGAGGAAATGGGACTATTACTTCTGTATTGTCACTATAAAACTGAAGATGTAGTTTAAGGAACTACATGAGGAAATACAAACATAGCACTTAACAGAATTTTAAAAGCAGCATTTTTCTAATATTAACCTGAGTAACGCAGAAATTTACCCAACAAAGATGAGTGCACCGAAATGGACACACACCCTCCCCATCCACCCAGTTCCCCAACTATGTGAATTTAATCAATTTCTCTTGACAGGTTAAAGTTTATCTGTAAGAATTTGAAAGATGATGTTCTGTTTCACAAGTCCACTGCAGCATTCCTCAAGGCCTTCCAAAGTAATTGTTTTTTTTTGCTGTAGGAAGGGAGATGTCCATATTTATTTGATAGGATCGATAGAACTGTTCTAGTAGGCTTTAATTTCTGGTGTGAAAATATGCTGTACTGAAGGCCACGGCAGAACTGGCTCTGCAGTATGAAACACAGGTATTCAAGGCTGCTGTAGCAAGCATTTTTCAGCACTTTTGATTAGAAACACTGCCATGAAAAGAATATTTATTCAATGATATCTGCTACTTGCTTGCTACACCTAAATACTCTTTGTGAATATTTTTTTAAAGTTTGTCCGAGAACTTGACATGTAGGCTCCTGGCAATAGGCTTGTGCTGTAAAGCTGCTTGAAAAGTCTCTAAATTACTATGATCTCTTTTACAGAAGGAAAAACAGCAGCAGCAGGCACAAAATTGAGTGGGTTAAATAGTTATATGTGTCTGGGCATATGTCAGCCCATAACTCACCACTGGTACTGAGTGTTCACAAACTGTTGGAAACTCAGAGAAGGGGATCTGTAATCTCTGTTTTCTGTTTGCTCCCATTTGGCTGCTTAGTGAATGCCATGAGCTTGGAAGTTCCTGCCCTCTTCTGTACTGAGGCTGATGAATCTGTGTTTGAATCATCCATTTTCAGAGTTTGGGTAGGTAACATTTCAAGTGTGTAAGAAGGGAAGTACTTACCTCTGCTGCCCTGCCACAGCTGCAATCTGAAGGCTGTACCTGTGTCACGTTGGAATGCACACAAGTGTTAGGTTGAAATATTGTGGAGAAATTACACTCCAAGGAACCTTCTTTATCTTCTGAGAAGTTTGTTAAGGCAGAGCATTTTGTTGTTGCTATTCCAGGTTAAATTTAAGCATGTGCCCTCCTCCGTCCTCTACTGTTCTTCTCTCTGTTACCCACCTCCCCCATAGCTTCCTTTACTGTTTTTTTTTTCTCCTTTGTAGTTGTACTCAGAGAATTTAGCAGCACGGTGGGAAGAAAACCTTGAAGCTCAGAGCCTGTTCTATAGTAGAGAGAGGGTTGTGGCTGCCCATGAACACATCTGTGCTAGAGGGGCCCCTGCTACTCTAGCTCCTCAACAGGCAGGACACACAGCAGGAGTGGAGAAAATGGAAGGGCAAATGCTTGGGGAAGCAGAGTTGTGGTGAAAAAAGTAGCTAAGGGATCGAGACTGAAAAGACACTGAGGATTGTCACTTCTTTGTAGATTCAGTGTGGACAGATCTTACATTAAAAGAAAAATTCCTCTTCAGATTCTGTAGGGCAAGAGGTTTGATTTAAAGTAAAAATTACTGGGTTCTTTTTTGTTTAATTAAGCTACACAGTCTTAATAAACTAAAAACCAGTGAAAATTAAAGACTGTAAAAGTTTAGTAGCTCCATTTATATTTTATATAAATACCATATCTAAAGCTTAGAAACTTATGTTCACAGGCTTAGAAAACCTTTCAAAAGACTTTAATGGTTATTTTTCTTAATCGTACGTGATAGTTTAACCAGTGTGAGGTTAATAAGCCTTTTTTTTGTTTGTGTGATTACTCGGCATTCAAACACAGCACGTTAGTGATTGTGGCCGTAGGCATTATGGATGAAGACTCTTGCTGTTAATACAGATCTAACCTTTGAGCCAGTCAAAGCCTTTATTTAGCTGTACAAAAGAAGAAAATGAGAAAGATGGGCTGTGTGTCACACAGGCGCATTTGAACTTCATTGATACCCAAATGTGCATTTGCAATCCAAGGCAGAGTTCTAAAACTGATCCTGGGGGCATGCTTCTCGGGGATGAGGGTGGGATTTGCCAGGACCACACCTGGGGGTTTGCAGGGATCAGACCTGGGACTTGCAAGGATCATACCTGGAGTCACAGGATGTCAGAGCTCTGACAGTGCTATGCTCAAGTTGTTTCATTTCTCCACTGGCAGTGTACCTTCAGTGTTGCACGATGTGCTCTTCAGCCCATGTGTGCCATAGCTGCTTTTTCCAGATTGTTTTTCTTCACCTTTTTCCGCCCACCTCAGTTGTTTTCAAGAATTGCTGCCTCTTTTGGGTTGTTCTTCTGTACAAGTACGCCTGTTCTAGCTTCCATTTTTTTCAGGGAGAGAGCAATTAGAAGAAGAGATGGGAGCTGGGGTGTTTAACCTGGACAAAAGGAGCCTCAGAGGGACCTTATCTCTCTACAACCTCCTGAAAGGAAGTTGTAGCTAGGTGGTGATCAGTCTCTTCTCCCAGGTATCAAGTGACAGGACAGAAGGGAATTACCTAAAGTTGTGCCAGGGGAAGTGTAGATTGGATATAAGGAAAAATGTGTGGATGTGGCACTTGGGGACAGGTTTTAGTGGTGAAGATGGTGGTGCTGGGTTAACAATTGGATTCAATGATCTTAGAAGCCTTTTCCAACCTTAATGATTCTGTGACTCTGTGAAGTCCACATTCATCACCAGACTTTCAGAAGCCTGGGTGTTCTGCTCTGTGCTAGGCAGCCTTGTTACTGTCCTGGTAGGAGCAGAAAGGGGTGGGGGGAAAGGTGGAAGTGGATAAATAACTTTTTGTGCTCTCTGACGTGTTTGCTTTTCTTTACCCATCAGCATAAAGTTACCTACAGTGGGGTTGCTGTTCTTCATTTCTGCTATGTGGCTGCATTTCTATTTGACTGTTTTAAATAGTATGTTTGCATGGGGATGAAAGAACCTTCTGTATTATAAAAGATGAAAACTTCAACTCTCTGTTAAGTCAGAAAATCGAGATTAACATGGCTACTTGTGCTGCTGCTTCTCAGGCTGTTTGGAGCTGCAAGGGAAAACAGCAATGGAAACTGGTTTTATTGCCTGTCTTTCTGATTTTAGGTAAATGTTGTTGATTCTTTTTCATGGATAAATGTGTTTCTTCTTGGTAAACAGTGTTACTACCTTTTGTATCTTAAGCTGAAAGTAGGATTGCAGGAGGGAGAGAAATTGATAATGAAGTGATTTAGTGTTTAATTTGCTGTTCTTTCTACATGAATTGCACTTTGCTGTGTGTTCGTTTTTCTACTGTACTGAATTCTGTCAAATTCATGTCAGTTTTGTAGCCTTAATGTGTATCTGTCTCCCTGCTTGGGCTTCTGAGCACAACAGCTGATTTGGTAAACTTGACATTTTTCCAGAGTGGATTAGTTGCTATGTAGGAATTGTTATGATCGTTCGATTGGAAGCACTTCTGAGCGATTGTCTCTCTTGCTTGGAAACTCCTTGTCTAATATTTGGAGGGGTTTTATATGTTTTGTGGCATTCAGGAACTTGGTGGGGGGGGCGTATGGAAGTCATACAATTAACTTTTTGCTCTTTAAATAGGTCCTAATTAATGTTCAGTGGAAATAAAACCATACTCATAATGCTTGAGATGCCATGGGTTTGTTCTTAAACACATTTCTTAGTCAAGCTATTGACTTTGTTTTAGAATGTGGTCTTCAGGTTCTGTGGTGTGATTTAAAATGAAGGTTCCTGGAGTTTTTTTGTTTAACTAAACTTAGTATCAGAATTTGGATTTTATTTCTTTTGAATTGTGTTGACTTAATAAAATAATCTGAATTTGGAGCTGCAAGAATTCTTGAAGGAGTGATTCTACAGCAGTATTTAGGTGTAATACTGTGTGACCAGTGCCTCTCTGTCTCACAAGGTAGCAGTTGCTGTTTGACTGTTCCATCAGGTCTTACTTTTGTCTGATTCCAGCCCATGTATTTAGTTTTACTTCATGTTTCAAACAATTTTAGCCTGGTAAGACCCTGAAAAGAGTTGCATTGAGCTCTTTCCTTTTATTTTTTCTGTAACTTTCTACTTCCCC
>VZTF01005171.1:0-39498 GCA_013397755.1 Cnemophilus loriae
GTTTCATCTTCCCCAACAGTTGATAAAGATAAAAGTATGCTTTAAAATTAAGTAGATTGTATTAACCTGTTGGAGTGGGTCCAGAGGAAGGCCACGAAAGTGATCAAAGAATGGAACACCTCTTCTATGAAGACACAGAGCTGGGGCTGTTCATCCTGGAGAAGAGAAGGCCTGGGGGAGACCTCGTAGCAGCCTTAAAGTAGATTTGTAAGAAAGGTGGGGCTTGTAGCAATAGGACAAAGATTTATTGTTTTATACTAAAAGAGGTTAGATTTAGACTGGATATGAAGAAGAAATTTTTGCGATACGGGTGGTGAAACACTGCCACAGCTTGCATCGGGAGGTTGCAGGTGCCCTGCTCCTGGAAACATTCAGGGTCAGATTGGATGGTACTCTGAGCAACCTGATCTAATTGAAGATGTACCTGCCGATTGCAGGGGGTAGGAGTAGATGATTTTTAAAGGTCCCTTCCAATCCAAACCATTCCATGATGCTTAGGCATAAGGTTTATCTTCATATAACAGGTTGGGATTTTTGGTTTGTTTATAAGCAAAGTCAACCTAGAGGGTAAAAAATGCATCTCTGATAAGCTGTCATTTGGAACAGTTAGTTGCCAGTGCAGGTAGTATGAAAATAAGTAATTTTAAGGCAGGCTTAGTACTTGAATATGGCAAGAGCTAGAAATTAGTTGCTCTGAACCGCAAGGTTACTGGCCTGCATCAGGTCACGTTTACACACGTTATTTCCTGTCTTGTGGCTCTACTGTGTTCACTTTCCAGACCGCAAGAAAGGTCTTGGCAAAAGAAGAGTATTAAAACAGAGATGGATATAACCTTTTCTGCATCTCCATTTAACTTGGAAAAAATAAAACTGGGGACTCAGGCGGGCAGCAGGAAAACTCATCTTGGTAATGGCACAGTGCTGCCTACAGTGCAGACTCTGGTTGAAGAGGAGCGAAGAGCTGCTCAAAATGTGGGTAGTGAAGCCATTAGAAGTGAGAGATATAATGGGGTTTTACACAAATTCCCAGTGCCCTTATCTCTTAAGACTGCTAGAACCAGTTCCTAGCACATTAAGACTTCATGTTATTGGGTTTGGTCACAGGCTCTTCCATGTACATTAATGCTATTTCTTCAAAGTATTATTTCTCTTATTATAATTTATATCTGAGGACTTCTGTTCCAGTAGCAGGATTTGTAAAAGGGTAAATTATCTGAAATGAAGATTACATGCATGAATGTATACAGTATATCTGAAGTCCGCAGAACTTAAATCTCTGTCTGGGTCAAGAGATTTGAAGGGATGATTTTTTCTCCAATGTAAAAAAGTGATTCAATCTCCCCAAGTGCAACAAGGACCACTTTGCACCCTAATGTCAATGTTGAATTTTGTGGTGCTTCTTGTTCCAACAGGACTGTACCATTTATATCCATGATGGTCCTTCCACGCTTGTTCAATGTATATGTAGGACAGACCACCCTGTTAGGTGTGCCTGCATCCAGGCTGACGTGCACATGGCTGGTGGCACCTGGCTAAGGACAACACTCAGCCAAGACTTTTGGGTCTGAGTAGAAGAAGCTGACCTAAACTGTACCTATACGGGATCTGGAAAATGGGCTGACAAACAGACATTAGTTTTTATCTCCAGTATTAAGAACTCTTCCCATTTGCCTAAGTGTTACAATTTTAAAAGAGAAAAGCAACCAGCTGAGTTTGTGTGTCCTTGAAAGTGAATAACTAAAGCAAAACTCCTGGATACAATAATAAAACTATTTCAGGTACTGTAAAATAGGAGTATTGGTTCTATCTGTGGTTGACCCAGGTTTTGAGCATAGACTAGCTTGCAAATGTGTATATTTTCATAGTATGTCATGCTGTGAATCTTAGGACTCTATTTCAGCAGTACCTTCAGAGAAAGCAGTATCTAAATTTTTTAAACTTTTAACAGTAATTTTCAGAATTATAATCATTGTAACATATCCAGCTTCCTAAAAATCTGGGGAGATTTTGGGAACTCTGCTTTATTTTGTCCCTCTGCAAACTAGCTATCTCTTTGCATTTTGTGAAGGTTGTGAGCTTTCTATCAATTTTTCCTCTAGATACATTTTTATTAGGTTTTTTTTTTTTGTGATACCTTTTTGATTAAGACTCTTGGTGAAAAGAAAGGAAGGCTGTGATCTAGTACTCTGTATGGGTTTGGTCTCAACCTCTGCGGCTGCAGCTCTTCTTCATGTAAGTAGATTAAAACTTTGTGGGAAGGACACTGAACCTTGTAGTCTGTCATAAACTTGCTCTAAGTCATGACTTATCTTTGTATCTTGCCAGCAGTAAACATTTATTTATAAAAGCAGCACAGCTCCAAAGGAGTCCTGTCCCTGTCAGGCACTGATAACTGGATTATATTGCTTACTGGATTGTGCCAGGCCTACATTCAAATCCCTGGCTTGAACCAGTCACAGCAGAAACTTGGCTCAGACACTCCTTACATTCAGGAAACCCTTGTTCAAGTCTTGGCTTTATGCAGTTCACTAGTCTCTCCCTTTAGTAGAACTAAATGGTATATTTAGTATATATGTCCCTCTGCAGGTATGTCCCTCTCTGCGCTGGGGCACAAGCTTGAATGGGCTGTGGCACTAAGCACTTCTGCTTCCCTCCCACCCCAGCAGCTGAGGAGTAGCATTACCTCTGCAATTATACTGCTGACAGCAATAATTTCTGAGTTGTTCTGTTTCAATATGATTATAATAACATATTATCTCATTACAGTAGTGTTAATACTTCAAAAACATCTTCAATGGGAAATTAAGTGAAAGGGAAGTTGTAGAAGTACAGTAAGCAGTTGTCCTTGTGGACCTCAGTGATGCTCATAGCCTTAAGAGGGCTGGAGTGTCTCATCTGCACTGAAGAGTTCCCGGCATTGTGGAAGCTGCTGCCTTTGTCTTTGCACCATTAAAACCCATGTATAAAGCTTTTTCTAAATATTTCTAGAGAAGGTGGGGAAAATACAGTAAGAAAGTTGTGTTTGAGCAACTGTGGAAAGACAACTGCTATGGGAAAAAGTGGGAAATCACCAAGGTCTTATGATGCAGTTAGCGTTTCAAATTACTTATTTTTCTAAGGGAAAAGTAAGAATAAAAGTGACTATCTGTGAAAATGCTATTTCTCAGCTAGACTCTTCTTTTAACCCATGGGAGGTGATTTTTCTGCCTTGAAAAGAACTTGAAATAGTTCAGCTCTGCTGATCTCAGTGTTGTCTTTCACTTTCTGGGGAAATATAATGCATTTCTGTTTTTATTAATTTCTCGAGGTGGGCAGCTTTTGTGTAAAAAGTGAGCTTGGATAAACACTCATTTTTGAAGTTGTCTGTGGAATCATGTTATATCCTGTTTGAAAGAGAAGACAATGCTGTGAAAATGAAAAATGAGTTTGTGGAAAAAGTTATCTTTCCTCCAAGATACTACGGAAATAGTGTTTCACAGCAGGGTTTATTGCTTTTCCCTAAGAGATATAGACATGTGTTATCAGTTTAATACAGCTACTGGACTTACAGAGGAATAACATCACTTCCAAAGTTGCAGATAATACTGAGTAGATGTTAGGGAGTCGAAGAACTTTGCATTAGCTCAGCTTTGGTCTTTGTTGTTGGTGTGTCTTGGCTTCTCAAGAGCTTTTGTATAATTATTTTAGTAATTCTAATTTTCTGTTCACAAAAGTATAACTAATACAGGTTATAGCCTTTTAAATGAAGTTTTCTCCCCAGCAAAATGCCAGGCTATTTAAATGCAAATGGAAAAGGGGAGAAGTATGAATTATCTCACTGGATATTTGAATGCATTGAGTGGGTATTACATAGGTACTTGTTTAGCCCAGGAATCATGTTTTTTGGAAGATGCAGATAAATTTTCATTCAGTGAAGAAATTTGAAATCTTAAAGATAAGCTTAAGAAGTCTGTGGAAAAAATAGTGCTTTGGAGATTTACAGAATTTAAAACTTGAGACTGATCTTTTCCCATTCCAAGATTACAATAAAAATAATTTCATTCAGCTTTCCTGAATGAAAAGGATAAAAGCGCAACCCCTTTTCCTTCCTTGTCCTTGATATTAGCATTGCCTCACTGTATTTAATGAATATCATTTTCTTGGGTGTAATAATTTCTGAGAGGGAGAGTAATCTTTGGAAAGCCCAAGAAAAATCGAAGGAGACAAGATAATTACAAGGACTGCCACTATCTGACGAAATGGAGGTGCACACATTCTATGCTTGAAGTGAAAAATCTAGGCATAATCAGGAGCTCATGCATAAACTCCCACGCATCTGGATGAAGTCAGAATTGAGCCTTCTGTTGCAAGTGACAGTGGTTATTTAGGGTGGAAAGATATTACTGCTGATATCTGTAGTGCTGGAAACCTCTCTGCTAAACGTCATGAGGCCATCCTTTACATTATGATTTGAACGTAGTGAATTGCAAATACCAACCTGTAGAAACATTGGCAGTAAATTGAGCATCTCGATTTGTTGACTGTAAGGAAGAGTATTGCTGTTTCCAATATGCAAATTGATAAGCATGAAAAGTCTTCTACATCTGCCTTGAAACTGTTGCTCTGTGGTTGCATGGATGATGCCTTTGAGGAGTACAAATGATTAGAACAGTAACATTTGTCTAGATCGCTCTGTATTTAGTAACGAGTCTCAGGGGTATTCAGCCACTTGTCTGAGTGCAAATTCTGAATCTTAGAAATACAGTACATGAAACCAATCAAAATGCAGTGTCTGTCTACTTCCTAGCTGTAATGTAAATAATATTCTTGTGCCAGCTCAAGGAGAATGCCTGAATGTGTTAGTAGTAAAAAATGAAATCATTGTTAGATGTGCCTTGCAGGGCTTTCACAGTATGACTTACCACTCAGAGCTAATAAGAGATGGGACAGCTATTAGTCCAAAATTGCTCATATGAAGTGAAACAGCAAAACCTAATTTTAAACCTTGACCTTTGAGGTGCTGCTGCAGGGCACGCGTTCCCAGTGCCCTTTGGAGTCTGTCGGCTGGGTTATCCTGCCTGAGAGAGGGCTGTGCTGAGGCAAGACCGATGAGGGGATGCAGGGCCGTGATGTATGCCATTAAAAAAAACTGCCTCAAAAATTGGTAACAGTTCTTATAATGACTTCAAGACACATAATAGATCACTCCTGCACTCCTCTGGCCTCAGGCTGACTGATGAAATTAAATTCAAGCCACTCAGCTGAAAACAGTATAACCCTTATAGGAAAACATTATAGAATTTAACAGATGCTTAACAATAGCTGCTAGTTCTTACTGCCTGTAAGATTCTTGAGATGTTTCTCTACTGAGCACTGGAAGATGAGTTTACAGGAGGCACTATGGAAAAGTCCATTTGCTGATTGATTAGATGATAACATCTTCTCATCCTTGTACTTCACTTTTATTGCATGCTTGAAGTGTCAGAATGAATTTTTGCACTAGTCCAAGGAAAGCACAAGACTGCAGGAATCCGCATGAGCTGGACAGAGGCTCTGCCTGTCTGTAGCTGAGCACAGGAACTCCTGGTGGAGCTGTCTCAGGTTCAAAGGAGACAGAAGGTGCTTGCCCTTCAGTTTGTCTTGGCTTGGAGGCCCCAAGCCAGAATGTTTTCAATGATTTTAAGAAAACTCTGGAGGAAAATTTCTATTTTATTTTCTCTTAAGCCATTCAGCCCCTTGCTGTACCTTTATCATGAAGACGTAAGTGGATACCTGTCTTTTCCCAGATATTGTCTTCCGTTCTAGACCTAGGTGTTTGTCAGCCTTGGTGAACTAGAAAACAAGGTGCTCAAATCATTGGTGACAGTCTATTTTAAGATCATCCTTTGCAATGTCCCTGGTGGAGTGTCTATTGGAAAGAGTAACACATTGCTCTGCTTTTTACTGGATTGTTGAAATTCTTCCTCCTCATAAAGGTACAAATCATGCGTAGGTGTCTGTCAGTCACAAGTAGGTTGCATCAAGAATGTTGCAAATCCTCCAAAAAGCAAAATGACAGCAACAAACTGTGTGTGTTTCTTCATTAATGAGTTAATTTCCAACAAGGACTTAATTTGCTCTTTGGTAATTTCTAATTTTTGTTCCACCTCAGCATTAGAATAGCTTTGTGACCCATTTCTGATTCCACCCTTTTGCATCTCTGGTGTGGAAGAGTATTTAGCTTTTCAAGAGAGGAACGTGAACCCATGGGGTTTGCTAACAACTCAATTCCCAGAAAAGATGTAAAAACATCCCTGGGTTCTTTGGAAGATGTAGTGGCTGTCATAGTAAAATGTGCTATTTGGCATCTTTGTGTTGACGTTGTGTCAACTCTTTGCTCGGCCAAGGATCCAAAATGCAGCATTAACTTGGCTGGAAGGGAAAGAACATGTTTTGTCCCAGCCAGCAGTGTTTGCAGGAAGCAGCATGTGGTCGAAATGTCCGGTGAGTTTGGAATGTGCTTGAAGTCCAAGTTATTATATTAATTCCCTTGGTACAAAAGGAAGGAATACATTTTCGTAAGTTTCGTATGCTGATCTTTTCACTTTACATACAGAGGGGCATCCAGTCTGTGCTTGGCTGGGAGAAGATGGATGGGGTTAAAATTCTCCTGATTGTTCCCATGTTTTATGTAGGAATGTAATAGTTGGATTGAATTCACTGCTAAGTCTCAAAACCTTCTAAAATTTCTGTCGTGATTTGTTCACGGCAGTTGCAAAGGAGCCTTTTGTCTGCTGGGACCAGGACTAAGGTGGCTCATCCCACGGTGCCTCTTCTCAAGTGCTGGATAATCACCAGTCCTGTTACGTGGTCTGGCACAAAATTTTTTTACTGAGATGATATAGATAGAAGTTAATCGTTAGCCACTTGTTTTTGCAGGTCATTGCTGTTAATATCGAACAGCATGAGAAGAATCAGTGTGTAAGAGAGGGATGAAAGATAAGCACTGAACCCCTCAAAGTGAAGGGAGCACAATATAGAAGTGAAGGGAGCACAATACAGAAACAAAAAAACTTAACCCAAACCACCCCCCAAACCCTCCCCCCCAAAAAAAAAGTTAAGGGGGGAGGTGAAAAAAGTTACTTTAATTTATGAATATAGAGTAGAAGAAAAATGTATTCTCTTATAATTGTACACCTTGGTTCTTGTGTTTCCAGCTGAGGCTCTGTCTGATTTCTCCAGCAGCTGGAGAAACTATGGGGCCAGAGTGTCACTGGTTTGGATTGGCAGCCTGTTTGGATTGCACTTGTCTTTGTTTTTTTGTAGGTGTCCTTAGTCAGTTTGGTGGCATGAGAAGGTTCTATTTTCACACTCAGCTGGAACACACAGTGTGTATGGGCCAGCATGAAAGAAGGTGGGTGTGTGGCTTTTGTGGGAAGTGTCCAGGATAAGCAGTGCAGAGATGGTGTTGGATGAAGAAACAAATTCAATGTGCTATTTAAGGTCATTCAAAAACCAGAGCTGTAGCTCTAGAAACTTGAACAGAATAATTTACAAAGCACTTTGATGTCCTTTAGCCTCTTGCAAAGTTAAATACTTCCAGCAGTGCCTTGCTTTTGCCATTTTCCAAGGAATCTTGGGATAAATAGCCAACTCATCTATAGATCATCAGGAAAAGGCGTATTGATTAGATGGACTGGAGGCTGGACACAGCTGTCAGTAATCCAGAGATGCAACACAAGTACTCAAGAACATTTTAGTTGAATTAAAATTACTTTTTGGGGTAATGTTCATATGGCTTCAGGCTTGTTTAACTGTCTTGCCAGTTTTTTAATATGGTAATGAACATTAACATCTGTTCTATCAGTGATTGCCATTGTTAAGCAATTAATTTCTGATTTTGTGAAACTTCCTGTGATAATAATGAACCTTGGGCTATGAAGAAATTCTTCAACGTGTGCTTTGTGCATCTTGTTTCTTTGCTGTCTTAGGTCTACATTTTTTGTATCTTGCTACCTTGCAGCAGGAAAGAAATGATTGAAACCACAGGATAGCCAGGGAACACATGGGTTGTTGAATATATTCTGCTGCAGTCACAGGCAGCTATAAAGCAGATGTTGAATTGAGAGAATTTCACAGAAATGTCCGTTCTTCGTAAATGTTTCCTAAGCCACTGCAAGCAGATCATTAAGTGGCTTCCATGTCTATTTAAAAAAATGAGGATGTTTAGTGCAAAGACCAAGAAGTCTCACATGCTGTATGTCAAATACTGCAGTAGGAGAAAACAGGAGAAAGACATCTCCAACTCCACTGCAACCTTACAGTCCCTGGAAGCCCGTGACTTTCCTAAACAGTCCAGATTGTTGCCTTCTTCAGTGTCAAAGCTGTAAATATGTCAGCTGCCTTTAGATAATGGAACTGAAAATTCTGTGATGGAGATGAGCTATTTATGCAATGGTTTGAGAGGGTTTTAGAGCAGAGACTTCAGCTTAATATTTTGCAGCCTTTTTTATTCTTTTAGCTCTAGTGAGGTCACTAAAGTTAGAAGAGGGATGAGGTTGCTCATTTCTGTTTTACTTCCATGGAAAGCAATTTGATGCATACAGGGCTACCCAGAGTTTCCTTTCCTCCCTCTGAAGTCTCTCATTTTATTAGTCCTCCCTGCTTCCCTCCCCCATAACTTCTCCTCCTCATGCTTTTCTTTCTTTCTCAGTTTCCAAATTGCTATATTCATCACTGTCGGCTTTCCCTCCTTTTGTAAACTCCTTCAACTTATCTTCTGCTTCAGATAAATGGTTTTAATTTAATATTTTTGATGCTTCCAGGTTTCTTCTGAGTTTTCCTTATGCATCATCTCCAGCTTTTTTTTTTTTTTCCCAGCTATAAATATTAGATTTGATATTTATGTTGAGGACCTTGAAGACTATTTTGCACTCTGATATTTCATGTGCCAAATTTCATGCACTCAGCAGTGCTTAAAATGAGAAATATCTTAAGGGAAGAAAATCTACAGTGGATTTTACTTTTCATGCAGTAGTGGAATAAACCGTTAGTTTGGGAAGTTGCAGAGAAAAGCATGGGTGGAATATGGCTTCAGAGCATCATTTACCAGAAGCAGACTGAGCTATTTCTGGGTTTGTTTTGACGTACTCAGGCTGACTTTAATCAAATGCACAGATTTACATTCTCATCAGTCTGTTATTGCTAGACTTGCTTTCATGGAGATTCTGGATATAGAAAAGATAGAAAGGATCTGGAAAAAGCCAAGTCTTACAGGGATATTGCATGTGGGAGCTTAGACTACCTCAGCTGTTGCTCAGTGAGCCAAGTAGAAATCAGCCATCAGAGTCCTTCTCTGTTCTGCTCCTCTTCTGGGGCTTTTTCAAAATGGAAATCTGTGGAAACTGGATATCATGGAAAGAAAGAACTGCTATGAACTTTCTCAAAACTGCTATGAACTTTCTCAAAACTGGTTTCTGAGATGTCGGCAAAGCTTTAAGAAATATACGGCTGAATTAGACTGAATAGAGTATTTCAGGCTTTTGAGTTTCTTTTGGAGGAAGAACTGCAAAAGTTTTGCACTTCTAAAACTATCCTTTTAGTGTCCTTAGGAAAATTCAATCAAAGTTTTGATATTAGAACAGGAAGTTTTTCAAACTCCTTGATGGTGCATCTGCTGTAGTAGAATGTGTATCTTTTTATTATCTCTATGGTGTGGGTTTTTTTATTTTATTTTATTTTTTTAAATTTCTTTTTTAATGGGTTTACTATTTTTGATGCATGAGATGCACATTGACACTGCTTCAGAAGAACGCCTGATAAGGCTAATGTGGGTAAGGAACTCTCCTCACAAACTGCAGTGGGAGTTTTTGGAGACAGAAGTCTGAGGGTTTTAATATTTGAGCATTACAAGAAGAAACAAGTCTTAGTTTGGAAATTTATTGCATTGTTTTGCTCTTTCTTTATTTTGTTCGTGTTGAAGTCCTCTCTTTTCCCGTTGCCTCGGATCTAAGCTTGTTGCAACCTTCTGGCATGTTCGTGATGTGACTTGCTGGCATGTTTCCTACACAAACATCTTGCTGTGCTCCTGTGCTTCCTTCCTACAGAGCTGTTCCTTTGTTATCTTTGTGTCAGTCTTCTAGATTTTCTATCTAAAACAGTGACTAAAGCTATACAACTGACAAACTGAGGGTCTAAATAAAGAGATTCTGGAGAAATCTGGATGTGGTTTAAAATGCCAGGGAGAAGGGAGCTGAAATGCTATTAGAAAGAATGCTTGGAAACGTTGGGTAGAATACTATAAAAAGTGAATGGCCTGTTGCAGGCAGATTGAAACAATATTATGTTTTTAGTATTTTATCTGAAAGCTAATATATAATAAATGTCATTGATGTAAATTTGAAAATATCACTGGCTTTGTAGCAAAGATGTTGGAGTGTGATGTTTAGTATTTTTATTTCTCCACTAAAAAAAGTAATTTTTGGGTGCAGTTTTTAATTGTTGCATTTTCTCAAAGGACCCATGCTGGAGCTCTAATTTACTGTCTTCATAACTGTGGACAGTGCAGAGTGTTTAGACTTTCACTTTTGCTACAATGGTCTTATTAAATATGGATGTACTCTTGCTACATAAGGGAAAACTAAATCAGACCAAATTTGTTACTCTTTACATAATTATGCATTGAGAACAATGTATAATTAATAAAGTCATTATAGATTCAGGCTACGGGTTGCTGCTACCAGTGAAATCTAATTTTTTTTTTTTTAATGCGAAATGTTTTCTGTGGTTTTTTTGGAAAAAAACCTCTACAAGTAAAGGTGTTGCCCTAATAAATTAAATTACTGGAATGATAAATTTCATCTGGAGAAGTAAGAAATGGTTTTAAATCAAATGAGCCTGGATGATCATCTTTCCCCTATGTGCTTTGCACTTCCAAGTTTTACACCGTTTCCGCAAGGTTGTATAGTTAAATAATTTTGAATTAATACTTTTAATAGCTCAGTTTTAATGTGCCCAACAGAAAGTAGTTCTGGATGCTTTCCCAGTTAATAAAGCAGGAAGAAGATGCCTAAAGACGGAGGAAGATGGGAAATTGTCAAAGGCTGTGAAACCTAACAGTAGCTCTTACATTTATATGTAAAGGAATAAGACTACTGTTGATTTTGAGTATTATTGAGGCTTCTATTTTTAATATTAATCTCTTGTCTCCCATTGATCTACTGTATTTTAGAGGCCTGAAATAAAGAACTAAATCTTGGCGAAGCAAATGTGCTTAAAATATGCAAAAGAAAATAATGGCACCACATCAGTTGTGCATCCCAGTTCTGCCCAGGTGGTTTGTTCTCCTCAGCCAGAAGGCCTGTGCAAATCAGTGCTTAGGAGCAAAACTGTGCCTGTCTGGCATCAGTTTCCTTTTTTGGTTGACACCCTTTTTTGAAAAAACAAATATTCCTGCTGTAAGAAGCCAGCGTGTATCCTTTCATGCTCAGGTTTCTTCCCCGTGTTTTTCCATGTTCTGTTCCTCTCCTCCAGAAGTTTCCATTGTCCTCTGTGCATTTTGACTGGGATTAGCGATAACCGGTTTGGGATTCCTGCTGTGGGGTCTGAGCACCAGCATTCTGGGAGCAGGTAACAAGTCTGGAGAACGGTGCCTGTCATCAGTGTTCACTGTACATTCAGGAAAGCAGAATCTAAATATGTTTATCTCTCCCTGCAGACAGGGATTAGTTGATGGAATGCATCTTTTAATTACTAAGAATTTCAACATCTTAAACTAAGATATGAAACAGCTTAAATTAATTGGATTTAAACACTGGAGAAATGACAGAACAGGTGTAATTTCTTCTACTCAGGTGCTTCTTTGTTCTTGCTGGTCTGCATTTCCTACAGGCAGCTGTGAAGATCTGATGTGTTGAAACACCATGGTCTGAGAGAACCTTAGGTCGTATTTCTTTAGGCTGACATACGATAATTATATTGATCCTTCCTCTTGGAAGACCATAGCAACAAGCTTCTTTTTCTTGTTTGGGAATCAATATGGGAATATGTTCTGGACAGCAGCTGAATTTTAGAGCAGTCCTGAAAGATTACGTTTTAGGGGGACTCCTGATACTCTTTGTAACTGAATTGCTTTATTAGCTGCAGCTTCCTGCTAGAGCTACTGCAAATTTATACTGACAGCTGTAGGTGGAACAATAAGAAAAACAATACAGGCAGAAGCAGAATCTGGATGGCAAAGCATCTAGGCAAAAATTTGTTCTTTTTTTTCTTCCTTTGAGTAGCTGCCAGTGGGCAGTTTGGCCTTTTAGTGCAGCTATTTTGGGGCAATTACGTGGTGAATTTTTCCTTTGAACCAGGATTTACAAGATCTGTTAAGAGGCATATGGTTTTCTTGCTAGCTGAAATGCATGACATTACTTTTAGAGGGGAAAATTAGATTTCAGTCATAAAGATATCTTGTCTGTCTTCACAGATTATGATAGAAAGATAAAACCAAAATTGATCACTTCTTTTTCTCCACTAGAGAGTCCTGATTTCCATGCAACACTGCTGCTGTCCCAGCTCAGCTCAGTCTGTGCTGTCAGGGCACAAGGATAATGAATAAAATGGTCATTTTAAGTCTCTACATCAAATGGGTTCAAAAGAAGTTAAGTCAGACTAGAGAGCAGAAATTATTTTTGGCAGCTACAAACAGAGAAAAGATCCTGCTGAAAATCTGTTTAATCAATAGTGTTCACCAGCTCCTCTGCTAGTTTTGGCTGGCAGGAATAGTTCTGGTATGTAAACTTCACCTCCAAAATAATATAGTTAATATAGTCTGATAACCTGTGTCTGCCTGTTAAAAGCTGGTAAGTTCATGGTTCAAACAGGATTTTCTTTCTGCTAATGCAGGAGGTAATGCAAGGTTAGAACAAGAATGCACAGCAGTATTTTTCTCCTCCACTTTTTTTTTTCTCTTAGACAAAAACCCAGGGCTTGCCTATAGTTTAATTACATTTCAGCTGCTGCATTTCAGTGGGGGAGATCAACATCCTTGTGGGGCTGGATCAGTGTTGCTTCCTGCCTTAATAAGTAAAAGGAGTAAAATAAGGCCAGAAAGATGCAGGATTAATAGCATTTCTAAATATATTCTTCCCTTATAGCAGGTCATATTAGATTCATTCTCGTCTCCCAGGAACAAATTCTCGTATCCCAAATCAGATCGAATTTTAAGGATAAAAATTATCTCTCTGAACAGCACTTGGAAGAAAATTGTGAGGCAGGGAAAACTTCAGGGAATAACTGTAATAATTCTTGTGTCTCTACTAAATAGTAGATACCTACTTTGTGTATGTTAAAGCTTCTGAGTGGTCTTCAATGTTGTAATATACTATTAAATTATAAAACAATTGCTTTTACTGGATTGTGCTTGCAAGTCTTTGACCCATTATTGCAGCCTGTGAGACCTTCAGCATTGACTTAAAGAAAGTGTACAAAAATAATATTTCACATATTATTCAAAAGTAGGTATGGTGTGTTGGTTCCCAAATCATTGTTTATATTGGCATCTATTGCCATGAAGTCTGTAATTGCTAAATCCAGTGTTAGAAACTGCAGGTATTTCACAGTATGCAGAATTCAAAAGCAAATCTCAATGTCAAGCAAAGCTGAATGGGAATTATCTTTCAAAATGATTTTAAGTGTTTTGGCTGAAATTTGAGGAAAAAAATATTTCTAATTTGATTTGCCTCCCTGCTGTATACCCTTTATAGCTAATGTATTTAAGACATTGTGTTTCCCTGAGTTAGTGTTCCCACTCCTTGTATAGTCCAGGGTGTTGTTGGATAGGTGATGATCCAGAGATGTTATACCTGCTCTCTGCTCCCACTCCCCAGGACAGACTTCTTATGGATTTATCAGCAAGTGCAGCAAAGCTCTGGGTTACTCTGTCTGGCAGCCAGAGCGTGCTTTGGTCCTCATGAAATAACCTTGCATCTGATAAAACAATAGCATGGGACTAAGTGGGTGGGAGTTGCAGCCCTGACATTTACGCTGCAGGATGGAGGGGTTTATCCCTGCCTTTCTAACCAGGCACCAAACCACAGGAACTCTGAGGATCTTCAGGGACAGCCAGTGAGTAATCACTGCCCTTCCAAAGCCAGTCAGCTCATCAGCTTGAGGGGAATGTCTCTAGACTTGTCTATTTCCCTTTCGTGTCTGGCTTGGTTTTTCCAGCCTCTCCATTCTTCAGGGTCTGTCGTGACACCAGACCGATGGATCACCTCGTGGGGGTGACCAATGCTTTCTTCAGGCTGACTGTGAAAGACAAACTTCAAGGCTGGTGCTGCAGGCACAGCCCCCTTCTTAGGTCTGATTTTTCAATTCAGAAACTAGAGCCCAAGATTCTAAAGAAAGACAAACTTGGGTTTTTCTTTTCCTTTTGGACCAAGCATAGGTGCCAAAGTCTAACAGAGCAACTTATAAAATATCACCTAATTCCTCAAGTGTTTCAACAGCCCATCCTCTGCTCCTTGGCTGCCAGATGTGGAGGCTTGAGGGAAGCAGCCCAATGCCTTCCTTGTCTTTTATAGGCCAGTGTTTTCCTAAAGAGAGCCTTGTTTTAAATAATTTGCAGTTACTAAATATCTTTTGTTCCCGCTTCCCCCTTTCATTTCAGTGAAATGTTGAAAATTTTGGAAAAACGGCCCTTCATATATGAAGCTTTTCTGTGTCTGATAACTGATACAGGGAAGTTGTACAGAAGACACAAACAACAGGAAAATTCTTCCTTTTTTGCTTGCCTTTTCTTCACCCTGCAGACACTATTTAACAGGCAAAGCAGGTGGCCATGGATATACTGTTTCTCATCTCATTTTGCTAGCCTTTTTTTCACTCTAATCCTTTTAACTTTATGCTTACCTGGTGGCTTGGGAGGCAAACATGTCTTTTATTTTTTCCCACTCTGCCATATGTTAGAAGTATGGCTATGAAATGAAAATACTCTTATAATACAGTGAATACTACAATAGTTATATTAGGCTGTATTAACCAGCAGAAGATTTATAATCTTCTCCATGCTTAGGTCAGTTAATTTATAAAATGGGAACATCTTGTACAAATACCAAGATAAGATGAAATTTGAGACCTAAGATCTGTTTCATCCCACGTTTAATTAGGCACATATAACAAAGTACAAATAGTGATTATGGAAGAAAGGAGGGGAAGCAGAGGAAGGCCACATATTGAGAAGAAAGTTTTCTGCAAGCTACTTAGGAGTAAATGAGCCCTTTCTTTAATTATCTGCACTAGTCTTTGAAATGAGGGTATCTGACTACAACTGTTCTCCAAAACTAAATTAAAACCCAAAGAAAATCCAGTCATTGTCAGAAAGGATTTGCCATGACTTCTTCATGGTGTAAAATGGCAAAAAGTGAAATGAAATTTGGGTGGCAGAAATTCCCACGCTGGGCACCTCCCTCTGACCTTTGAGAAGAGAGACGGGATTTTTAGGATGATTATGAACAAAGCCCCGAGGTCTCTGATCTGATAAGTCAGTTATTGAATTCAATGTACTAAAACATGAGAGGGATTGCCAGATTGAGAGAGTGTGTCTGGATTTTCTGGTGTTTGAGTGGTAAAAGCCTTACTTGGGCTATTAACTGTCTGATAATGCTTAATATAATGAAGTGCATGAGGTAATACGAAGGGGAGAAAAAGGCACTGAGAGAAAAGAAGATCAACTATTGCTGTTTTTAGTATAGTGTAAAATAATATGGCTCTGAGGCAGAGTGGCTCTTCTGAAAGTTTACTCTCGCTTGGAAATGCAGGGCTTTTCCAGTTCCTGGTGATAACAGGACTTTGGAAATACAGCACTCTCCCTTGTGGCAGAACTTAGCAGCATCTGACTGCTACACTGATCAATGGGGTAGTGTGAGAGATGTTTAATTCTCACAGAAATTTATTGCTGGTGGAGAATGATGATAGGGATCTTGCAGGGAAAAGAGGCTTATAAGAAATGGCTATTTATCTTGTGCTGTGTTTGTAGCCTTTTGTTAAAGGCTTAGCCTAACTCTTAGACTGAAGATTGTCAGCAATGTGGAATATAAGTCAAATATTTTTTCCCTGATGTCCTGTGCTAGATGAGCACAGTTAATGCCATCAGATGCAGGTAAAAGAAGGCAGCAAGGGGAGAGGAGGAGAAAGATGAATGATCCTGAGATTTTAAAGGGTACTACTAGTGCTATATGCTTAACACCAATTAAAAATTAAGAATAAAATATCCAAACAAGTTGGAAACTCACTGTTGATGAAACTGAAGTTTCATACATTGCTTAATGATTATATGTTGCCGTATAAAATGGTTTTCTAGATAGTTGCAGATCATGGATAGGGTTACTGGGAGAATTTTCTCAACTGCAAGTTATGGAGGCCTTAGCAAGGAGGTTCCAGTACAATGGATGCAGAAGTTGTCTAAGGAACAAAAATCAGGTGCTCTTCAGAAGAGGGAAGAGCTGTGGAAGTGACCTGGCAGGTATTGCTGAGGACTGTGAGACTGACAAACATGCATTTGTCCAAATTTACACTGGAAAAAAACTTGGTTGGGGATTGAGTGAGAGCTTTCATAGGTTAGTGGACTTCAGTAGTGGACATGGCTTCCTAAAGAAGGATTAAATAGCTTCATCCATGCACATAAAAATCTTTCTCATCAGTGTCTTGTCCGTCTGTTTCTTTCTGTGACACAGTAGTCCATAATTAGTGGGATAGTGCACCAGAACTCTGCAAGAGAAATGAACTGAGCAGAAATGCACGTTTTGAATGTATGGATAGTACTCACATTTGTTTGTACCTCTTGCTGAATCAGGTATAATTTTCAAAGGCAAAGAGGTGTCAGTGTATGAAAAATGATTTTGTTTTACTTCAAATGGAGATAAATTAATACAAACCACCCCAGAGTGAACTGAAACCTTGGATGTAAGATAAAGAAGATCTAAAGGTTTGCATATTAATCAAACTGTGACACTTTGCTCCTGACTGCTTGTGCTCCTGTCACTTGCCTGCACAGAAAGTCAGTTTAAGGCCATTCTTAACAGAGTATGACTTCCTTTCCTAATCCTTGCCAGAATCAAAGGTGCCATCAATCCTTATCTGAGTTTGGAGGTTAATATAAACTCTTTTTTATTTTTCCTCCTCTCTCTACCTTGATATACAATTTTGTGTGGGGAACACTTTTCAGTATTTTAAGCCTTTAATTTATGGTTACAAAATGTAAAAATTTATTTTTCCAGCTTATGTTTTTCTGCTAGGTCTTACTTATGAAGATGCTGCCCTCTTAGTATTCAGTCTAAGAGTCAGTTCAGTGATGATCTTTCTCAAATTAGTAAAGACATCATTAAACTCTCCAAGAAGACAGTCTGTGTGAGGGTAGCAAGAACTATCATCCCTGCTTGGAGCTCAGCTGAACCCATCCCTAAAATTCCTTGAGATTGTTTTCATTTTGCTGTTCTTTCTTTCTTTGTTCCTGTTTCTCCTGCAATAGCTCAGCCTGTTACTTTCTTTTTCCTTTTCTGACAGGAGGTCTGAGTGTTAAAGTGCTTATTAACATAAGCCAAAGCTATGAATTCAAGTACACCCACATTCAAACTGGAAGCTTGCCATCTGGGCCCACCTCTGCGTGAAACCAGTCGCTGGTGCTGCTTTCAGACTATCTGGATTGAAGAAGCACTGGGGAACAGCAAGACATTTTTCTCTTTATTGTGACTTCAGATGCATTTTGGAGAGTTCTGTACAAGTTTTTTACTTTACCCATCTGTAATTTGTACAGCCTTTCTTCATCTTTCACACAGATGTAACTGCATTAATATTGCCGTATAGAGGTTTTAATTTGCTATAATGTGACCCAGCATGCATAAAATGGAGGTTCTCTCAGAATTAGCTAAGTAGTTTTCATTTGATTAAGTACATAATGATTTATTTGGCAATATTTGCTATTTTGCTTCTTTCCTGGCAACTCTGCTTTTGTTTAATTTGCTGGTGGCTTTGTTTTGTTGATTTTTTTTTTTTTTTTTTTTAAAAGGATTGAATAAAGGAAAATTCTGAATGATTACTGATGGGACTACCTTAAATGAAAAGAGAAATAAGGTGTGATAGAAATGTGGTGCTGCTTAAAGATGCTGTGCTGGCACTGGATGGAATATTTTAAGATTTGTTTTCATCTAACATGAGTTAGGTTGAAGGCTGGATTCAAGAGATAAAATGACATAGAGAGCTAGGTTATGCTGTTCCTATGAGCCTTGCATGCAAATCATGATGTTGACTTCACTATATGAATGATAACAAAGTTCTTGTAAATGCAAATTCTTTATAAGCAAAAGTTAGCCAAGATTTGCATTTAACTGGATGATGGTAAGCAAGGTTTGCGGAAGATTAGCAGCAAGCAATAATACTTCATTGTAAGGAGGAAACTAAATATTGTTGTGTTACAATCTTACGTGCTCACTGAATTAATTTATAGGTCTCTTTTAATAATTCTTCCTCTAATCACTGCAGAAAAAATTGTGATAACAAACGGGGTACAGAAGGAAGAGTGCTCAGAACTTAAAGGCTGGATGAGCTGGTGGATAACCTTGATCCAGGGTAGTAAGCAAAGCAGGTGCAATGGTGAATAAAATTGGTGATGGCTAACTCTCTAGCACTAAGATCAATGGCACAGAGCAGCACACATTTTCTCTTCCCTCTCCCTTGCCCAGTAATGTGGCCTGGTCTATACTGTTTATTAGGAATATCTCCTGGCTGTGCTCAGCTGAGGAAAGGGGGTGCTGAAGTGCACCAGGGAAGATGTCAGCGGTCTTGGTGATGCTTAAGCCTGGTTAATCACTGCTGTGAGCTTGAAGGCATCTTGTTTCTCTGCCTCTAAATTGCCTGCAGTTAAATCCTGTTGTCCCCATTTTTGTCCCTTCTACACTTTAGGCATGGCCTGTGCCATCTTTGGTTATCTGGGGTATTTATAGGTACAGTTTTCAGTTGGTACACTCTTATGAAGTTGATTATTTTTATGGAGGTAATCAAGGATGCAATCACAGGTATTGCTAAAGGCACATAGTGTTGGAAGAACCTGGCTCCCTGTCTTTAACAACCTCGGTATGAGGATGGGAGACTGACATCGGGCCCTCTGGAGCAGCTGCTTTCTAGGCTGAATGAGCTCAGCTGTCTGAGCCTCTCCTGACACGACAAGGCTTGCAGAGTCAGGTCATCTGCAAATGATTAACACCAGGTTTCCTACAAACCTTCAGATTTGAAGGGATGAGATGTGTGATGTTTTGTCATGCTCTGGACTGGTCAATGAGGCTGCCTCAGGTCTGCCCCATCCTTCAGCTTGTGTGTGGGATGCTGGTGGAGAAATAATGTCTTGGAGGATAATGAGAGGGGCATGAGCATATTTTTCATATGCTGTTGGTAATTGGAAGCAAATATTCAGGCTTTCCAGCAAGACTGTTTAATGGTAAGACTAACAAGCAGAATGGTGTTTCAGGACATTTGGGACTCATTAGCGCTCTGAACTTGAAGATGTGTTACCTTTCCAGCTGATGCCTGGTTTCCTGGTCATCTATTAAAAAAAAAAATCCCCCCTATGTTTTATAGTCAGAAAACACAGTGTTGACAATGCAAAAAAAAATCCAGTGAAGATGGCTACAAAGTCCAGTATACAAATACCCTCATCAAAATAATCCTGCTAGAAAAAAAAACAGAACAGAGGACTCAACTGTATGTTTTTGCTCACCGTTACATAAAACCCCTGTGGTGAGATGGAGTTAAGGCTGACATGCTTGTAACCATTTAAGAGCAAAAAATTCTCAGTGAGGGGTATTAGTTATCCTCCAAACAAGTACTACGTATCAAAAAATAATTTGCTGTCAAAGGAAATCTTAACACTTCAAAGTGTGGAAATACAATATTAAGGAATCCAAGTAACATTAAAGTAACAATGCTGTTCAGTAAGAAAAATAAAAATAATTGGTGTTTACGGTATCAAATGAGATAAAAAAAGATGACCTTCTTATATTCTTTCTCCTCTGTTTTCATTAGGATGAAGTGCTTGATTTAAGGGAAGTTGCTCCATTCATGAGCAGCGAGTGAGCATGGCTCACTTTAAATCGTGTGTAGATATATTTGAGTTAGAGCTCAATGTGTGTTTTACATTCTTATTTGTACTGGTTTATTTTATTCGTACTTGATAGTTTTGTGCATTAAGCCTCAGTAAGAAAAAATGTTCATAACTTATTGTGTAATATCAAAATCAGAGGGATTAATGGGGGGACTAAGTGGATCAGGCAATTGGTGCAGCTACATGAAAACATTTCACAGATGGTTTGATAGTATGCTAAATGCCAAAAAGTCTTCCAGTGCCTAATTCCTCAGCTAATAAGAAACTGCAGCCTTTAGTGGGCAGTCACAACTCGCCTGAGAAGAAAAGCCAGTCACCGGTAGCAAACCTACTGTGTCAGTGCCAGCAGAGGTGTTTGTAACCTTGTGCATTCCACCAGCTTGCAGGAGGGATAGACTTGATCAACATTTCTTAATCAAAGGACTGGCTAATTTTTCTGAGAAGTTCAAATGCATCTGGGACTGGTTTGTGCAGTACTGCCATGGTAGATTTGCATTCTCAATACAAGAAAAAATAGCTTTTCTGTGTGTTAATTTTTTGTGTTTAATTTTCCCTTCCGTGTCCATCACCTTGTTTTGTGTGCTTGTCCATGAGCATTGGAAGGTGCAGGTGCTTTCTGTCCGTATTTGCTAAGGTTCCTTGTGTCACACAGCCCCTCAGGTGTGTCCTGGACTGAGAGGCATGAGAAGTCCCTTCCAGTCTCCATGATTCTGTACTCAGGGGTATCTTGCTTGATAGTTGATTAATTTTGATGATGTGGAAGGTTAGAAATCTCCGTTGTTCTTTTGGGATAGGAAAAGGCCAACACATTCTAAATTTTTTTTAAAGTGAATTAAAGTGGAGTAATTAAGCTCAATTTAAGCAATAATTTTGTTTGTACGGTCTCAGAGCAAGTAAGCACTATCTTCCCCAACATGTGTGCTTTAATTGTCACACCCAAAAATATTCAGATCCCTGCCAAAATGGGGAGGAAGGAAGATAATGCACAATTTCCTTAGTTTGTGTGGGTTTTGTATAGGCTATGAGAAATAGAAATACCAGCATGTTCATAATGTTTTCTCAGGACAAGAAGTTGATTTAGATCTAGAAAAATTACTTGCTTTCCCAGCAGAGAGTTATGCTGCTGCAAAGTTTTGTTCCCCACCAACTCAACCCAAATGTGTTGAGTTTCAGTGTGGTGCTGAAAAATAAACACATTTTGTATCTCAACAATTATCGTGAGCTGTCTCAATTTATTAAATCCCCTGAGGCATGTGTTTAAACAAAAGTGGACAGAAATGGCCGGTGAGCTTTTCCCTAAACAGAGAAATAATCGACTAATTTGTGGCAGATGGCAACTATAATTCTGCAAATAATGAGACTTTCTAGTATTTATTATGATATTATTATTGTGATAAACTCAGAAAGTCACTGCACTCTCCTGTGTTTTGAGACTTGTAACAATAGTGCAAACTCCTGCATTGGGTGCTGAAAAACTGATAACATTGGCTTAGGTTTTAAGGGAGTGCTCAAGTTTTTAAGATTGTTTTCCAGTTTTGGACTGCTTAATGGTTAACTCCTTTTTCTGAAGCCACCAAAGCTGAAAGGGTTCTTAAAACAAACTGAAACTTGAGAATCTCTCAGGAACTTGAACTTGAAGAAAAATAACAGAGGTCACAAGTTAGCAGCATTTTATGACATTGCAAGTATTTTATCATGCAGCAACAAAACAATTTGGTAAGGGAATAACATAACATTATCTGACATGCAGAGTGAGATCTAAGTGAGCTAAACTACCTAAACTCTAAAAATAATGAAAAAGAAACAACCTCCCCTCAATTTACCTGTCAAAGGCAGCTTCAAGCTTCCCCACCCTTCAATTTATTGTAGCATACATCATTCAACATTTCAATTACAGCATGTATGTGAAAGAAAAGCCTCTGAAGATAAAATAACTAATTTAAATATTTTTCTGCATTTAATATATGAATAGTTTGTTGCATAAAAGCAATTAAAGATACTGTGTTAATGTGTGGTATGCAGGAAGAGATGAAAATGGATGCATTCCAGGCAGGAGAAAATTTTTGTTATTTATAAATGCCAGGCTAATTTGTTTCACTCTGAGCCATTGCTATTGTGCTACTGGGCTGTTGTGCAGTCTTGTCAGCTGTTTGCCTGAATATAAATAACTGTAATTTTCACACTTGTCTCTTCCTACAGTTTGTAAAAGCAGTTGGTTACAACATCAAATTAAATTGATATTTGCTGAGCAGGTTTTAATACAAAAAGTTCTCAACAGTTCGTTTTTTTTTTTTCCCCCAATCTTTTTTAAAAAACCCACAAATGGACTTAGAGGCACCCAGGAGTCCTGTTTTCAAGCATGCTGTAGTTCTTTGTCAGGGAGCTTTAGTAGTGTTTTTTCTTACGCTCACTTCTATGCACTCTTGCACTGTCAGGGTTGTGTGGGGGGCTGACCCTCCAGGCTGCCCATGCAGGTGCATCAACAGCTGCAGAGGCAGGGAATGTGGTGTGGGAGCATTTCCCTCCAAAAATGACCTCCCACCCTGGATTCTGATTCCTGTCAAGGGTGAAACCAAGGATGTAGCTTTCCATTAACAAGCAAGTTTCTTCACATATTCGGGGAGGGTGCTGTGGTTGTTGCTAAGCTATTTTACAAAACCGTGGTTTGAACCCCTTTTCTAGGGCTGAAGGGAGTGTAGAGCCAGAAGAAGAAATACACTGGTGAGACCAAGGTGCTGTCTGGTGTAGCATCCTCCCTTGGCCTGTGCTTACAAGTGAATATTTACAGCAGACTATGGCAGTGGAGGGAACAGGCACCCTGCCCCTTGCCAGCCTCCAGCAGTGTGTGGTCTCCCTAAGCCAGTGGGTTGGGGTGTGTGTTATGTAGGATTTGTATCTGAGACGCTTGCGGGGGTGTGACTTGTGACTTCTTCAGCCCACTACATTTTTCTTATCCCTATGCAATTTTCAAAGTGATGATTTCTCATACTAGGGAAATATACAAAGTTTTGATTAGGCTTTCTTTAAGCCTTTCTTTTATCTCCAAGGGAAGAAGAGTCCTGGGGAGTGCTTTGCTCCTTGGCTCTATTTTCAAGGGCAGGTGTAGCTTGTGTGTGTGTGACAAATGGCAGCACCCTGGCCTTGGCCAGTGTTGTGAAATCTTACGTGGGCATAGGCACCTCTTAACTGCTCTCTTGGGCTTCTCTTAAAAAAGTTTTGGTCAGACTGGTCATAAAATTGTTAAGGTTGGAAAAGATCTCTGAGATGGTTGAGTCCAGCTGCTAACCCAGCAGTGCCAGGTTCACCACTAAACCATATCCCTAAGTGCCACACCCACACATTCTTTAAATATCTCCAGAGATGGTGATTCTGCCACTTCCCTGGGCAGTCTGTTCCAATGCCACTCCTCAATGCTTGCTTCCCCACCTTGGGAACAGGAAGACTATAGGACCAGGTACAGTGTAATTCTTTAACTGGTGATAGGGGCAGAAAGCTTTACCAAAGTTTCTGTGCACTAGTGTTTCAGGGACTTCTGTATTCATTAATCAGCTGACCAGACCAGTAAGACGTCTCCTCAAACAAGCTGTTTTTACAAGGTTCAAAATTATCTCTATTTTGGGAGCTACAGCTACTCTTTGTATTCCTATGACTGGTAACTGGACTCACAAGTAAAGGATTTTGGGCATGTAGCAAGGAAGAGCAGGTACTATTGTATCAGATATCTGGAAATTTTCAGAATAATGGATTAAATTTTTCAAAGTTGAAAGTACTATTGTTTGGTGCTTGAGTACAATGACAGAAAACAGTTTACGTAATCTCTTTCTTACTCTGAACCGGACACAATTTAGAAAAAACCAAAAATGTTGTGCTTGCTTTTGCCCCAATTATTTGTGGAACTAAGCTGATTTACCCACTTGAAAAGCAGCAGCAATGTGACTCTTTTATTACTGATTGTAAAAATAACTGGAAAAACGATCTGACTAGATACCAGCAGTGTCTGGATGTTATAAAAATCCTTGGAAAGGTGTGGTTTGCCTCACCTCTTCTAGTGAATTGGCACCTCTGTCAGTGTGTTGTTGGGTAACGTGAGCTGCCCATGGAAACTGGAAGTGGGAAAAACAAAACCCCACACAGAAAGCAGTAGCCTTTGTTGCTCCCTTTGCTGTTACGTGCAGGACTCTGGAGCTCCCTGGAAGGGAGGAAGTCCCCGTGGCACTAGCGGGAGCTGTGTTGGCATTAGCTGAAAATGAGTGCTTTTCTCTGTACAAATGGGAACTTCCATTTAGAGCCCTGAGCTGTGTTTCAGCCCTGTGCTCTCAGGAGAGCCGCTGGAATTGCAGGTATGTGAGTTAATCAGGCAGGAACTGGCTCATGGGAGAATAACAGATTTTCTTGCATATGGCTGGACTTATCTCACTTAAAAGGACTAAAGTAGGAGGCTGTTGGCTGCCGTTGGTTTTTTACCTCTATATTTGTAGGCTTCCTAACATCTGTAGGCATTGGTTGGACCTGGAAAGGTTGATCACGAGAGGAACTGAGCAGTCTGGTCTCCCTGCCACAGTGCTTCTGGTGACAGTGTCTAACCCTAAGGAAATAAGGGTGTTTACTTTAAAATGAAAAAAGAAAGAGGGGGATATTTATATTCTGTTAAAACATTAATAATTTTTCTGTGCAGATTTTCGTCAACTGACATGAATGTCAAAAACATGGTTTGCTCTAATATGGAAATATTGCTCTTCTCTTTATTATCCACTTTATTGTTATCCTTCTTGTACTACAAGTTGCAGAAAAAAATGTTTCGGCTGTTCTTTCTTCTGAAATCTTTGTTTCTGTTTATTTTCATGCCTTACTACTATACCTTGGACATTACTGGGTTTTCAACTATCTCACGTTTTCTTTTTGAGAAACTTTCCAGTTTTCTAATTGCTCCTCAGATCTCAGTTTGGTGCCCAAAATGGTTTTTAATGGTTTAGTGTAAGGTCACCATTCAGAGGCTTTCAAAGGTCATTTTGAAAAGTGTCCTCAAACAGCTTCTACTAGCCCTGGAAAGAGATGAGGGAAAAGTAGACTATCATCTCTTGGATCTGTGTGGCTGCTGACCCTTGAGGATGTATTCTGTGGGTCTTAGGTCTTGGCTTTTCCCAGCTCAGGATAGCGGAACAGAGGCTCTTAAAATGAATCACTGATTTACTGTCCTAGATATGCTTTGTCTTGAAGAACCCACTGGTTTTAATGACGTTTCTTTCATACATGAATGTTTGTCCAACACTTTCTTGAAACAGAATTGTGGTATGTTTGCCAGAAATTGAAAGACCTTATAGAAGTATGAGTTAAATCAGTGAAAATCAAAATGAAACAAAACCACCCCAAAATAGTACTAATAATAATAGTACACACAACCCAGAAAATCAAAACCCCAAATCCTGCTCATCTCATGACACTGCCATTGTCATTCCTGTAGAGCTTGTGCTGAAGTTCCTCTCAGAGTCCTTTCAAACCCTGCCTGGTGCTCTGGGCTCCTGGGTTCAGAGACCTGGCATTTCTTCTGTAACTGTTCTGAAAGTGTCCCTTCACTAGGGCTGGCTTGAGCTATTTTTCTCTGCCTGTGTTGTAAACTGATCCCTGTAGAGATGAGCTAATGTATCTGTGCAGTAATAGTGAGATACTCCCGTGCCCCTGCACAGAGCTGTTCATGGGTGGAGCTCAAAGCACACCTTGAGGGAGATCAGGTGCACGGGCTTAGCTTTGTACACAGGATGCTGAAGTTTCTGGACTAGCTCAAGGTCACCTAATGGGCCAGCAGCAGATGTAGGAGCAGAACCTGCACCTCCTGTGTTCCTCTGGGGTCCATCTGTCATGTCATGCTGCTGCAGCTTCTGTTTAACACAAATTACAAGCGGCTCTGTAACTGTTGATGTCTGGCTGGATTTTCAACATCCTTTTGTGCTGCAAAGTCAAGGATTGGCACTGCTGAAAGATAGTAACAGGCATATTTGTATAACTTTTTTTTTTTTCTGTTTGAAAGGTGATATTGCTGTCTGTAAAGTAGAAATATGTTTACTTGGAGGAATAGGATGGGATCCCCAGGAGCATGAATCATATTAGTATCTGTGGCTAATGCTGTGTTAGCTATGAGGCCTCAGAATAACTAATTGCAGTTTACAACTGGACCTGTGGCTCATGTCATGATGGTGATGCTCAGTCTTTGTTTGCTGCAGGTCAGTCTCAAGGCACAAAGCCCCATGTGAGGGGTGAAGCATAGTGCAGTCCAGGGATGCTGCACGTGGTGGTGTGATGAATGGACTTGTGGTGCAGGGAGCCTTTGGGCTCCAGCAGATGTTCCTTCATTCCCATTTTCAGCCCCAACATGTCACTGTCCCAGAAGGGACAGGGTGAGGCCCTGGGAATTTGATGGTGGCTGCTGCAGCTCCTGCAGTGTGCGACTCTGCCCACACTTGCTGTGTGTCAGGGAAGGTGGAGAGACAAAAGAGGAGGGCAGAGGCAGCAAGTATTGCTGTCACCAAGTCTCCCTTGCTGCAGTGAAGGGAGTTTAAAGAGGTAGGTTAATCAGATGATACTGGGGAGTCTCACATCCTGCAAGGAATTCAGGAAGGTTCTAATGGTGATAGATAATTGTGTGAAATCACATTGTTATAGCTTAACTTCATGCACTAAGGTACCTCTGAGGTGCTTTCCTGCATTGTAAAGCTTTACAAAGCTTCTGCTCTTGATAAGTGTTTGCTTTGTGTCTCTGTGCTCTCCAGTCGTGCCCATCCCATGAGCTTGACTGCTGCTGTCCCTGAGCTGTGCACATCAAGTTCTGCACTGTTCCTTGGTACTGACAAAGTTATTGTTTCTGGGGAAAAAATTAAATGCATGTTCACTGTAGAAAGAATAAGCAGAGATACTGGTATTTAGCAATATGCATTTGTAACCCATCTCCGAATTAACCATTCAAAGGTTATTGTATCAGGTCACTTGTAAGAATGGTTGCTTTGTTGTATGACTTTTCAGTGGCAGAGTATATAAAATTTCACAACCTGTTCTTATTTAGTGGTCAGTTACATTTACTTCAAAGTTTCCTGGATATTGACTGAATTGTTTTTTACTAATATAGTGACATCACCTTATAAATCAAAAATTATGGCCTTGACTCATGCTGTTTATATTTTTTTGTCCGTCTAAACAGCCCACAACTACTGCGGGATAAGTATTTGAATGTTCTGTCTGTCAAATGTGCCCTATCACAAAATATTGTTTAACAAAGCAGGTTTTCCAATGACTTTCAATTTTCAGTATAAATATATAACTCTAGGAAGTACTACAGGCATTCTTCCTCTCCCAACCTATAAATTCCATCCAGTTAAATTTTGAGCATGAACAGTAAATTGCTGTAATACAGAAAAGCAGTGTGAGTTGAGACATGTTTATGGCACTTGGAATCCATTACTTGCCTTTGAATCTGGTCCAGCGTGGTGCTGATATGATTGTACGCAGTGGCTGAGATGAGAACGTCGGGTACTTCTGTGAAAATCTTGACGTTTTGGTTTATTCTGTCTGTGGTAAATGCCACAGTTCACCCAGCCTGTCCTCAATACCAGCTCTATATAAAACACTGGCTTGTTACTGCAGCACCACTTTTAGTGATGTTCTTGGTAGACCAGAGATCCAGGCCTTGCATGTTGAGAGAAGTGCTTGTTCACTGATTTCATTAAAATGAAAGAAATAATGTCCTGGAAGCTTTTTGACTGTCTTAGCTTTTGCTACAACTTGTTATAAGCCCTGAATTTTGACTTTAATTTAACTTGGCAGTATGTATCTAACTTCTCCCTTTCCATAGCTGTCAAAAAGCCCTTTATTTATTAGTGCCTACAATGTAGCTGTTTCTGCACTTTAGATTTAAAACATGATCTTTAAAAGTGGCAACCAATATAACACTGGGTGTCAGCAGCACATCCATCACGTCAGAGTGCTGTTTAGGAAGATAAAAATGATGAGATGTTGTTTTAGCAATATTTACGTGTCTGCTCTCTCATACCTCACTTCTGTGAAATCCATTGCTGTTTAGAGTCTGCGTAGAGCTCTGCTTCCTGCAGGTGGAAATGAGTGCTGTGTTCAAATGGCTTTGCAGTGCTGAGCACACCAAGGACATTGCTCTTCTATAAAAGGAAACTTTGGAGGTTTTATCTTGACAAGAGTCATGGGTTTTTTGTGTATTAAAAAGTGGGAAAGCATTTAAAAGTCAAACAAAAGTCGTTAAACAACATGAATTCCTTTCTCAAATCTGTTTTTACTTAAATCTTTGACTTTCATGTTTCATATTTCTCTGATGTATCTCATCAGTTTATTAAGGATATCTGTAAATCTCTTTTCTCACCGTGTAACTCCTAAGCCCAGGGTAGGATTTTTCCCCTTTACTGTGAACATGAACTTTTTATTCGGAGCGGCCATCTGATGAGTCATTCTTTCATTCTTCCAGTAGAAATAAATTGTCATTTTCTGGTATATTTCCTTCTCCCAAGATCTGGAATAAAAAGGATAATAATGTTCCTTTTCTGTCACAGGTCTGTAGTTCTTAAAGGAAAGTTCCCTTGGAGATGGATGAATTACCTGTAATGATTTTGTTTACTTGTCCTGTAATGTAGCAATCGCTGTATTTACTGGAGCTCTTTAAAAAACTTGATGGTTGTATTTGTTTTTCTTCCCATCAAAAACCAAGCCCAAATACCATCAAAGTCGGTGGGAAACTACTGACTTTTTCAGGCTTGCATTAGAGTTATGGGCGCTGCAGAACACTTCAAGGCAGAGCTTATATCCAGACACCTTTCTTCAGAGCATCTTCAGTGTTTTTCCTCTGTTAGCAGAGAAGCAGCATTATGGATAATCTTGGACAGGCCTGTTTCTTTAGATGGGAGCTGCACTCCAGTTCAGTGTCAGAGCACAACTCATTCTCACAGAGGAGGCCTTTTCTGGAAGCAAGGAGAGCTGGTAATTATGCAATGCTCTCTCTCTAGACACTTGCTGCACTCCCAGCAAGCTGGACCTGAATGCTTTCATGCTAGGAAGGGTTACGCGGTTTCTGCTGCATCGAACTTCATTGCTCTGGCTTTTCTGTGAACAGAGCAGCCCGCATGGTGCTCTTGCAAGGCTTTGCAGGGACCTCCTGGCCCAAGCATCCATCTTCCCCCCGGGCAGGTGTTTCCCTTACTGGCGCCAGCCCCTAAATACAATTCCACCTCTCAGATAGTGCCTTACAGCTGTCAGATCCATGTGTGAAGCTTACAAAGTGCACTCTTTCATCTTTGGGTGCTGAGGACAATTTGTGAGCTGGTTACTGTAAACGGGTTCCTGTACCTTGGTTTGATGATCCAAGGTGGCCTGGGGTACACTAACAAATATAGAGGTAATGCTTGCAAACCCCAAATTCTAGTGGAATAAAGGTTTAAAAAAGTGTTAAAATAACAAGGCAGGTTATTAGAAGAGGAAGGCCTTACCTTTGCTCTCTCTGCATTTCATTTTCGGAGGGTGGTTAACAGCTGTCTCCAGGTTGTAATGGCTGGCATCTCCTGTGGCATTCTCCAGAGGAGGATGACCCTGGCAAAGGAGGTTGGTGGGACAGCTCTGGCCACTTCTCTCTTCCCTCCTCTCTTTATCCCCACTTTGTGCCCATGGCTGGGTGTAGCCCAGATCTCTAGTACTGTCCATCCTTGCTCCCCTGGTTTTCAGAAATTCTTGACTGAATCACGATATAAATTAGAAGCATTGAAACATTCTTGGCTTCAGTTCTGTAGCTGTTCTGTGTGTCTTCCTGAATATTTAAAACAGAGAAATTTGGCTTTGCACATTGAATGCTAAGAGAAATATGGTGTAAATGTTGGTAAAGATATATAAAGTTTAGTTCACTATGATGCACGCTCTAAAAAACCCCAACAAACCAACCTGGTATAAGCATAGGCCTGCCAACACAGTTGGCAAACCCTTTTGAGATAAGCATCACATTTAATGTCTGTGTGTGTTTTGTTAATGACCAGCTTCCACAGAAGAGCGAAAGCATAAACAAACGCTTACAAGATTTTCCTTTGGAACATCTGAGATTCACAGCTATACACAGGATAAATAATATGGGGAGAGCAAGAGGAGGTCTAGCTTCAACCAATATCCCTTAAGCAAATGGAAGTCATTTGTATCACCTGATGCCAGATGTGTCTTTCCAGACATGAGGATAAAGACTGTCATAAATATCTCATCCTTTTAAAAGGGAAATTACAACTGTCTTTTCAGCATTCATTTTTCTTCTTTTTGGTAGTAGCACCCATTCTACAGGGAAGGTAACTGGAAACTGTCTGTTCTCCTTTCTTCACTCTGCTGAAGTTTTAAATGGTTGAAACTGAAACTTCTTACTGTCACTGCAAAAAGACAAGGTTGGTAGGACAGCAGGCTGTCCCTGAGAGTTAATGACTGAGTGCTAGGCAACATTAGGGCTAAGGACTGTTTCATAAGCACCTTTGTAGATATCTAATATTTCTTGTCATTTCTGTATTATTTTTGCCAAAATACAAGCTGTGTGGTAGGTAGCAGAAATATAACATGTGTGCATACCTAATCTGATTCTTTTAGAGAAGCTGCCTGGTTACCAATGGAAACTGAAGTGAAATGCAGGTTGGTAACATTTTAAGCACTTCGCTTAACTTAAACCTCTGGAATTAAGGTCACATATGCATCTGTGTCTCTCTTCAGGTATCCTAGCATCCTGATGACCTCTGGATATAAGAAAAGCCCTGCCAACTGGGACAAACCTAATGATCTGAATAGAAAAATATCTCAAAGCTTCCTCTTGTCTCTTTTTAAGTGCTAGGGAGAAAAATCTTCTAAAAACTCTATGTACTTGACAGAATATGAATGCTGAAACGTCCGTGTGTTAAGCTTGCTTAACCAGCCTGTGTCCTGTATAAATCTGGATTAATATATCCATGGAAACAATTTCATACAACAGCAATTTAAATGGCTTAGAAATTTTGCATGAGTTTTTGGATTTGTGAGAAAATTAAAGTACATGCCATTGGTGTTTTTTCAGCACTGCTAAGCACTCTTTATCTAAAACTGCTCTGAAGCAGGTTTTCTTTTCTATAAATTTTTGCTCCTAGAGTATGTGCTTTTAAAGGATACATTTTGAGTATTTGTGTCTTGAAAGAGTGTGTAAGAACATCTTGTTTCTTTGTAAGATATACTGTTTATTCAGTTTTTCATCCAGATAAGTATGCCTGGAATACTTCTGATCATTCCCAGGTTCCAGGTGGAACATTGCATGTTTCTGCAATACAGAGATGGAACTTCAGCTTTAATTACCTTTCTAATAGCACATGATGGTTTTTAGTTGGTTGATATCAGTCACTTAATCTATCTGATAATAGCATTTTGTCATTAACATTTTGTTCTTTAAAGACAAAGTGTCTGATGTGTCTGTACATAACAGGGAAAACTTTTTCCTTTGTTTTTGTTTGGTAGCTGAGATTTTTCCAGTTAGCTTTTGTGAGTACCTTGTAACTTGCCCGATATTTTGGTGGATCTGGCCCTTGAGACTATAGGAGTTGGCAGCAGAAACCATGGGATACGTGGGCAGGTGGATGAATTAAGGGAGAACTTTAAGAATGAGCTTTTAAAGGTAAACTGCTTTCAAGGGGAATTTCATTAAAGCATTTATTTTTAACACCATGCCTGGAAACCTATTTGTTTTGATCTGTGGTACCTTATTTAGATTAACAGTTACCCTAAACCATAATAACCATTATAAAAGTATGTAATCGTTCCCATCCTAAGAGTTTGGGAGTAATTGGATTTTTTTGGGCTCCTGTTAGTAAAGTGCTCACCTACAAACAGCTGGGACCAGGGCTCTTAACTGGGGCTCAGCTGGTGTGGTGGAGCCCTGCTTTCCTGTGGCTGTGGGAGTGAGCTGGGGTTTGCAGATGGATTGGCTGTTGCTGCTCCAGTCAATGATTTTCTCTTTCCAGCTCTTCCCTGCATTTGTAGTGCTGTAAAAGAACTGCACAGGAGTGAAAAAAGTGCAATCATGTTATAGCAAGGGGAGCCTGGGATTCTGAATGTTCAGTGTTTCTTCTCACAGCACAAACAGGAAGGCTGGTAATATGCACCTCAAATACCAAGTATTGATGGTAAAAGCCTTTTTTGAGGCAGATCATAAACCTCTAAAGGGAGATCATGATCCAATTGCTGATGCAACCTGATTATATCAGTGTGAATGGAACTGCCAAGATACGATTAAAGAAATGCCTTGTATTCTTTGTCTTCCAGCCAAGATACAATTGTTCATGTCACTATAGCACTTTTTATTTTTTTGCTGATAATTGACCTAATATACTATTTAGAAAACATATGCTTATTCTCTCAGGGCTGATTTATGACGTGATAACATTTAATTTGTTACTTTGCTTCAGAAGTCCAGTAACTTTAGATGTTGAATGTTTTCATGATATATTGAAATTGCTAATTATGAAGAAAAATGTGTATTTTAGGATGAAATATTTTAAATAAAACCAGCTTCTCTTAATCAATGTTGGAGTGTGGGAGAATCCCTTGAATTGGTAAATGCTGGTCATTAGTTCACCAGTTTCCAGTCAGAATTTGCTCATCTCCAGAGTATCAAATTGCCCTGCTCATAAACCGGGGCATTTATGCATGCATACATGATTAGGCAGATGCCAAGTCCCCTGCTGTGCAGCAGAGCTGATGTTTACTGAGATCACTACTTTTTATGGGGGTGCTCCAGGAATAGTCATCACATCATGTTGGACACATGGTAGAGCGTCTGCTGAGGGGTGTTGGCAGCCAGGGGGGTGGGGAGAATCTAAAATCAGCCACCCAAAGGGATGGCCAGGGGAGTTTGAGACAGGACCTTCTTGGAGGTGCTCCTTGAGGGGCAAGGGGCAGCAGGTGCTTGGGGTAAAGCCCTCCCAAGGACCATCCCAATCTGAATTATTATTTCAGCCTGGTTTTCCTTTCAGTAATTATAAGGCTCTGCTGTTCCTGTCTGTGAGTTTTCATCCAGCTGATAATGTCTGGGCCCTGCTACCCATTCACCTTGAACTTCTGTGGACGCAAATTCCCTGTTTTTCAACCTTCCTGTTATAGCTTGTGTATTCTGTCTGCGTGCTGCCAAGTGCTACTGGAAGTATCGGTAATCCGTAAGGATTTATTAAAAGCTGTTCTCTCTGAGGCCTGGAAGAAATTTTCTCATAATTTACCAAGCTGAATGCATAATAAGCACTTGTATCACTTGCTGAATTCCTAGTGATATGTATTTCCCAATGGGCTGGTGGATATCGTTGCAAATCATCTTCCTTTATGAATGTGTATGTATCGACTGTCACTTCTAGTTTTGCTGGTTTTGTTTAAGAGCATTGCACAGATAATGGCATTTGGCCCAAAGGAAAGATGCCTCAAAGAGTAATGGGAATTTCTTTAATGAAGTTTGTTATTATTTGTAATACACTGACCTGGTCATGAATCAGGCTTTTATTGTGTCCTATAAAACCCACAGGGCAAAAGAAGTCTTAGTTTAAAACTAATTCCAACCAAAGCGTAGGTTAAATGTTAACAGAGCTGACTATCAAAAGAACAAAGCATGTTAATAAAAAAAACTTTCAGGGATAGGAAGGAAAACAATTATTCCTGATTTAATTAAAGAAGCAAAGAAATCTGCTGTTCTGGAGTTGTGACTATTTGTGAGCTGTTTGTCTCTTGTACAGGATCCACATTTGACCTTTCGATAGAATACAGTATCTCATGGAAGAGAAAATGTCTCATTAAAAGTGAAAGTGATAGATAGCATCTATTAATCAATAGTATGGAAATTCTTTGGGCCTCAGACTTCGTGTTTAGATGTATCTCTTGGGAATCAATATTGTTTCCAAGTAAATAAAACAAAATCAATAGGAGACATGTATTTCATTTTGGTTGCAAATCATTAGTTTTCAGTGTTTCATAACCTTAAGCTGCAAATAAAATCTTTATAAAATTGTCTTTAAAAAATAAACAATACTCAGGAGACCTAGACATGTCAAGTCATTTGAGCTACAGCACCTTGCAAACATCTAAGAGCTACTCCTGTGTTTGCTCTTATTGGAAATAGGTTGTGTGCTGATCCTGGATAGTTAACTTTCTTCACAGTAGCTGGTGTGGGGCCAAGGTTTGGATTTATGCTGGAAACAGTGTTGATAACTCATATTTTTTTTTTTTTAGTACTGAGCAACACTTACCCTGAGGCAAGGCCTTCTCTGCTCCTCACCCCACCCCAGCTGTGAGGAGGCTGGAGGTGCACAGCCTGGGAGCTGACCCTAGCTGGGAGGGGACACAGCCAGGACAGCTGACCCCAACCGACACAAAGAATATCCCAGACCATATGGCCTCATCCTCAGCATATAAAGCTGGGGGAGAAGGAGGAAGAGAGGGGCATTCGGAGTGATGGTGTTTGTCTTCCCAAGCCACTGTTATGCGTGCTGTCCTGGGAATGCAGAACACCTGCCTGCCCTGGGGAAGTGGGGAATGAATTCCTTTTTCTGCTTTGCTTGTCTGTTCATCTTTTACTTCTTAAATGGTCTTTATCTCAACAAGCTTTCTTTTGTTTATTCCTCTTTTTCTCTCCTGATCCTACTGGGAGGAGAGGGAGTGTCTGTGTGGGGCTGAGTTACCAGGTTGGGTTAAACCACAGGTTGCAAGGTGGATTCTCGTTGAAAATACTCCATCAGTGACTGGGAGAGGTCTGTGTTAGGAATAAAACATTCTGAGTTTTTTCCTCTCACTCTTTCCTGTGTCTTCCCATTCTTCTACTCTTCTTTGGAGTCTGCTATTGTAGAAATAAATCTATGGGACCAGATGGGATCCACCCCAGGGTGATGAGGGAGCTGGCAGATGAGCTTGTGAAGCCGCTCTCCATCATTTACCAACAGTCCTGGCTCACTGGTGAGGTTCCAGATGACTGGAAGCTGGCCAATGTGACGCTCGTTCACAAGAAGGGTAGGAAGGAGGATCCTGGTAACTACAGGCCAGTTAGCCTGACCTCGGTACCTGGTAAGGTCATGGAACAGTTTATATTGAGTGCTAGCATGCAGCACCTGCAGGATGGCCGGGGGATCAGACCCAGCCAGCATGGGTTTAGGAGGGGCAGGTCATGCTTGACCAACCCGATCTCCTTTTATGACCAGGTGACCCGCCTGGTGGATGCGGGAAAGGCTGTGGATGTTGTCTACCTGGACTTCAGCAAGGCCTTTGACACTGTCTCCCACAGCATACTCCTGGAAAAGCTGNCCTCAGTTCAGGAAGGACGTTGAGACACTTGAACGTGTCCAGAGGAGGGCAACGAGGCTGGTGAGGGGCTTGGAACACAAGCCCTGTGAGGATCGCCTGAGGGAGCTGGGGTTGTTTAGCCTGGAGAAAAGGAGACTCAGAGGTGACCTTATCACTCTCTACAACTTCCTGAAAGGTGGTTGTAGCCAGGTGGGGCTTGGTCTCTTTCTCCAGGCAGCAGCTGACAGAACAAGAGGACACAGTCTTAAGCTGCACCAAGGAAAATATAGGTTGGATATTAGGAAGAAGTTTTTTACAGAAAGAGTAATAAAGTACTGGAATGGTCTGCCTGGGGAGGTGGTGGAGTCAGCATCCCTGGGTGTGTTTAAAAAGAGATTGGATGTGGTGCTTGGTGCCATGGTTTAGTTGAGGTGTTAGGGCATGGGTTGGACTCGATGATCCTGAAGGTCTCTTCCGACCTAGTGATTCTGTGATTCTGTGAAAATGCTGATATAAACCACCAGGCTGCCAGCCTTGTTTCAGCCATTGCTTCCTTTTCTCTGACACTCCCTTCTTGTATAAGGTCCTCTCCAAAATGTTGCATCATATCTGGTATCCTAAAAGCCACTAGAGTTGCACAAGTGTTACTATGGTTTTGCTTTTCCTTCTGCTGTGACTTGGAGGAGATAGTGGGCTATGGTGGTTTTCCTAGAAACAAACAAACCCCACCTTGATTTGGGATGTAAAAAGCCCACGGAGAACAAAAAACCTGCTGTCTTATGCGTGAAGGCTTAGATTGGACAACAGCTAAAGCCTAAAGAAAGCAAAGTAGTAACAGAGGTGTGGAGCGGAGCAGAACACAAACTGCAGGAAGCTAAGAAGTCAGTGAGTCATTTTTCCTCAGGGACAGAAGCAAGAGCCATTTATCACACAAAAATAAACCAGTGAATTTGGGGACACTGCCTATACTGCAGTGCAGCATTACATAGTCACTATCCTATGTTGTTTCATTGAGTTATGTTGTAAAATTCACACAATCCCCTCAGCTGAGCAACTGACTGACATTACCCAGGTGCTCAGGACAGAATGGACCTATTGTGAAATTGTATCCTCATTAGATGTAACCTGCAGAACATTCACCCTGCTTCCCATCACAAAAAGCCTAATCAGTGTCCTTGTTTTCTTCTGTTGGATGATTCATATAGAGATGAAAGTATTGCGGTTCCATCTTGGCTAATGTTTTTCACAATGTTGTAACCCCCATTTCTGAACTTAGTTTTGTTTGAAAATATATACTGGGGAAAAGAGAATGAAAACTGGGTTACAGAACTTCTAGTATTTGGCTAAAAAGGTAAAGGGTGCTTAAGACACACATTAAGATTAAAGTGTAAAGGAATTCTCTTTGAAAATGCTGAATGTGCAGTTAACACAGAACCAGATTTAATACTAAGAGAAACAGAGACTTGCAGCAGGAATGAAACTTCAACAAATCTGTTAAAAGCTATCAAGAGAAGAAGTAGCTGGTGGAAGAAAGTAGTAGAGCTGAAGAAGCTCCGATTGGAGTTGAGTGAATATAGCAATAAAGTATTTGCAAATATTCCTGTGAGTAAAACCTGCTGATTTCATTTGCTGCTATTGCCTACCATTTTAATCACTTACAAACATCTGGTTTGGCTAATTCTTATTCACAAGAACAAAACACAGAAGACAAAAGCACCATGGATACTTGCACAGATTTCTGAGATATTCCTACTAGAAGTGACTTACTCCTTTTGAAAAGTTTTTTTTTCTTTTAATTTGCACAAAAGGCTGTCAAAGAGTTGCATGTGTAATGAGGGAGCTCTTGAAAGCCACGACTTGTTTGTAGAGCATTTGTGAGTTAAAGGAAGGGAAGAGTTCTGATACACGTTGTCGATCATGCAAAGATGGGAAAAGTGTCTCAGCTGTGACTGTCATGAAGGGACAGGTATGAATAACATGTGGCTACCAGTATATGAGCAGAAGGTGGCCTGGGGATATTACACCTTTCAGTTTGGTTAAAGATTCATCCAAAGCCTGCAAGAGTTGACTGGTTAATTGCAAACCTTGGATATCAATGCATTATATAAACTTTTAATACTGTATGGTTTATAGTACAATATATCCAGCTTCTCTGAAGTTGTAGCCCCTTGAGAAGTGCCACAGGTGTGTGGGCACAGCATCAGTTCACGGCAGCTTTGTTGCTTCAAAGTGTTTTGTTGGTTGAACTGAGAGTGATGGGGTTTGTGCAAGTTCAAGTTTTATATCTCTCCACTGTCCCAGTTTTATGCCAAATGAAATATTCTTTGCCCTTTCATAGCAGACAGTGCATAATAATGTATATTATTGTGATCTAATGGTGTATTTCCTAAAAATGTAAGAGCTCTTTCTGTGCTTGGAACAGTGTACTTTTCTGATTTTCAGCAGAAATGCCAGGCTATCTTATTTTGCATTTGTCCTTTCTCAGATACACTGGTACTCAGATACCTCAGTCCCTGTGAGACCCAGCTCAGAGGGTGAAGCTTTATTAGGTCATCTTTTTCATTTTTTGTTGCCAGTTTTAAAACTTCCCATGTGAGAAGTCATCTGCCTGCTCCCTCCTGAGGTATTGGAAGCCCTGTGCCCCACAGCAAGGGAAAGAACACACCAGTCCTCAAGGAGCTGCCTGGGGGGAACAAGGCTATAAGTCCTTGTCCAGAATGGGATTTGAGCCTATGATCTGTGATGTCTCTATTTCACACTTTCATTTTTCTTTTGTGTCAAAGTAGGTGAAGAAAGGTCTAGAGCCCACATCCACTTTTAAGGCTTGGGTTTTTTTATTCTTCGGTTTTTCCTGCTGTAACTTTGTCAGCTGGGGCTGTTGCTCTCACCACATCTTTCAATGACATTGCTGTGCCTGTGCAGAGGAGTGATTACAGCACAAGAAAGTTCTCTTCCTTGGAAAACTCATGGCTCTCAAAGAACTACTTTATACCAACTGGCCAAATACTTGCTGGCTGGGGTGGTTTGTTTCTTTCTTAGATCTTGTGGCTCAACATTGAGTTCACAAAGAAGGCCTTGGGGCCACTCTGGGCTCCCTTTGCTGTCAGCTCTATGCTCAGCTTTCCAGCACCTGTAGGGTGCTGAGGTTTATCACTGCCTTTGAGGCTTCATTAGGTGTGTGGAATTCCTGGTTCAAATCAACACCAAGTGACTTTTGCATAAAACGCTGGTACACCAAAAAAGATCATCAGGTGCATATGCTTAGATGGGTGGGTATCAGCATTTTCCAGGACTGAAACTGCAGCCTTTTCTCCACATCATTTCTCCAGACAAATGCTTTCCCTGCCATTCCCTCCTAGAGGGAGAGAGACCTCTTCTCCCTGGTTGCACATTCATCTTATCCGAATCTTGCTCCAAGTTTCACTGTATTCCTGAGTCCCATGCCTGAACACCCTGTTCCTCAACTTTTGCAGAAACAGAAGTTGTGACTATAGATACCAAAGTGCATATGCTAAACTCCTGTTGCACCTGCAGCTTCCAGCCATAGTTCTTCACTTGGTTTCTGCCTACTTTCGTGTTCTCTCTTAATTCTTCCTTAAGATGTCAAGAGAAATGTTATATATATGTGGGAAAAATTAAGTTGTACTTACTGAAAGTGAATAAACAGTTTCCTTGATCCTGCAAAGATTTTTGTATGTGCTTGTCGTGGTTTGACACTGGCTAAATGCCAGGCACCCACAAAAGCCGTTCGCTCACCCTCTCTTGCTCTCAGCTGGGCAGAGGAGAGGGAAAAAAAGGTAACAAAGGGCTCATGAGTTGAGATGAGGACTGGGAGAAAACACTCTAAGGGCAAAACAGGTTCAAATTTAAAGGTATAAAGTAAATTTATTATCAACAGAGTCAGAGGAGGATAATGAGAAGTAAAATAAGCCTTTAAAACACCTTTTTTTCCCCCCAGCCCCTCCCTCTTTACCACCGACAGTGCAGGGAGACAGGGCCTGGGGGTTTTGGTCAGTTTGTCACTCGAGATCTTCTTCTGTTCACTCAGGGAGAGGAGTCTTTCCTCTGCTGTGCCACGGGGTCCCTCCCATGGGCAAACA